>CP137680.1:13361653-13469016 GCA_037976565.1 Mesocentrotus franciscanus | reverse complement strand
ACTTATCAAAGGTCTTTTCAGTCTTCCGTTATGAGAATGTGCTTATTTCCATATCATGATTTTGTTTCCCCTCTTTATAAGATGTAATTTTTAGCACTGCGACCTCAAAAATCTTTAAATTTTTCCTCGCTTGCTTCGCTCGCTCGCAAATGAATATTCAGGCCATCACACCAAAATGCAAAGTTTGATGGGATAGTTTCAGTTTTGTTGCAGAGGGCGCTGCAAAAAATAATCTTTTGTGAGATAAAGAAAAACTGAGTGTCAAATTTGAAAGAATATACAATTTAAATGACAAAATCATCTTTTTTAAAATCAAAATCGTTTCAGACACGGCTGAAATATCCATAAATATAACCATTTCTAATATTTGTGGTGCCCCACAAATATTCGGTAATTTTGAACCAGCCGTTGAAAAATGAGATAGCGCCTTATACGTTTTATTCCAGCCAATGCCAATATTGGCTTTTTCGTGTTGGTTATAATACGCACAACCAGCCGGCCTGTGTATTGTTATTATTAATTAATTTATTAACGGTCACCGTATTTTTTTCAAAGTGGAGCTGAATTGGTATGATCGTAATCAATCTAAATTCATACATTTTGGGGTCTAAAATTACCTTCATAGCAGTTTTAGGTTATAAAAGGGCACTAGAAATGTCATAAATAGGAATAAGAGCAATAACCATGCACTTTGAAGGCATTTGCGGTCTTAATTAAACAAGAACTCAACTATCCCTTTAAGCAAAATCTTGTATGATGTATAAAGAGAAACAAATATTGAAATCATCCCTTATAATGTAATCACAATGTAGGCGTATATACCAATGTCGAAAAAATTGTATATTTTCGCCTTGAGATTTCCCTTTGTAGGTGCCCTCTTTGTTGGTGCCCCCCACTTTGGAAGTCGCTCCGCTGCCCCTGGACACGTGTCATTCGCTGATAGGGATAACTGATTTTTAAGAGGCGTATATCGGGCTATTGTTCCCACTGACCTTTGAAACCACAGTGGCATACCCCAAGTACACATCTCCAACAAATATTTTACAAGTGATATGTAAATGTTTAATTACTAAACATGCGGAGTAGCGTTTGAAACGCTTTGTAACTGCCTATATCCGAGGCCTATCATTATATTAAAATACATTTTGGATCGGATTGAAAGAACGTGCCCCTTATGGAGGCTATGGCCTAGTTATTGAATATATATTATTTTTAAATTATTCCCCCTATTTTACAAAATGCTGGATCCGCCCCTGTATATCCAGTGTTTTAATGTAAGATGTCTATATTTCTTTTATTCCATTGGCTATGGTGAAAACCATGTATAGTTCATCAAATCACCAACAGATTGCGTTACCACCATTACTTCATTATTTTGTCTCAGGATTCAAAGTATTAAATAGGTTTAAAAGTCCCTTTAGTAGATTGAGCGCTTTAAAAAAATCTTTTCCCAAAGACACAATACAAAACGACATCGTGGTGTCTAATTTAAGCATGTACTTAGTGATTCGGAAGCAGTAGAGTTCATTTCTTTACCTTAGACTAATGTAAAGGAATTCATTTTGATGGAAGTTCACTTGACCAGCCTGCACTTGACTGGTGTAATGAACATGCTTCAAAATATATAATTATTACATATATATAAATATATAAATTTGTGTTGTTAATACCATAACCGCACATGCAGATTGTTAAGAAATGTAGCACATCATTGAATTCGTGACTAAAAATTAACCGATTGGACACTCGGTTGCTCACAATGGAGTATGATACGCCAATAGAATGGCGCAGATAGAAATGAGGAAAAAGGATAAATAAAGGGAATTGGCAAAGGGGGGGGGGGTGAAAAGAGGATGGTACGACCACTCCGATACCCTCCCCCTTTTCGTTGAGCTTTGTAAATTAGTACTTTGTTCATCAAGTTAGACCGCTGGGCCTGGTCCGTGATACCTGTGCCCCATGAATTACAGCTGACCTCAGCCACTCCACTAGTTCTGCATCATGAAACCAAAAAAGAACAAAATGGCAGGCAAACTTATAAAATGCAATGGATGGTAACATCTTCTTATCTTTAAATGAACAACAACAACAAAGTTTTCTGTAAATCCAGTTTTTTATGAATGTGAAAGGATGAAAGAAGACACAGGAACAAATTGATGTAATATTTATTAAAAAACACTTAAGAAATACCGAAATTGAGCTATTCTTACAGCTGTGTGCCGAAGATTACTTACCGGGCCGGTGGTCGATGTAGAGAAAGACATTTAAAACAAAGGATGTGGAGATTACCAAAAATAGGACCCATGAAGGTAACAGCCGTATCAACTTCATCTTCGGTAGACAATTAATACAGCTGTTTCTTCGAATTCATTTACGGAGGCTTAGATGAAAATGTAAAAAATCCACCCGTAGCTGTTCAGTCCGATCGATAGCACCACTGGCACTGTATTGTAAATGTATGGCAGCTTGCACGGTTTGCAAATTTATTTCCGTTAACTTTGTGTCTGAATAAAGATGTAGAACAATTCGATGATTGAAATTTGGTCCAATAAGGCTAAGGATCAAGATTCACCAAAAGAGCATGGATGTCGTTCACGAAACTTTCGCAGAAGACTAGGAAAAGGCGAACAATGTAGGACTATCTAGAAAACTTCAGAACAACTTAGCGGTGACGTCGACTGAAAAATGCAAATATTGATATCAAATATTCCTGTCTGCATATGTCAAACAATAATGTTTCCTACACGACGTCACGACGTTGACGATACATAGTCGCGGCTACACAGTGTACATTGCCCCATAAATCAGAGCCTGATGATGATGATAACGGCATATCACGAAATCACGAAATACTTCTTTACAAACTTTCTAACTACGGAATCAGAGGAAAAGCCTTGGAGTGGTTCAAGAATTACCTCCACAATAGAAAGCAAGACCTACTCATAGACGATGCACATTCTTATATAAAGACCATTGAATGTGGCGTGCCTCAAGGTTCTATTTTAGGTCCATTACTTTTTATATATATATTAATGATTTTTACATTTCCTCAACAACCTTGTCCTTCACTTTATTTTGACGACTCTAACATTTTCTTTTCTCATCAAGACCCAGAAATTTTACAGAAAACGATTAACTCTCAATTACGAGTAGTTGCTGACTGGATCAAGGCAAATAAATTGTCATTGAATTTACAAAAACACAGTTATATGCTCTTTAGTAATATAATTGATAACTTACCAAGAAATTATTGTACTTGATAATACTATTATTTTGATTTGATTTGATTTGATTTATTGGTTTCTGCATCTTTTTTTTCTTTTTTTCTTCATCATACATTTTCATGAACATAGTATGGTTTGATACAATATTTCATATAATTTTATACAGAAAACATACGAAATTAAACAAAAATATTCAATGCATAATTAACATACATTAGATGCAGGAGGGCTACAACATAAGCAAAGTAGCTTGACGTGCCCGCAGCCCTCAACTTAGATACAAGAATATAAATAAAAAAGCAGAAGAGTGACTTGCAGAGAAGAAAAGGAAAGGGGAGAGAAGTCTCTTCTACGAAGTTCCTGGGAATAATAGTAGATAATAAACTTTCATGGAAGCTGCATGTTGATAATGTTTGTAAAAAAAATCTGTGGAAATATTGTTATTTTGAACATGGCAAAATTGTATTTTCCATCTCGTATACTGCCTAATTTGTACTCAACTTTAGTACTTCCTTACTTGCATTATGGAATCCTTGCGTGAGGCACCTGTGTAAATACTCAACCCGAAAGAATTTTACTGTTACAAAAGAAAGCAATGCCAATCATATGTCACACCAATTTCCGTGCTCATACTCATCCACTCTTTCACGCAAATATTGTTTTGAAGATACACGACTTATTTTCTTATAACCTTGGTATATTTATGTAGTACACACTTCAGAAAAATTAATTGCCTCAAGTTCTCTCAAATATGTTTAACAAAAATACTGAATTCCATAGATTTCCCACGAGATTAGGAAGCTCTTATCACCTATCAAAAACAAGAACGGTATTTTCCAACAGAATTTTTACTTTCACTGGCCCAAAATATTGGAATGCCCTTCCCGGCACACTGAAAAAAAAACCTCATTATTTGGATTTAAAAAATAAACTCAAACGCTTTTTGTTGCAGAAGTATCAGAATAAATAGTTCCCCAGTTTTTCGTATTTGGCCGGACTGGCCATTTTTTCACATCGAAATTGTGACTCGTGTATGACTTGTTTCCATATCATACTACTCAAAAATGGTTCCTCCATGGCCACCCTCTCTCTCTCCCTCTCTCTCGCTCTCTCTCTCTCTCTCTCTCCCTCCTCTCTCTCTCTATTCCTCTCTACCCCTTTCTCTCTGTGTCTCTCTCCCTCTACCCTCTCTCTCTCTCTCTGTCTTTTTCTCTTTCTACCGTTTTCTATCTTTCCCTGCTTGTCACTCTCTCACCCTTATTTTCTTCATCTACCATCCTCATCTTGTCATCCTGCCTCTGTTCTTATTTGTTATTGTTTCGTTTTTTGTGTCCGTCATGTTTCTTTGACTCCGAAATCGTTCAAAATTCAGTTATGAATGTATCAATTATTATTGAGCGAACCTACACCTAACAAGCATTGCTTCCGAGTAGGTTCGTTTTTCATTTCCTGTATTACAGGATTACAAGACTAAAAAATACAATGTCAAAGATATTTCTATGCTAATTTGTTGTTATATCATTACGTGTATTATTGTGATTATCTTGTCATTGTTTATATTATGTGGAAAAAGAAATAAATTCGCTTTGCATAGAGCGAATACTACTACTACTAATAATAATATCTCCTTTATATGTACAGGTACCGGCAGCATCGTCTCCAGGTCCAGAAGCGCGGCCATCCTCCCCAAACCCCAATTTCGAATAAATCTTAAAATATCAAATTTTAAATTTTAAAATAGCTATTCATCTGAGCAGTAGTGAACCAATTTGATGGCCGATTTGGAATCCTTTATAGAGATACTGCTGGCATGACTATGTACGTGCTGATAATCACCTGCTGATGCCAGAATTATAAGTGGCTATTTTCATACCTTAAGAGGGTACTATTTACATAATGCGTGACCATTGGTGCATGAAATTCCGAAGGTGTGTGCAATGATAAGATAAAATACTTATTTGAGACAAAAAGAAATTGAATTGAGAAAAGTAGGGCAATTTTTGTTTTGTTTTAAGGGGTCATTTTAAAACGAATTTGAAGGATTTTGGAAAGAGTCGATTTCGGAATTGAATTTAGTATGAAGAGCAATTTATTAGAAGTCTGTAGCATCTAGGATCATAGTGGAGATAGGTAGACGAAAGAAAGACATAAAAAATGGTCCGAAGCGGACAAAATGACGCCTGGACGGTCACGCATGAGTGATTTCGGAAAATGAAGAGTTTAATTAGTCGGAAAGATAGGACGCGAAACACTACGCCAACAAAGTTTGAACGGAATCAGGATAGAGGAAGGGGTCTAGATGGGGCTCACAAGCACTACCTGCAAAACGAATAGGATTTTGGGGGAGAAGATCAAGATGAAGAAGAAGAAGAAGATCGCGAACGAAAACGAGGCATTGACGGAAGATGCAATAACAGTAGTCATAGGCAGCATTAAATTGACCTACCTAAATTATTTGTCCAACAAGAAAAAACATTTTCTGTATGTGTCCACATACAGAAACATTATTTGTTCTGTGCTTTCCTTACAAAGCAACACGCGCCGTACGTGGTCCAACATACAACATCTACTGTAGGCGGTGGCGTATATTATGGAGGGCACGTGCCCCCGCCAACAGAATATCCCCATATGATGATAGGTTGATACGCGTTATAATCCAAAGAAAATCAATCAAAAGTAGTTGAGTTGATATTTTTAAACTACTGTGTATCTTGAAAGCTTTGTTTCATAGTTTACCTCTCAGGTATTCAATATACAACACTAGCTACATGCATATGCCTTATCACACTTCCCTCTCATATGGCACATGTAGAGGCGTTTACTAAACACTCGGGTTGCGGCGCGCTCGAAAACACTTGGGTCACGGCTCGCTGAGCCAATTTTTGTTTAATGGTGTCTTCAAATCGACTTTATAAGGAGGAAGGTGAGGACCTAGTGATTCTACTTTGTATTTTCTAAGTTAAGCGAAAGATCCTTGCAGCATACTAACCATCTAATATATTATATAACTACCATGGCTACCCCTCTTGTCTTTCTTTCTCTATGTCTCTCTCTCTCTCTGGCTTTGTATTTATATCCATTCTCTCTGCCCTCCCCCGTCTCTCTCTCTTTTCCCTCTCTCTCTCTCTCTCTCTCTCTCTTTATCTCTCACACTGCCTCTCTCATTTTATATTGCAATAAAACCATCGCTATGAAAACACAAATCGATCTGTTTCTTTATAATGTACTGATTCTGTCCTTGCACAAAATATCTTAAAGGTATAGACCAGTTCTGGTCATGCGCTTGCATTGTGAAAGAAATGTTGTGGAATCGATCAGAAAAGGTTGATCATCTAGCATCTAAGTATTGGTGTGCACTGCAAGGTTTTGGAATCATCAAAATGATAAGAAATGTGGCCCAGTCTTGGTAAAGTTACAAGCACTGTTCACAGAAAGATGTTCATGGGACTACGCGATATTTAACCAGTCCGGATAGATATAATAATTTACCAAATATATCAATAAGTAGGCGGTTTCCCGGCAAAATTTGTATCATCACGTATCATTCAAAACATATTCTTTCACATGATTGGTAATAAGAGTTTCCATTTCATTTCTTGAGAGGGGGTGTTTCCAAAACTGGTCTATACCTTTAATATTTAGTCTATTCGATGCTATGTGAAATAGACAAAATCATGACAATTTCAAGATTTTTCTGTATTGTATGATTAAAGGGCAATCTAAACCTTGTAATAAGTTGATTTGTATGAAAGCAGAAAAATAACGAATGGCAGAATGGCAAAAGTTCGAAATGAATCGAGCAAATAGTAACGAAGTTATGAATGTTTGAAATATGAGATCACTAAGTCTATGCGAATTTCAAATTGGTAGTTCGGTCAGTGGATTGTGACGTGGGACGTGGATAACTCTCCGATTTGCCGTGTACAAAAATATCATTAATTTCTGTTTTCTCGTAAGTTCCTTCTTCCTTGGGGTACTATTCAAAATATATTATAGACAGCATATTATTATAGGTCCTCTAAAAACAATGGACCCTCCTGAGCAATGAATTTGTGAAAATTTTAAATTTTAGTCATTATTTTTATATGTTGGAACACATGGGAAAGTAGTCCGGCACTACATCACATTGACATTACCGCTTCAGCCAATTTGAAGTGCCCATAGGTATAGTGATTACAACTTTCAAAAATTCATTACTTCCTTTTTCAGATTCAGAAACTTTCATCAGTTTTCTTCTCTGATTTTTCTGCTTTCTTTTAGAGAAGTTGTCTATTTGGGTTGGATTTCCCTTTAACCTAATGTAGTCTAAAATCTGACCGGCTTATTTTAACAAGCTCTCAGGACTATTTCCCGATTTCTCCCCTACCTGCTGCAAGAAGATTGTGTGATCGAAATTATGTAAAGTTCCTAGAATCTCTGTGAAATTATCCACGAATTCGTACGCCCGGCTCTGGTGCTTGGGGAATGGCTCAACGCCATTAGTATAGGACAGTTGGGCCAACCCGGTTCGATTTGGGCACAATAAGGCAAATACTGCTTTGTTGAGCAAGCACAAAACAAGAGAATATACGCCATGTTGCGACTAAGTAAAACCAACTTGACCAAACTCAGTGCCGTATACGGAACTGGCCAAACTTTGTGAATTACGCCATCTTCGGCTTGCAGCAGGTAGGGCTGGGAGAGATCCAAAATAAAATAGATAAAAACCGGTTACATTCTGGGCCCCGTCTTACAAAGAGTTACGATTGATCCAAATCAATCGTAAGTCCTCCAATCAATCGTAAGTTTGCAGTCTCCTATCTCTTATGTACATAGTTACGATTGATATCAATCTCAAATAAGTTGCGATTGATATCAACTCTTTGTAATACAGGGCCCTGGACTAGCCCCTGCGTTCCTATGAAGAAAACAAAAAGAAAGGAAAAAACCAAATGAAAAAAAAACATGCGTCTGGCAAGGGTATTTTCTACGAAATCCATCGTAGACCAGACGCAGAGAGCAGCCAGTTGTGATCATAGTTTAATCCAACTCTAAAGAAATCTCTAAGAAATAATAACACATGGTCTGCTATCAAAGGGTGGATTTTTGATAAGTGATCCAATTCTACTCTATGCTTTACTAATCAAGTATAATAATATGTTAGGGCTATTCCACATGGACAAAATCAAGATAACTTTCTATTTGAAAAGTGTATGGAACTTTAAAACTACACATATAATCAATCAGACTCAACTTCGGAAAACCGAGAATAGGCACATTCTTTGAAACATAGAGCCCTCATCGTTCAATGCAAGGCAGCGTGTACAGTGTACAGGCATGGGGAAGTCAAACTGTTGTTGATACTTTTGGGGGGAGTAATGCTGTGGCTCAATTATCTTCAAAATCATTTATGATTAGTCATATATAGTTGGCCCTAACTTTAAAATGGCAAACATTTGAAAGAAATATATTTACAGCATTTAATATGTATATATCAACAGCAGGGTGCCTTGCCTTGAACGATGAAGGCTCTATATACACACATTGTGCATTATTCCCTGTCTCTGTTAACTCATTCCCCGATGTGATAGAGATTTAAAAACAAACAAGCTTGAAATTTTTTGAAGGACGAACAAATGATTAACAACATTTTTTTGATCTTGAAGCTATCGAAGATGAAGAGGGCAATATCAATTTTAATTTTCAAAATATAAAATGAACTACCTAAACCTAAGTTCCTATTCCAAGTAAAACTTGCTAAATTGTCCGACCCCGCTATCTTAGACATGTTAGACTTGCAGGGACCTCCTATAGTTCAACTATTGATATTGTCGGTAATATATGAGATTCGACCGCACACGGCCCAAAACCCACGAGACTGATCGTTTTTTGCTGGTCATTCTGATAACTGGTCGGAATGCCTCACAAATCGAAATGCTCTTTTCTGTTCAATAGATCGGATGTTCACGAAACCTATTTTATAGGTCTAGTAGACCTTAGTCTGCAGAACCTTGGTTTCCTGGGAGTATCTTAAACAGTATAATTTCTTTTCAAAATAAACAATTTTTTGTTCATTATTTGGTTTTAAAAAAAGGTGTGACATTAAATTTCACGTCTGTGCCGCATTATTTTCCTTTACAAAACGGTTTCGATGATATTCCTTACCTTTTACACATTATCACGGGTGACCTTTACAATTTTTCAGCTAAATATAGTATTTAAAAAATCTCTTATAAAATGCTAGTTAAACTCTTAGCAAAATAACAATGTTATTATAACGAATTGTATGAGTCCCTTATTCAAAACTTTCCCTGGAATAATTAAAAGAGGTTAACGTTATTTTCGATTTCATTCTGATAGGAGAAATTAATGACTGAATAAAAAACAAACGAGAGAAATATAGGTAACACCATTTCCCCAACCATGGCATCAAGATTATTACAGTTGTATATATATTTTGTAAACGTGCTTCGGTCCTCAATTATTGTTTGCATTGTGTAAATCAATTTCATATTTACGCAATGGGTAGAAATGAAACATTTTCTCCAATTACTTGGGTTGTAAAAAATATCCCCTTTTAGTACCACTGTACAATTTGATAAAATCCTTTTAGAACCAATTTTTCTCTCAGCGGGTACGGTGGCCTAAACTACGTAAGTTCCTTTAACTTCCGTTGTGTTTTCGGCAACCATAATGTGGTCTCTTTATAGCATCCGGTATGGAATAACCGAACAATCTAAGATCACGATAGAAGAAAGAAATAAGGGACTTGAAGACATCGTTAGGGATGGTGCGGTAGTACTTGACCATGTTCTCATCACTGGAACTGTTTGTGATTGGCTTTCCTTTCAGATCTGCAGGAAAATTGCTTGATCCGTGGGGGTGAGGAGGTTTGCCGAATCTAAGAAAACAATATTCAATGATTAGGTGAGGGGGTGAAAAACAAGAGACAAAATTCAACGTGTTTTTGTATATACGAGAGTGTGTTCCGGCATAGTTGTAAAACTGACTTCCCGAAGAGGGCGCCATCCGAATCTTTTTCCTGCAAAGTGACCCCTCAATAAAACACAATAACAAAAATTATTATAACATTTTGGTCAATTTGTCAACCTAGTTATACAGTCGATTTGAGAAGAGCCATATCTTGTCGGCCTCTATCCAGAAAGCATTACAACTATACTAATGGAAATGATGGTATTTGCTTCGGTGAATTGTGCTGCCTCTGCTAAAAAAGATTTTTATCCGAATAATTAGTAATTTCATAAAATAATGTCCACATCTATTGTGGGTAGTATTTTGAACGAGCGTCCAACAATAGTATATTCAAATTACCCTCTCACCATGATCACTATAATTATGTCGATTTTTTCGTCGCTTGTTTCGCTTGTTTCGTTCACTATCAAATCTAGTCGGTGGCAATGTGATATCTGGAAAAAGAAGTTAACCCCAGGCAAAATTGTAACAATATACTAATCTCGAGTTGGTATGAGATTTTAAAAAAGTGATCTGAGTGATCTTTAACGAGAGCTTTGCGATCTTTAACGACAGCTGGGAGATCTTCAACGACAGCTTGGCGATCTTCAACGACTGCTAGGCGATCTTCAACGACAACAACAATTCCTTCCGATTCGTCATATGTCTTATCATCATATTTATGTATGACGCTGGCGAACATTGGACCCAAGTCCTCCGAGGCTGCACGGAAGAAATATGTTAATTCATTTGAATTATATTTTGTTTGATTCAGATTCATTTATTCTTTTCAAATGATTACATAATATGGGCAAAAATGTCGTTTTTGTGGAAGACAAGTAAATAAATTTGGGTTGCTATAACTTTTCACTGAAAGAGATATGAGTCACTCCTTTGCACAATTTATTGTCCTAGTACATGGGCAGATTTCTGGTAAGTTACAAGGACACCTCTCAGATTTTGATAAATGGAAAATAATGTTTTTTTATCATAACATTCAATTTTTTGAGAAAAAAATCACACAAAAAATCATGTTTTGTACACCAAATTAAGATGTTAATTAATCCAATTTTCGTTAGAACTCATATCAAAATGTAGATAATTTAATTTTCTTTCATATGACACCAAACACTTGGTAGTTCAATTTTTCTTTGAAATATCATTGACAAAATACTATTTTTTCGTCAAAAGGGCCGCTTTTTTGGACGCCTCCTCCGATTTTGGGGTGTTCGCGTCCAAAAAAAAAAAAAGGGTCTGAAATATTGTGTATTATGATAAAACCTTTCGAATATAACAAGGTGCTTGGTCCGTGTGGTATTGGCAACCAACTCAAAAACTAAGCATGATATTTGACTTTGGCCCTCCGCTTATAAGTAAATGTAAAAGGATTAAGAAAGAAATGCATATAATGATAGATGAAAAATGATAGAAAGAAAAGCAAAAAATTACATAAGAAAAAAAGATAATTGCATAAGGAAAGATAGAATGAGGATAAACAAACAATACATAGTGATATAAGGAAAATGACAAAAAAATACACAAGGAAAACAAAGAATAACATAAGTAAAGATAGAAGTCTAAACAAAGAAATACATAGTGATGGATGACAAAATGATAAAAAGATAATCAAAGATATACATAATGTTGGATGAAAAAATGATAGAAAGAAAAACAAAGAACTACATGTGCAGCAAAGAAGATAAGGAACAAAATAATATTTAAAGAAAACATCTGGAAGGATAGAAAACCAGAGAGAAAGAGAATGAAAAAAAGAAAGAAAGAAACATTGACAGTGGAGGAGGCTTGCTAGGAATTCTCTCTGCAATAATGAATTCAGTTTTCCTAGTAATTAATATGTAAAAAAAATATATAAAAAAGATTGACACTTACCGTAAAATATATGCCACAGACAGACACACGATGAAAAAGAGGGGGGAAAAGGGAAAAAAGAAGAAAGAAACAATGAGAAAGAGAATGAGAAAGAGGGGAGGCTTGCTCTCTTTCCAAAGCAGTCGACAAGGATATCTTTGCATTTGGGCATCCCCGGGCACTCTTATATTAAGATATATTCGAAAGAATGCAGGAACTTCCCTGAAAATATTCAAATAAAATTATGAAATTAATACTATAAATGCATCAGAAATCAATGAAAGTTTCATAAATTACCAAATTATGGTTGGATTTTAACAACTAAATTACTACTCTAATGGTAAAATCACTTCGCATACAATGGAATATACTGCGCATGAAAAATACGATTTAAGAGCACCCACTGCGCAGCAGCAGAGAGTTTGTTCTAAAAATGTTTTATCCGTTTAGGTTCAACGAGCTGCGAACGGCGGTTTGAATCTTTACGGAAATCTGTACGGAAAAATACAGATCAGTGCTTGAAACCTGTAACTTGAAAGAGTAGGCCAGCTGTAACCTGGAGCAAAATAGCTGCTAAATACATCGAGCGGCACTCTGCATATTCTAAGTGCTATATTTATCGTTGCATAATACTTTGGTCGTAACAGAAATCGTTATTAATCAATCATTCACAAACCTAAGATGACATTACACACGAGGAGAAAGAACGTCATTTTGGTTGGATTGACAATGGTAACATGTTTGGCTATAGTAATATCCAACGCTCGAGACTATGATTTCCGTTTCCGCAATGCCTCATCCTCTTCATCAAATATGGCTTTGCGTGCGTATAGAAAGTGGGAGGAGAAGCAGGGGAGAGCAAACACGACAATAGAGCATTCTTCAGCAAAGCCAAAACCCATGCCGCCATCTTGTTTCCGTCAAGTTCAGATCTGGAGAGGAAGGGAGGCACCCCAAAATCCTCGAGATTTTAAGTGTCCAGGTTTGGATTGTGGCATTCGTTTAGTTGAAGATACCAGCGTCGAGACAATAATGAGGAGTGATGCGGTGGTACTCTATCATAAATCGCGTTGGGATTGGGATGAGATGCAGAGGATACGCCCATCAAAGCAAATTTGGGTTTTTTATATGGTAGAGAGTCCTCAAAACACGCCTGAAAGTGCAATACCACCCATTGATCACGTATGCAACTATACCATGACGTACAGACCGTCGTCATCCATATTCGCTCCCTTAGGCTTCTATGACAGCAACTTACCACAATTTCCTCAAAATCATACTCGAAACTGGGCCAAGGAGAAAACGGGTTTGGTGGTCTGGATGGCATCACATTGTCGGCATACTGCATGGAACCGTTTTGGATTTATTAAAGAACTATCACAGCTTATCCAAGTTGACATTTACGGAAGATGTGGGACGCTAATCTGCGAAAGAAATTCTGAAGATTGCTGGGATCGTATCCGTACTTACAAGTTTTACCTGGCTGTGGAAAACAGCGAGTGCAGGGACTACATCACAGAAAAGTTTTGGCGAAATGCTTTACAGCATGACATTGTGCCCATCGTCTACGGCGCACCAAAGGAAGATTACCTTCGAGTTGCACCTCCACACTCTTTCATTCATCTTCAAGATTTTAACTCTACTGCTGACCTTGTCCACTACCTCAAACTCTTGAGTTTAAACGATGACTTGTACAATTCATATTTCGAATGGAAGCGGCATGGATCAATCATATTTAATGGTGCATATCATATTCTATCCCCACGGTATCTGTGTAAGATAGTAGCGAAGATGAGAAAAGACGAAAACGATTTACTGGACGGCAAACGGCGAGAAGGAGAGACGAATCCAAGCATAAAGGATTGGTGGTCAAACTCGTGCTTCCACGCACATGGCTTCCCTCATGACTTTTAAAGTCAGACCAATGAGTTATGGTTTGCGCTGATAATGATTATAATGATTTAACGCATAAACTGACCTTATAACCCGTTTTTTTAAATTGACAAGCAAAATGAAAGACACTCTTCACGCTGAACTTGTTTAATAGCCGGATTTATTGATCATCCAAAACGAGCCGAATGACCTGAGCGTAGCCCTAGGGAGATCCTTTGTCTTCGTACCTGTTTTTGTTAGTGAGTGAAATACTTGGTATCCTGATGCGTCACTCAATTTTTGTAGTTGGATTGCATATTAATGGGAAAACACTCAAACTGTTGCAATATGCAGATGACACCCTCTTTACACTCAATGGTACCAGACAAGATTTACAATGTACCCTTGAAATACTTGCTGACTTTGAAAATATGTCCAATCTCAAAATCAACATATATGGATCGGGAAGCACAGGTCTCTTAAAACAGAAATTTTACACGAATACAAAATGAACTGGATATCTGACGGTTATTTTAGGTACCTAGCTATTTACTTTTCGGTACATTTATCACAGATGGTACTTGAACATAATTATTGTGAAAAGATCAAAGAAATTAAAAGTCAAATGACCCCGTGGTTGAAAAGATCATTGACCCCCTTAGGACGAGTAACCATTGTTAAATCGTTATTTATACCCAAATCAAACTACCTGTTTCTATCACTTCCAGAACCGAACTCACAAATTATTAGAGAGGTACATCGATGTTTTTTACTCGTTTACATGGGGTAATAAACCTGACCAAAAAAAAGAAAATATAAGGATGGTGGATTTGAAATGACAGATACTTTCATACATATGAAATCTCTTAAGATATCATTGATATCGTTTCGTTTCGTTTTTTCCTGCGTCATATTCTCTCCAATTATAATTATATGGGATCCGAACACTACAAACAATTAGCCATTGTCACGCATAATCCATTTTGGAAAGAGGTACTTTTTGCCTTTTCAGATCTGGTTGAAATCACTGTTAATACTATTGCATGGCAACCTCTTTGGAATAATGCCAGGATAAAAGTGAATAATGATACAATATATTTTAGATTTTGGTGAATGAAGGGAGTACTCTTTATCAATTTCGAAAACGGATGGTACGTTTCTCTCGTATTTTTAATTTCAACATAAATTTGATATACAAACAAATTTCCTTCAATATTATGGGTTATGCAATGCTATTCGGGCCGGTTTTTAAAAGAGGGTTGTACCAAAGTTGATGTAACCTACATGTATTTCATCTCAATCATTACTTCTAATATTGAAAATAAAAAGGATGTTCTCATATTTACCAGTCGTTCTTAAAACATAATGTGAAAGAATGTAACAGCCTCACCAAATGGAAACAAAGTTTAGATCTAGAAAATAAAGCATGGTGTTTGTATTGTCTGATTCCCATAAGAGGTGGTTCCAGTTTAAGATTTTATACAGAATACTTTATATAAAAGATTCATTGCTGAAATTCGAAATAGTTGCTGATAAACATTATACATATTTTTGTAACAGCAGTGAAGAGACAATTATGCATATTTGTTGTTACTGCCCATATTCAAATATAATAAGGTCAAAACTTGAGCAATGGTCTTTCAGTATGACCAATATAAAGGCCAAACTCACAATCAAAATAGATTGTTTGGCTTGAAAGGAGGTCATAATTCATAACAACGCTTTTAATTGCATCTTAATTATTGTAAGAAACGAAATCTATTCAGCCAAATGCAAAGATCAGATACCACTGTTTGAAAAAAGCTATGTCAGCTGTTAAAACTTATTATGATATGGAAAGATATATAGCAAAAACAAATCTTTAATAAAGAAAATAATTTCGTGAAAAAATGGTTTCATTTTACTAAATGTTTCTGAGTGTCTATGTCCAATTAGCTTGTTTGTTTTTATGTTATAGAATAGGTGTACACATTATATTTTGTCAAGATAAATTATCTTATATGTCGATGTGCGGCCGAGTTTATTTTGTACTATTTTATTGTTTGAATATTAAATTTTATATGACAAGTCATGAAATAGGGCATGTATCGATCTTTTGTGAAATAGAAAGAAAATCATTATTTATGCAATTTGCGTTCTATTGTAGTACACAGGATAATAGCAGTTAAATGAAATGCTTCATCACCACACACACATGGAAAGGAAGCATCCATAAATTTGAATACATAATTATACTTCACATAGTACGACACGTTATCAAGAAAATGGCGATGCCCATGTCGTGCTGAGAAACTGTACATTTTGGATAGTGGATACGCAATACTGGCTCTTTTATAATACCAAGAGCATGACCGTGACCAGGGTGTAACAAAAGTGTAGTTCTATTAAGCGGGGCTAAAGTCCAATTAATGGAGGAAAAAAAAAACGTTGAAAATAACAAAGGATATTCCTATTGAAAGATTTCTGTTAAGTGCAGAACCCCTATTTAGGTGTATTGCACTTACTAAAATGTATAATCACTGCATGTTATCTTTATATATATATATACGTGGGCATAACGGAGAAGAATGTATTAATAAGCTATAAAATGAGACACAGCAAAAAAAAAAAAAAAACATAGTAGAGTAGGATATGTGATATCTTCTACCAAACAAAATTCATTGCACAGGAAAATGCACCTTTGACAATGGCAATTCATTTTGAGGATATTCGTTTAGAAAGCCTGTTTGAATCACGTGTGTAGATTGTCTCAAAGAGTATCTATTTAATGATAGAATTGTTTCAGAGTTGATGAATTGATAATCTTTTTCGCAAGACATTAATGATAATATGCAAAGTGTGATATGTTTAGGGTCTCCTAAATGAGGTATTGCATGAATAATTATGTAGAAGTGTTCCCACTACACTGTTATCCATATCCATTAACCCTACCCCCCCCCCACTTTAGCAATCCTTGTTCCGTCACTCTTAAGAGTGTATGAGTGAGTGCAGTGAGTTTCTGATTTGATAAAACACTTTCTAGGAGTATTATGTGACTCGATGACGAGTATGTACTAAACAACATAATTATCCGGGTCACTTATACAACATCAAAATGGGTAACTTATAATACATTGAAAAATGTTCCGCTTCCTTGAGATTCTCCCATTATATTTACATGACTGTATACATTTTTTTGTGGGCCGCCAAACAAATGAATAAAGAACATCTAGCCAAAATATTTGAAGATATTTTGAAGAAAAAAAGTTCATATTATTGAATTGTAGTTAATGATAACTCATCAATTATAGCAATGATATACAGTTGAATATTGGTCAATAACTAGAAAATCAGATATCAAAGAATTCATCTTACCAATGATATAAATAAATGAACATTTTACACGCTTTTATTCATACAAATGTAGAAAGTACCTAGTTTAATGAATGATTTTGCACGCATTTTCAGGTAAAGTAGTCTGATTTATCAAAGGTATAATTTTACAGAATTTGTATATTAATATAGCATTTGAATACTTGAATAAGATCTTGTTGCTCTGTTAACAAGCTTCACAAAGCATGAACCTGCGTACATGTAGATATATCAAGAGAGAGGGTTTTCACTCATCCACAAATTCTGTGTCCCGGTAAAGGGCCCGCTCAGACTTCATTGATTTTCGCAACGATAAAATATTTGGACACTGCCAGGGACTAAAATTCGGTTGGGGAATTTCGATGTGACCGGCCCACCCAGCCTATAAGAAACATGAAGGCTCCCAAAATGTTATGGTCAGGCCATATAGGCATGATAATGTGGACGGACGCAATTTTGTGCCGTCGGAGGGGGGGCTAGCTGTCTCTAGCTCAAAATCAGCTTTCAAGTTTTTTAAATTCTCTGAGCGGCTAGCGATAAAAAAAATTGACACTCTTCCTAGTGATAACACTTCCTATTAGTATCTAGAAAGAATTTCTGCTGGGGCGACAGCATGGTAAGTTGGTAACACATCCAAGAAATAGTAGAATAATGAGGTTGTCACAGCAACTGCTCTATCAGACATGACCATTATACCTGAAAAACAATCTTCTGAATCTGGATTTGCATCAAGTAAACAGCTGGAAATTCTTTTACACACACACACACTTCTATTTCTTTTTCGTATCAATCAGTAACATTAATATTTTTTCACAAAAAAATTCTTATGCTATCTTTCCAATAATAACATTTTTTCTAACTTATCGTGACCTCAAATTGCTCAGATTGGATTGCAATCAAACTGGAGGCTAAAATAACATCAAATTAGATTTTTTGATAAACATATATTATATGTTTGACACACAAAAAAATGTTTCAATGGACAGATTTATGGCGTGTAAAAAACTTTGAAATATGATTAGTTTTTATAATCCCATATTCTGAGTATATCACACTTTTATGTTTCATTGCGCCATACATTAATTGTGTAATATCTAACCTTCAAATGTATATTAAACAAGTTTATTACTTCAAAATCATATAAATTATATCTATTGAAAGGTCTTCATCATAATTATAATACATATCAGGTCGACAAATTAATATCATGATTTCGACATTCTTTCAAATTTTGAGTCAATAATGACAATTTTAGTAGAAAAATCCTTTTTTCTGGAGCCCTTTTGATGTTTTGCCGGTCTATCATAATTTAGATCTTTTTTATATAGAAATGCATATTAATTATTTGCCAAAATTATATTCAGGATAGCCTACATGGTAGATAAATATTCAAAGAAAAATTTTGTATAGAGGAAATAGGAGATGTTCGCGAACGGTACGACATGGTGTTCCTAGTCGATTACACCTCTAGAAATTCATATTTAATATTTTCTTTATTTGTCATCGTATTTTCCTCAAACTTTCTATGATCTGTTTCCTTATCTTTCCGCTTCTATTAAAACCAACGTGATATCGGGTGGACTTAACGTTGTTCCCAGACAGCCTACATCGGCTTACTCCGTTCCATCGGATCTTCGCGGCTTCGGGTTACACAAACTTTCGTGAATAATTATTAAGCCCTAATTTCCGAAGGGTCGGGTGCAAAGTTTGTGTAATAAACCCTTTTCAATATAGAGGGCATTTCCGTACCTCTGATGGTTTACGTAGCAAGGCACATAATACATATCAGAGAGCGAAACAAAAACATATTCAGTGATGATGCATTATGTATCCATAATTCTGTGCTCTTGGGAGGCGTGTGGATACAATCCTTTGTCAGGCTAATTTCCACAGATCTTTGTCAAAAGTTGTACTCTGGACTGAAGTAGTGTTAGGGTGTATGGTTATTGCTTTTTGTTCATGGTCTCTACAATGCCATTTGAATATTTTGATGACAATAAATGATCTTGTGGTACTATGTTTATGTAGCGTCACACGGCAATCACATGGCAGATAAATTCATCACTACCAGGCTTAATCATTTTAATGAAAACTTAATTTGAACCTCGGACCAACAAAAATATACAGAAAACTTTAATTTGGAATAGATTAAGGATGCGGCCCATTATACATACAAAAACAATTACATGATCACCTGATTAGGAAAATTACAGAGGATGTATATTAAATAATGAGCCACATGGAAATCACATGTTAGATAAATTCATCACTATCAGTTTTAACATGTTTAATCATTTTAAATTTGTAGGTAATTTTTAGGGGAAAGCAGTCTTAGCACCGATTGTTGATACATTTTAGCGACAATCGTTCGCCATTGCTGCCCTTAAATAAGACAATGACATAGAGTAGTAAATTACTCTTTCATGACTAATGGTAAATTCGATTTACAGTGGATTCCACTCGGTTGATTCCACTGTTGCTAGGATTTAGCAAAGAGAGATAGAAGTGAACGTTCTCACCATCAACGGTGATGTATTATTTTTCTTATTTGTTTATGGTCTCTACAATGCCATTTGAATTTCTGGATGACAATAAACAATCTTGTTGTACTTTATTTATGTAGCGTCACATGGCAATCAAACGGCAGATCAGAAAATTCATCTCTACCAGGCTTAATTATATTTTAAAGAAAAAACAGAATTTGAACCTCGGACCATACTCTCTCTCTCTCTCTCTCTCAATGCTGTTTGGGAAATACATGTGCCCTCCCCCATGTACAACTTCAAATGGTACGTCACATTTTCAAGAAAATGGCTGCGCCCATGTCACGCTAAAAGGCATGACATCATTCTGAAAAATGATATGTATTCCTGCCCTTTGATGTAAACTATTCCTTATGAAAATGTATATGCAAGAGATATATAATTACAGGTATTCTTGGCATGATGTCATGCCTTTGAGCATGACATGGGCGCAGCACTTACCACCAATAGTAAGTTTTGTGCAACGGGGCCCTGGTTAATGAAATGAAGAATAGATTTATGCGATCCATGGAGAATGAAATTTCCAGCTAAAAGTTCTTATACGTGGCGTCAACCAAACCCTTTCAAACAAAGCAGGTTAGACTTCTTTTTTATATCTTCAGAATTTCTTTCAATGTGAATATTTTGCCGGGTTAACGATTCCTTAATTAGTCTTATTCTGAGCTTAAACTAGATAAGGCGAGGTCCCCATTATTGGAAATTCAATTATTCTTTGTTAAACACGTGGGTTTCATTTCACAAATCAGGAAAACAATATTTGATGCTGTGCTATTGTGCTTTACGCAAAAGATACATTAGATTTTGATGAAAAAACGATTATAGATTATATAGTTGGTGATTGTGAATTTAACATAAACGATCAATTATTTCTCGAAACTTTGATGATGATATTACGGGGAGAAGCTCTCATTATTATGCTTCCTTTCTAAAGAAACAATGTGTAAACAGGGAACAAGAATTAGAAAGAAAATTGGTATTAAACGATGATTAAAGGAAATTTACGAAATGAAATTAGAATTAGAAACTTTCCGCTTAAAACAGAATGAAGGAATTGCGATGAGATCTCGTATAAAGCGCCTAGAGTTTGTAAAAAACCCTCAAAAATTCATTCTGAAATTGGAAAAACAGAACAAAGTTAATAAAGAAATACGTACATTTTCTACAGAAAATGGTGATGTCGTTAGTGAACAAAGTGCATTACTTATTAAAGAGGTAATATCCGAATCTTTATTCGGCAAAAGAAGTAGAAGAAACAAATTTAGATTTTTCTTTTTGAAATTATTCTGACATCCCTAAGTTGTCTTCAGAAATGTCTTTATTACTTGAAGGTCCACTGAGTATTGATGAAGTTTATACTATATTAAAACATAATTATGAAGGAAAAAAATCCCCTGGGCAAGATGGCTTTACTGTAGAATTCCACCGTTTCTTTGGGGAAGACATAAAATATTTCATATTAAAGTCATTGAACCATGCTTATTTCACAGGACACCTATCATAATCGCAAACATTAGGGACTGTAACTTTGATTCCAAAAGGAAACAAGTCTAGAGATTTATTTAAAAACTGGCGCCCAATTTCCAATGTTATTTATAAACTAGCCTCCGGTTGTATAGCTAATAGACTACAAGGGGTCCTGTGACTCTTGTCTTACTTGATACACGAAAATCAAAATTTCTAAAAGGTCTTTTTATTGGGGAAAATATTCCTTTACTCTACGACGCATTACTTTACACTGCAATAAAGGATATAGCTGGCATATTACTCGTTATTGATTTCGAAAAGGCATTCGACTCTGTGTCTCAAAAATTCCTCTATAAAGTCTGGCTCTTGTATAATACCAAGATCATGACCGTGACCAGGGTGTAACAAAAGTGTAATTCTATTAAGTTTGAATGCGGGGTTAAAGTCCAATGGAGGGGGAAAACACGTTGTAAATAACAACGGATAGTCCTATTGAAAGATTTCTGTTAAGTGCGGGACCCGTATTTAGGTATATTGCACTTACTAAACTGCATAATCACTGCATGTTATCTTTATATTATACATGTATATGTATACGTGGGCATAACGGGTTATTTAGCAGAGAGAGATAGAAATTGACATTCTCATGGCTAATGATTTTGCGTAATTATTTTTTTTTGTTCATCGTCTCTACAATGCTATTTGAACAATATTTGATGACAATAAACGGCACTCTGGTACTTTTTTTTTTATGTAGCGTCATAAGGCAATCACATGGCAGATAAATGATCATCAGTACCGGGTCTAATAATTTAAAGAAAACTGAAATTGATCCTGGGCCATATTCTCTCTGTGTCTGCCATTGCCTTCCTTTTCCCTCGCTTACGTCCTTCTTACCATGGAGTAGTAATGTGTATGTGTATGTGTATGCTTCAATCATAGAGAATATAATCACTAATATCGCTAAAATTATTCTTCTCATTCACCTTCTTCTTCATCTTCCTCTTCCTAGTAGTAGTAGTAGTCGTAGTTATAGCAGCAGTATCATAGTAATTATTATTATCATTGTTATATTTATTACCAAAGTTAATATCATAATTATTATCATTATTATTGTTATTATCTGTATTGTTATTATTCTTATAATTATTTGTATGCTTCTTCTCCTTATCATAATTATCTTTTGCAATACGTCATGTGCCCATGATTTATTGCTATAATAATACATCCGAGATGTCTACCAAAACTGTCAATTCGTTGATGAAATATTATCAAGAGAAAATAAGAAACATAAGAATACATATTTTAAATTGAAAAAAATATAAAGAAGAAATAAATAGAGAATACAAACATGACAATGGATAATTATGTCCAATTATTGTCTTTAAGCTTACCCTTATTTGCATCTGGCTCGAGTTTTGCTTGGTTATTTGGTACTGGATGATAAACATGGACACAATGAGCTTGTTTACAATTTGATGAATTAAACAAAAAAGTTTGCATAATTTCAAATTATTATTTTCTGTTTTCTATTACCCTCGGGTATAATGATCTGTCTGGTTGCCATAAGGTGGGTAAGGGACGTGAGCGCTGGGCTGTTATAATGAAAACGAATCAAGAATAATTGGAATATTTTAGGAAATATTACGATTTTCAACAACATGAAGCAAACAGTAAGCATCTAAAAACTTGAGATGCCCGTTTGATTATGATTAAAATTTTGAGTCATTTCAAGTAACAAATAAGACCGTTGCCATGGAAACGGAATGTTAAAGAAGTTGTTATTTTTTAACCATGCCCCCTCCAAAAAATGAAAATAAATTAACCTAATCAATACAAGGAAATATATATTTAAAATAAAATAAAATAGTATAAAGAACTAAGTAGAGAATACAATCATGACAAGAGACAATAATTATGTCATAAATTAATCTGGCTCGAGTTTTGCTTGGGCATTTGGTACTGGAGGATTTACATGGACAAAATGCACTTGTTTACATGACAGCATTATCTCTTATTCATTCTAGTTCCAATGTTTTCTGACTGTTTTCAAGACAATATCATGTTTGTCGATCATAGTTCTATGTAGCTTTATGTCTCATGGTAGTTTTTAGGGAAAAGCAATCTAAGCAACAGTTTCTGAATTTTAGCGACAATGATTTATCGTTCGCCATTGCTGCTCTTTAAAGTACAAGTCCACTTAAAAAATAACTTACTTTTAATAGAAGCAGAAAAATCAGACAAACCAATCAAAAAAAGTTTGAGCAAAATCGGATAACTAATAACAAAGTTATGAATTTTTAAAAAAGTATGTACAACTATGGAACAATGGAAATCACTACACAAATTGCCAATTTGGTTATCAGTTTGTGACGTCATGTCCTCACTGTTTATTAATTGCTTTATATAGTTTAATCCCATTAATTTCCTTTTATCCCCAAAACTTGATTTCCCATGCATTTGCCCAGGTTATATGATTTGTATCATATTGCGTGCATGACATTTCACAAAATCTTTTATGAACTTTGAAGAATTTATACTATTTTCTGAATATTTTATATTCATAATTATTGATTTTTATATAATAGTTTATCAAAATTCACATTTTTCATGATTTAACTGGAAAAAATTACTCTATATTAGTGCATCCACACAAAAACATATTACTATCAATCTAACTTTGATGCTGGTGTGAAGAAATAAGATTCTTAGGGGAAAATAGGAAATTTACATTATCAATATAAAGAAAATAATTAGTAGAGTGAGGACATGACGTCACAGACTCATGAGTGAGTTGCCAATTTGTCTAGTGATTTTCAAAGTTTTTCATGTCATTAAAAATTCATAACTTTCTTATTAGTTATCCGATTTTGCTCAAACTTTTTTTGATTGGTTTGTCTGATTTTTCTGCTTCTACTGAAAGTAAGTTATTTTTGGAGTGGACTTGCCCTTTAATACTACTATAACGTGCAATAACACATTGAAATTTCAGGACTCATGATAAATTCGTTTAACAGTTGATTCCACTTGGTTGATTCTATAATTGTCCGGATTATTTAGCAGAGAGAGAGAGAGATAGAAATTGTCATTCTCATGGCTAACGACCTTGCGTTAGTATTCTTATTTGTTCATCGTCTCTCCAATGCTATTTGAACAATATTTGATGACAATAAACAGCACTCTGGTACTTTTTTTTTATGTAGCGGCATGAGGCAATCACATGATAGATAAATGAGCATCAGTACCGGGTCTAATAATTTAAAGAAAACTGAATTTCAACCCGGTCCATATTCTCTCACTCTCTCTCTTGTCATTGCCTTCCTTTTCCCTTGCTTACTTCCTTCTTACCACGGAGTATGTAATGTGAATGTGTATGCTTCAATCATAGATAACATAATCACCAATATCGCTGAAATGATTCTTCATCTTCCCCTTTTTGTTCATCTTTTTCTTCCTAGTAGTACTATTGTTGGAGTTTATAACCATGACAACGACCCATACCCTCGGCCACGTTCATTGTTCCTCTTATACGTAACTTAGCTGTAGGTGGGCCTAAGACATTACTTTTTTCGCGTATCCTATATAGGTCTCAAATACTTTCAAATATTTCTGTGTCATTTTTGTTTGTATATACTTTGTCAATACTTACAAACTATATTGTCAAAATTTGCCAATACTTACAAACTATTACGTTTTCCCTTTCGTCTTCCGCTCTATAATCCTATCTTTTTTATATTTATTTGTTGTGTACTTTTCATATTTTTTCTCCTTGATTTCTTCTGTTTGTGTAGGGTATTTATGCTATTCTTTTTTTGTATAAATAAGAGAGATAGTTTCCATGATTCTTTTTTCTCATAATGTTGTCCACTTTCTTCTAGATAACTACTTTGTTTTAAAGTATAATGTGTGATGTATATTATTTCCTTCAATAGCATATAATGAACGTATCATTTTATTTTGATGCAACAGAGATTTACATTCAAAATCAAAACTTTTACTTTCTATAATTTGTGTACAGTTATATCCTTCTCATTTCAACATTATCAGTCGCTCGTTCTCTATTTTCGTTCCCTATAATGTTCATCATCAGGGATATGTTATAATAATTTATCTCAAAGAAGGAATGATGCCGGCATACAAGCAAATGGCGGAATAGAAAACATTATGAAAGATGAAGATGGAAAACGACATTGACAGATATACAGAGAGCCAGAGAGAGAGAGAGAGAGAGATAGAAAGTTGGACGTAGTCTGTACTGTATTTATTATTATGCTATTTGTCTCTCCGATCAACCCCCCACCCCGCTTTGAATTTTTCTTTAGTTTCTTTCTTTTTTGTTTGTTTATATCTTTTCGCTAAAGTATAATGTTCGACGTATATTAGCACCGTCAATAAAAAATCATATTACTTTGATGCAAAAGAGATTTACATTCAAACTTTTACTTTTTAAAATATTGTACAGTAGTATTCTTCTCATTTCAATATCAGCCGTGCATTCTGTTTTTTCCTTCTTTATATCAAGGTTATGGTGTAATAATTTTGCTCAAAATCGAAGGGAATAATTTCGGTAAAAAAAACAAATAGCGGAACGGAAAGCAGTACGAGTGATGAAGATGGAAAATGGCGTTGATAGAGCGAGCGAGCAAGAGAGAGAGAGAAGCAGTTTCTCCTATCATCTTTTCGTCTGTGACATTTTACTTAATCACATCTTCTTATTTATTCCTTTGTCTTTCCATGGTTGTTATATCTTTGAATGAATATTTCAGATAGGGTAAAATCTGGTTCTGCGTTATATGATTAACAGTATTTATTTAGGAGTATGTCGAAACGTGCTCTCAATAAAAATCGAGGAACAGAAAACAGTATGAGAGATGAAGAAGGAAAACGGTTTTGAGAGAGCGAGAGAGAGAGAGAGATAGAAAGTTGGACGCATCATTATAGTCTGTACTGTATTTATTATTATGCTATTTGTCTCTCCTATCACCCCCACTTCATTTTGAGGATATTAATTTAGAGAGCGTATTTGAATCGCGTGTGTAGCTTGTCTCAAAAACTATCTATTTAATGATAGAAATGTTACAGAGTTGATAAATCGATAATCTTTTTCGCTAGACATTAATGATAATACGCAAATTGTGACATGCATGTTTAGGGTCTCCTAAATGAGGTATTTCATGAATATGTAGAAGTGTTCCCACTACATTGTTACCCATAGAGAGTTTTACCTTCATACATGCAAATTGTGAATGGCTATCAAACACTGTTACCTTTTGTAAATAAACTCAAAATGTTATACTTTATTGAAATAGGCAGCGTGGATCTGTATGATATTAATTTTGTTATATTTCAAAATATGTGCCATGAATCCGGGGAAAGGTGACGCAACCACACCTGCACACCTTGCACGCACCGTTGCAATTTATTTTTCTTTCTTTACATTCTTTCCACTTTTTATTTATATACTTTCTGAAAAAAAAATTATACGTGACACTCTATTCTCCTACATACTCCTATAACAGCGTAATGTACCCCCGCTTTCCCGGCTGATATCGACTCAAGCATTCATGCTTATGATAGTAACTGTTGGCCTCTGCTTTTATCTTTATTCTTTGACTTACCTCCATACTTTCAAGTTTTTAATTATATATATATATATATATATATATATTATATATATTTATGCATTTTTTGTTGGTGTGTATTTCAGTTGTCGCTCTTTATGTAAATCAATAATATGGAAACGTTGTATCATCCGCTCAATCTTACTTGCGTGCATAGAACAAAAATTAATAAGCATTTTTGCATTTTTCTTTCCAGCATTGTTCTTTCCAGCATTGGGGTGCCCGGGAGTCAGTCTTGGGTAACCTTTCAAAAATCATAATATAAAAAAGAATATGGCACTTTCTCTGAATTCTGCGTTGGAGAAGAGCAAAATGGCGAGTTTCAATTGCACTTTGGCCGCTCTCGCAAGCCCTCACTCGTTCCATTGTAGTCAGGCGGCTTTAATTGGGGTGAGCGGCTAATGAATATACTAATCTTTAGCTTTCTTCTGGCAATGATTAAATTTGTTTTGATTGGTTGTATATTGTTTTCGGAATTTAACCATTCACATAATGGAACTCCCTGCCCGTGAAGCCAGTGGCCCGTGACCCCTGCACTCAACAACTCACTAAATATATTTTGTTATTTTCACTCAAAATGTTATTTGTTAACTCGGCCGAGGCCACGGTCATCATCAAGCATTTACGCTTACGACATCTGGTCTCCTGCTTTTTCCTTTGTAAGAAACTTGCTAAACATAGATATCCATTCTCCCCCTTATTTCTTATTTTTATGCAGATTATGTTTTCACGATGGTTTGGCACAAATCAATATATATATATTGTTGTTGCTTGTATTTGAACTAGAAACATATTTTGTCAAACTTACATCTTACTAATTATATTTATTTGTATTTGTATTGATGTGAAAAAGTGGAAATAAAACAAACAAACAAACAACAGTGTGGGAGTTACTTTGTGTTCAACTTCTTTTATGGAACAAATCCAAGCAAACGTTTCCATATATGAAGAAAAAAATCTTGATAATTAATGGGCCCCCGAACCAATTACTTTGCCCATTGCCCCCCCCCCCTTTTTTTTTGCAATCCTTGTTCCGTCACTCCTAAGAGTGTATGAGTGAATGCAGAGAGTTTCTGATTTGATAAAACTCTAACACTTTCTAAGAGTATTAATGATGTGAGTCGATGACGAGTATGTACTAAACAACATAATGTCCGGGTCACTTATACAACACCAAAATGGGTAACTTATAATACGGGGAAATTACACCATGTCAGCTTCAAAATTGAATTGTCTGATTCGGAAAGCCATTTCATTTAACTAGGATAGTTGGCTCCCAACTGGCGCCATTTCCGAGTCAAATTTGACCCCGGCTTTCCGAGTTAACTTTGACGCCACAGAAAATGACACGGAAAGTGACTTCGAATCCAAGTAAACTTTGAGTCACTCGGAAAGTTGCTTTGACTCGGATGAAATTTACTCCTATAGCTGGCACCATTTCCGAGTTATGTTTGACATCTTCCGAGTTTAATTTGACGCCACATATCAAATGACACGGAAAGTGACTCCGAATCCGAGTAAAATTGAGTTACTTAATAAGTTGATTTAACTCGAATGAATTTGACTCCTATATAGCTGGCGTCATTTCCGACTTATGTTTCACACTTTCCGAGTTTAATTTGACGCGGTGTTGGAGTGCCAACTTATCTATTGTTTTTGAAAAATGATGTTTGAAAAATTAGAGTGTGGTTTAAAAAAATATAATCTGTCATTGATTGCCTTGCTCCTTTTTTTCAATATGTATATTTCATTTTGTATTTGTTACGAAAGACAGGTTAAAATATGCCTCTTCACGCTGAACTTGTTTCTTAGCAGGAGTTATTGGTCATCCAAAACGAGTTGAATGAACTGAACGTAGCCCTAGTTCTAACCTTAACCCTAACCTAACCTAACCCTAACTCTTATCCTAACAATATTTTCTATAAAATGCCATCCCTCCACTTCATCATAATGTGTAACTGAAGAATGATAATGGGTATTATGTAGTTCAAGGTTAGAGGTTTAGGTTGTATAGGGATACCTTTATAATTATATAGGTTATAAGTTTAAAGTTTGAATAGGATTGTTATTACAACTATGATTACTTTATTTGGTTTAGGGCTAGGGAATAGAATTGGGTTTTATGGTTAAGTTGTGTTTACCGTCTGATTTAGGGTCGGGGGTTATGAGTATAGGCTATTATAAGTGAAAGTTAGGTTAATTTGACGGTTCATGACAATGTTTAGGGTGTTGGCCTATAAAGTTACAGTGTTATGGATAGGTTTGGGGTCAAGATTAGGGATTAGAAAATGTTAGCTTTATATTCAGTTTTAAGGCGATGGTTTGGTAAAAGGCACATGAAAACTTTATGATAATTCTTGTCAAGAGAAAAGGAAGAAAAGAAGAAGACGGCTAAATTCATAAGAATAAGGGGGAAAAGAAATAAAAAGATAATTATTTCGAATAATATGCAGATTTTGCACTATGCAGCAAATATAGAAATTAAACAATCTTTAAATGAATTTATTGTCTAATGAATTAAATTGGTAATTTTAATCCACTCTTGTTCATGACAATAGGTCTAAAGAAAAAGCGGAAAAGTGCAAATTGTAGCATCTGTATAAAAACATAAGTTTACATGTATTTTTTAGATATAAAAAAAACTTTTGTTATACAATATCGATCATGATTTGCGACTATTCCCTAAATTATGGTTTAATATTATTCCCAAAAACTAAATTAAAGGTAAATTTGAAGAAAAATAATAGGTCTGATTCAGTTTCTTCTGATATTTAAGGTCAAACTGTAGTGTGAAAGAATTTTGAGACTAGAGCACCCTGCTCAAAGTGGAAAAAGCCCTCTATTGACTCTTTTGCAAATAAAGAAACAAAACTACGAACAGTCACTTTTAATCGTTCAAAGCGTCTTGGTATGTTAAGGCAATCATTGCAAAAAAAGTGGAAAGAAAATTGAAATCTACAGTTTCATTGCCAGTAATTGACCACATCCTGCTTTGATTAAATTAGGTGCGTGTCTGTTTCTTCTTATTTATAGTATAAAAGAAGACTGAGACGAAAAAGGAGAATTAGAAGTAGGAGGAGGAGAAGGAGAAGGAGAAGAAAAAGAGGTAGAAAAAAAGATGATGAAGAAGAAATAGAAGAAGAAAAAAAAAGAAGAAGAGAAGAGGAGAAGATTTGAAGAGAAGGAGAAGAAGAAGATCATATTTAAAGTCAACTTCTAATAGCAATTCAAGCTAGCTGGTGAACCAGAAAATAAATTCAGGCTCATAAAAACTAATTATAGATCGTAGTAGTAGTACATGTATAGTAGTAGTAGCTGTCTGTCGCGAAGCGACAATGACCGCCTTCACTTTCATGAAGGTTGCTTGCAAAGGTGGGTAAGTACCGGTAGCTCTTGCAAGTTACTAACGGCACTCGACATGTTAAAATAAAAGAGGATGATTCATTTAATAATTATAATTAACTGAGGCAACTTTTGAGAGCTTTAGAGATCCGACAATTTTGTTTTGCTTAATTCGCTGGCTCAAAAAAGAAGAAGAATCTGACAATAAGTACGTGTAGATATTCGGACGTATTCGGGCAAAAGGCGTTAGCCCCCCCCTAACCCCCAACGCTGATACACGCACTGAGAACACCCATGGATGGTGGCACCCTTTGGGCATTCATGGGCACCCACACCTTACCTCTGCAGCGCATACTCTGGCCGCTGGGGCTGGGGCTTCGGTTCGAGGTTCGACGTACGTACGTATGTACGTACGTACGACAAGATTATGTTCGTACTTTAATTGCGCGCGTTACGCTTACGCGTTTTCTCATGTTGTTTTCGCCATGTTGGGCTAGGCGATAGCTTCCGGGGATACATATTCCACCGATGGTTATCTGATATTTCATCCGAAAGAAGATAATTTGTAAGTTTATTAAATCTTAATATTTCATAGGATATCTATGATTGTTGCTTTTTTTTCAAAACACTTTTCGATACTTGTCGAAGAGAAGGTCATTCCATCATTCATCTATAAATAATGAGAGGAGTCCCAGACGTTGTATTTTGTGTGGGGTTGGACTCGGGGGTCGGTCAACTCAGCCTCGGCCTCGGGGCCATCGGGCCGTCTCTGATATCGACGGTTGTTCCGCTGAGACTACATCTGGTTGCACTGACCAAAGATTTTGTGAAAAATTGTTGAACTGTTCACTGACACAAAGAAATGAGAGTGATCAATACTCACTGATAAATTTTTTTTTTTTAATTATAAAAAGAAGATGCAGAATACCGCCCTGCTGACTTTAATTTCAGAAGATTCAGAACAGACAGAACTCACTTCAGTCTTCACTACTCAGAAGTTGGCCGTGCCCACACATAGCTGCATCGCTATCCTGGCTGTGTATTAAACCCCGTTTTATTGATCTCAACATTTCAAACACCACTGTACAAAATTAAACTGATTTCACTCAAAATTGGTACTGTAGTGACAATTGATGACACCTAAATAGTAGTAAAATACAATTTTTTCAACTCACCGATGTCAGAAAGAATAATTAAAAAATTAAAATCGTAAGTCCACTGTCAAACTTGCTTACAGTTTTATCGGCATGATTGTGTGCATTTGTGTGTTGTAAGTCTATTGACTATTCATGTGTGAAATTGCTGCCTATTAGCACATGGTACAGCGCTAGAGGTCCATACGCAGTATTGACTCTCTATGCTTTGCTGGAGTGGCCATGCCATCATCACTCTAGCAAAGCATAGGGTCTAGTCACCTGCTAATGCGTATTCACCTCTAGCGTTGCATACATGTGTAAACCAAACAATCCATTTTTTAAACTTTTATACCGGTAAAATTAAAAATTAAAATAGGGTCTAGATAATCTACTCTACTATTTAACATATTCTAACGTGGGTTATGTTATGATACATTAGTCATAACTTGAATCATATACCACTTTGGACGATTCTGTTAGTAAAATGGAAAGAAATTTGTAAACTTACTTTTAAAGCCCTTTTCCCCCCTCCTTTTCGAGAGACGACTGCATACATGTAGTTCCCTCCTCACGTAGAACTATTGCTGTTGAGCCATGTACAATGAGTTTACGCGCTCTGATTGGCCGATACGCTCCAGCTGTTTCAAATTTAAGTGAGAGAGGGCCTACTTAACTTAAGTGCGACTTAAGCGCGACTTAAGTTCAATGGCAAAGTCAATACGAAATATTACGTCACACCACGGAGATTTTGACATGACGTGCTTTAAACAGGTGACGCACTTCACACATAGGTGACGCACACACGAAATTGCACACACATAAAATAGAAAAACCAACGAACATTTCAGAATAAATTTCCAGTTTGTACCTCAAATATGACGAAAATGAGAATTTTTCAAACTTAAGACTTACTTATTTAAGTAAGTCTTAAACTTAAGTGAAATACTTAACTTTTCAAGGACGCTGAAAAAATCGTAACAAATAGAAGATTTGACTGGAATATCATAATTTTGGTATCGGCAAAAACGGAAAATCGCAAGCTAGCTCCTCGCACTAATGTCTTATAACATAGAGCCTATGGGAGCCAGCGATAGCCAATCAAATGCTACGGTCACAAAGCCAAAGGTCCGTATGAACGATAATTTCGTACGAATCTCCCTGTTTTTCCATTGTCTGAAAATCGTTCGTACGGCGTTCGTAGCAGTTCGTAATGGCATTTGTGACCGAGGCTTAAAGGGCCCATGTCGGCTCGGCTAGGCGCCAAATTACGAAAATGAGGCTGAGATCAGATGAACATTCTGCGCATGCACTAAATGTAAGCTAAAGTTCTACGTGCTCCTCCTGATATCGATAAAATCAAAAAGCGTGCGTTGCGGACACTCTACCCGTGACGTCATTTAAACCAGTTGCGCAATATCCGACGGGTGGCTGTCTATCTCGCATGCGCGCGCAGATAGCCTGCCGCTGACCTAGTACCTGTCTTAACAACTGATCACAACAATAAACACATGCGATGTAATTGGACGTTGAGGTCTCCCTTCATTTTGAAGAAACGTCATAAAATTAGAAAATGGCGGAACATAGCTGAAGATGGTTGGTCCAATCGGTAAAAGTAGGCTCAAATATCTGGAAAACCAAGGAAATTTTCACCAACGACACTTGTAAGTTCCATTCGTTACTTATTTGTAATCAACATTGATTCATTTAATTGTTTATCATATCATTTGAAAGTAGTCTATCATACAGCAGGTTTTACAAAATATTGTGTAAATGTACTGCAGTACAATGTTGCCAATCTTAATACACAGCCAGGATTAACCTTAAGGGGTTGGTGATAATGACTTTTTAATATATTTTTTGATATTGATATCACCCATAGACCTGCACGGAGAGGCAGGTAAACAAACCCTACATGTAAAATGCGTCCGAAATCACCCCTTCCCAAACACTACTAACCTATTTAAAGTAGCTGGCTTTAACGTTTGCTATCCCGCTCCTACTCCTAATGATGCACTATGATTAAAAATCGGAGGTAAAAATAACCTAAAATTAGCAAATATCTTACCAGAGCAATACAGCTTTGCTTCCTTTCCACATTTAACGGATGACTTTACGATCTGCATTACAATGATGTTGACCTCTGACATGTGTTGATGACGCTTCCGTAAAATGTGCTTTATATGAAGGAAATGCATGCAGTGCGACACTGGGACGTTGTGATGTGGGATGCTAAAATTTAGGGTGCTAATCAGTTCATGGTGATCTCAACTGGCATATCGCCATCTACTGATTTAGCACGCTAAAATTTAGCATCCCACATCATGATTTTTTTTGTATGTTATAGTAGTGTATCTCCACGCCGGAGTCACGGGTGGAAAGTATGGTCACAGTTCTGAACAAGCGCCAAATATTCATTGTGGTTAGTGATATTTTATTATTATTTTGTTGTACAATCAGAAGGCAAAAGAGAAGGCCTTATGTTCATTAAAGATAAAGACCAGTTCTGGTCATGCGATTGCATTGTGAAAGAAACGTTGTGAAATCGATCAGAAAAGGTTGATCATCTAGTATATTAGTATTGGTGTGTACTGCAAGGTTCTGGAATCATCAAAATGATAAGAAATTTGGCCCAGTCTTGGTAAAGTTACAAGCGCTGTACACAGAAAGATGTATATGGGACTACGCGACCATGTGCGCGATATCTATTTGGTCCCAATAGATATAATAATTTAACAAATATATCAATTAGTAGGCGGTTTCCTGGCAAAATTTGTATCATCACGTATTAGTCACAACATATTCTTTCACATGATTGGTAATGAGAGCTTCCATTTCATTTTTTGAGAGAGGGGCGTTTCCAAAACTGGTCTTTACCTTTAAGTGTCCGGACACCCAACCACCCATCATACAAGTGAGTGTAGATAATGCATTCAAAACCTTGTTGATTTTTTTATTTTGTTAATAAATGTATATTCTGACAACTTCTTCTTTTTATCCTTACTCTGTTGGCTTTGGAGACTGGCGGTATACCGCTGTTAGGGTCTGGTCGGGTCCCTGAAATCGGTAGTGAGAGTGATAGGTAAAGGTATGCCGGTAGAGTCAGAAAGGTAGTACAGTAGGATGCACGGGTAGAATGAATTCGGTGGATGTATTGTAAGGCAATAGTTGCAAGGGTAGAGATGACAGGAGAGGAGAGCTCAGGTTGAGCAAAAAGGACAAGAGCTTTGAATTTGAGAGGGTTTTGGTGGTTAGGGGTGGAGGAGAAGTTTAACTCTGTCCTTAGGTGTTTGAGTTTTCTCATGAAGTTGAGTCTTTATTGTCTGAAGACCATGCATATATACTGATGAAGTAGATAACATCTTCCTCACTCTCTCCACACAGGGGGCATATTGGGGACTTGGTTTTCCCTATTTTGTGTACCGTATTTCTGGACTGGGTAGGTCTGGGTGACGAGTTGAGATCCGACCAGCTTTGCTTGTCGAAGGTGGGGTGCTAGACCAGAGGGGAAGAGGGAGTCAGCAGATGGGAGATAGTCAAGGAGTTTCCAGAGTGATAGGGAGGGTCTGGTATTGATGGCAATACATGTACATGTACATGTATGTACTTCTGTGAGTGTCTCCTTTTCTACCGACGTATTTACTAGGGGCTTCCATTTGGTGTATGGGATAGGCTGGTTTACTAGAGCAGTGAGGTCTGGAAGGTTGTAGTTGGTGAGGAGTTTGTTCCAGGCTATGATGAGTGGTGTTTGTGCTGATGTGGCCTGCAGGAGGGTACATCAACTTCTCAAGTGTATTGTACATGTATCTCCCCCATTGCTATTCTATACCTTTACATTTACATGTATGGAGCTCTACTCCTTTGGTGTTTTCTGTTTTCAGCAGATTCGAAGCAGTTATAGTGTAGAGACTGTTTTTTATTACATGCACAAGTAGAAATGATTTATGAATGGGTGACATGGAAGTTCACATGACATGAAAATGTGCAATGTAATCTTTGCATATATATATTAGACAAAGTATTACATCAATCCTTTTATCTATGCTTTTACGTGTAATTACTGTTTGACAAATTCTATATTCTGCAACATGTTCTGTAGATTGCTGCTACTACAGTAGTTCCGAGTAGAGAAAGGTTCCCTCAAACCTGCCACCATGGCCTCACATAACGTCACTGTCACGCTGGAGGACGCCCTCTCCAACGTGGACCTGCTTGAAGAGCTCCTCTACCGGATCAACAACCTTGCATCGAAGCAACGGCCGTTTCTCTGACCTATAGAGCAAACTTTGATACCAACTTTGAGGATAGAACAGCCTATGTAACTGGTATAGCAAAGTACATTGAAGAAGCCACTGTTCATTCTGAATTGGTAAGTTGACATTGATTCAAAACAGACTTCCACATTTGTGCAATTTTCAGCCAACAATTTTCGATACATTTTTATATTTTTATATTTTTATATTTTTCCTCGAATAAGATTGAAGGAAACCGATGTTAAGTACTTCTTCATTTTTTTTTCTTTATCATAATTGTCACTTAAACAGAGATTTGGCAAATACCATTCAGGTCATTTTCAGTATGACCTATACCGGGGTATGTGGAAATTAATGTTTTATTTGAGATATCTCGAGTGGAAATAATACTTCCTCATTGGGCCATTCACACATAAAAATGTCAGTATTCTTGATCTGACAGATTGGGAGATACGATTACTTTTTTCAATAGCCCACTTTACTTGAGTATAGGATACAAATATATTATAATTAATATAGTAAATGCACTTGAAGCAAGAATCTCACATTACACCGCCAATCTGCCATGCTGTTAATAGTTTCAAGTGAGTTTATAATTGACATGTCATTATTACATGTACATGTATCATCAAAAGTATAAAATCTATCTCCTTAAATGATTCCATCATCGTCCAGATTTTCTCATGTGCATGCTTATCGCTGTTCTTTTTAAAGGGGAGTCTTTTCTGATATTCAGTCAGTTTTAATAGAAGCAGAAAAATGAGAGGAACAGTCCAGTGAAAGTTTGAGCAAATTTCAATTAAAAAGAAGAAAGTTATGAATTTTCGAAGTTGTGATCAATAAAACACAAATTGGCAACACTGTGACGTATCCTGCGAGCTCCTCTCGAATTTGCTCAGTACATATAATTTCATAAACTTTTATTTTCTTCGCTATCGATGACGGAGTAGATTTTTTTCCATACAGGAGTTGAATAGAAACATATTTGCAATAATTATATTTAGGGTGCATGTTTGATTGAAAATTTTCTTAAGGGTATAAAAAAAAAATTCTGATTTTTTTCTCACAAAAGAGATACCATAATAAGTATAACAAAGATGAAATTATAAGTATCAAGTACAACAAAACACGTCATGACTAGTCTCAATAACAAGCACCTGTATTATTTTTTAAGTGGTAAAATGTAGGGTTAAATACGAAAAGAGTCACTTCGCGTACTCACAAATGGGTGAGTATCCGTGTCAACCCTACACTTTGAAGATTAGATACATGTATCCGGGCTAACTCTGACCCGGGGAAAACTCGGCCCGCTGCAAAAACTGTCAATTTTTTGTCATTTTACCTTATACCTAACCCTAAACCTAACCCTAAACCTAAACCTAACCCTAACCTGCAAAAAACTGACCGTTTTTGCAGTGGGGCCGAGTTGTCCCCGGGTCTGAGTTAGCCCGACTCCATGTAGCTTGTATCTACGAAAGTACTCATAACGTGATTACGTTAAGAAAGCGAAACGTTCTTGTGTCGTAGAACTATCAAACATGCTTTTTGTAAAAACATTTTACATGTATGGTTATAAGAGGATTGTGATTGCTTATGATAGCAAGAAAAAATGGAGAATATAGCTTTAAGGTAAACAAGGAACTATCAGTATATGTCTGCTTTAAAACGTCTTTCTAGCTTTCATCAATTGTCCAATATTTTCAAGATGCAGAAATACACAATGAACTGGTAGGTACTTACAGATAATTTCACGATCCTAATACAACAGAACAATAATTTGGAGAGGAATGGGGATACTCTAATCTTTCACTTTAGTTTATCACATTATATCGAACTTTAATTTATCAAATATTTAATTAAATGTAATCCACATTATCAGTTCATCATTACTTGAGTATGAAAATGACATGTTAAAGTGTACCAGTCACGAAAACATATTTTGCCCTTGGTGTAAGGGGTTCCTTAATTCTATTCTGTAGTCAAACAACTTCAAATACACAAAGAGATATTACAGTTTAAATGCACTCCCGGTGAATTGTAAAATGCTTTGTTGAGTAGACTGCATGTGTATGCACTTACATGTACATAGAAAAGGGCGTGCACAAAACCCAAGTCTGACTTGGGTTCCATGCGCACCATATACGCAGGGTATTATGTTATCCTTTAATTTATTTTCTTCATACTCCTGAATCGTTTACCCATAGAACAAAAATTACAGGTTGATTTTATACGTCCTACATGTACCTTTACACAAAGTATATATATTTTCAGGTGATTGGTACACTTTATAGAAACCTGCATCACTACACCTACAGTAGTCACGTACACAATATTTTATTGATATCGATTCATTATTAGAAAGCCTAGTTGCACGATGTTCAGCACTTAAAACAAAGTATGCATTTGATTTCACCCTGGAAGACACATTATTAATAGTAGATAGCATGTACAGTATGTTTACTTTAAAAACTTTGCTGTAAAATGTAAATACTAGTAGAAAGATGCGAGATGTTATCTCTTGCCGATGGTAACGCCAATTTGGTTTAAATGGGGATACTGTTTTCATGTAATTTACTGCATTTATTGATATGGTTGATCACCCTACATTAGTACATTTACATGTGGCTTTGTAGAAATTTGTTTTTAGAGCAAAAATGACATGTACATTGTAGGTGCATGATGTTTTGATTTTGTTTGTTTTCTTTTATGATGGAGATATAGTGCTATATGAATGCACTCCCAAGTGCATTTCCTTATAATTGTCAAGTGGAATTGTAGTACCAGTAATCTGCAGCTATGTTCTTGTTTTTTGTTTTTGTTTTTTTGTTTTTGTTTTTGTTTTTGTTTTTGTTTTCTTTGTTCATGATGGAGATATTGTGCTATATGAATGCACTGCCAAGTGCATTTCCTTATAATTGTCAAGTGGAATTCACTTGTAGTAATCTGCGGCTATGTTCTGCAATTTTGGTTCGTATCTCTTAGGTCTAATCTCCTTTGGTTACTCTTTATATCGAAACAAGAGCATTCTTGAATTTGTGAAGGAGAAATTCCTTTCTTTTCATATGATGAATTCTCTCTCAACAATGTCAAAGAAGCACACTTCCTGGTTCAGTCTTACTTCAAGGCTCTTCTACTTTCTTTAGTACACATGTAGAAGCTGGGAGTAATTTACTGAGCTCGCAAGGGTATTGTGGGATGTATTTCCTGACATAATTTTGGTCTTGGTCGGGTTACAAACTACAAAGTTGTTGACATTGTTAAGGACTTTATGATTAACATTGTAGAACTGTTTGAATACCTTGCAAGTTAATTCACTACATGACTACAATATGTATTTAGTTCTGTGCACTACTAATTACAATATGAAACTTGTTTGCTTATAGATATTTTACGCATATCAATAAACAAATGCTTGTTCTGTAGTCCATGCAGAACTGTTGTTTATTTTGCATTTATACGTGAGTTTGAAACTCAACCAAATTAATACAATGGTCATCATTGAATCGCATGGAATACCGTATTTGCTTGAAGCAGTGGCCAAAATACAAAGGGAAAGACTCGTGACAAACCAAGAGGAAATAGGATCGCTTACATTTACATGTACATGTATGCTCAATCGTAAATATTTCCTTATTTCTCAACAGAGTATTAAATTTGTAAGTACACTTGGAAAATGAAACTTGATACTTCTATTGCTTTCTTTTTCTCCAAAGGAAAATTGTATGAAACATTGCATGTTCTAAACAGCTGATTTGACAATAATTACTTGTGAAAGGAATTAAACGGATGTAATCTTTTAAATAGTCCCAATGATGCGAATGTTAAAAACAGAATGCTCGGCCAAGTATAATTGGGGGAACAGATGGCACATGCATGACAAACTGTAACCTGGTATCTAGAGTAGAAAGTAATGGTGGAGGTGTTGATATTATGTGAAAGCAGAAACTTCTGCACGATCATTTCATAACAGGAATATGACAAAAGTTTGAATCAAATTACCTGTGTGTAATAGAGATTCAACAGTGAGACCTACTTATGAATATCTTCTACACACTGTACTTTGCTTCTTTAAAGACCCTGTCAGAAGTGGAAAATGAAATAGATAAATTATATATCAATGGAAAGCTTATAAGCCATAGATTACAATAATATCAATTATATGCTCCATGTATTTCAGTGTCTGTCAGAGGAGTAACAGCTCTCTGAAAACTCGAAATCTAAAGCTTTGAAAATCGGAAGGTGTCGACCTAAAAAATAACTATCAACTTGATGACATCATCTTACATAAATGTGGAGTACACATACAATATAATTCACAATGACTTTGCATTGATTAAGCACGACTCATTGCCTCAGCTATATAGGCGAGCCGATCGGGTCCACATACTATGTTGTCACCTTAACTGCGGCAAACTTAACCCCTGTTGACCCATAATTTGGAGGGGTGCAGAAAATGAGGGTTTGATTTGCTTTTATGCAATAGTGAAAGGGAAACTATTTTTTATTAAGTACTTTATATTTGTATTCTACGTACATTCAGCTTTCAGTTGATAATTATTATGTTGTCTTTGATCAGATAAGGTCTTTAATTATCATATTCCTTTTGTGAAGTGACGATGCGACATTACATGTATCGATCTTCAAAACTCTGCAAAATCTATCAGACAATAATGTGTATGTACATGGCAAATAAATGGTACCAGTAATTGATTTAAGTTAAGAGTTTCCTATTTCTTTGATACTTGTAAATGATCTTTGATTAAGTATTGCGAACAAGAATGTTCTGAAGTATTGGTATTCAAGGCTATAGGAATACATCATGTGATGCATGTCATCTGTTTGTTAATTACAAACCTGTGTGAGTCATTTTAGCACCTTCTTATAGCCTGACATATGAAAGATCAAATTATTATTGGATTGTGTTGTCAATTTGAAGATTTTGATAGCCTCATTGCAATCTTACAGAAACAAATATTCAGAATTTTACCAAACCAAAATTAAAATCTGGCCTCAGAGTCATTATTGCTTTATCTTTTCATGAATTAATATGTAGAATTCTAAATTAAAAGGTTAGATTATTCACAAACATAATTGGTTATAGACAAGAAATGTCCTTTTTGCACTGTAGGGCTGGATTCAAGTCTACATGTACATGTACATGAGTCGATTTGATTTAGGACCACTTTGGAGCCAAATATTTGGAAGCTTACGATGTTGGTAACCAGGAAACAAGTACCTGAGGTGGAGGAAAAGATATGTCTGGAAACAGGAAACAGCTTGACGGCATGCCAAGCAGACTTTGGGCTAGAGACCACACAATGTACACCATTATTGTTAAAGAACTCTGGAGTCTTTATTTCAGAATAACTCTCTCTCTCTCTCTATATATATTGTATATTCCACTTATATTGTTGCTGTTTCTCTCCTATGTGTATATAAATCGACTGTTGTAAATCATTCTTCATTTTTAGCTGTCTCTGTCTGTAGCTGCCATTCTCTCTCTCTCCTTCTCTCTCTCTCTTTCTCTCTCTTTCTCTCTCTTTCTCTCTCTTTCTCTCTCTCTTTCTCTCTCTTTCTCTCTCTTTCTCTCTCTCTCTTTCTCTCTCTCTCTTTCTCTCTCTCTTTCTCTCTCTCTTTCTCTCTCTCTCCCTCTCTCCCTCTTTTTCCTTCCTTCCTTCACTCCCTCTGTCCCTCTCTCCCTCTCTCCCTCCGTCCATCTGTCCCTCCCTCCCTCCCTCCCTCTATCTCTTTCTCTGCTCACTCTTTCACATCAAGGGGCTTGTGTGTTTGAAGCTCCTTGTTCTTACTAATGACATCGTCTGTTCTACATGTATGTGTTTTCCTCCTGCTCTTATCATTATTCCTCTGATGTTCCTCTGATGTTCCCCTGCTATTGATCACTTGAAAATGTTGATATGGGATAAAGACAGTTCTAGGCTCTTTTTCTAAATGCCAAAAAAACAATTAATATTAAGACAAAAGGTTAGGAAGAGAGAACAATACTTACATGTATGATCTATATATATGGTGCATTGAAATTTCTCTTCCTGCTTTGAAAGGGCTTTTGAGAAAAATTCTCTTGCATTAGCTACATGTAGATGCATGTAATCGCATGGTCTAGTATTAACTAAGAAGTAGTAGCTTTTGTCTACCATGGCTACATGTATGTCTGCTTTAAATTGAAATAAACAAAACATATTACTAAATTTGTTATAAATCTAGGATATCTTGAATTTTGTATAAGCACTTAAAAAATATGAAAGAATTTCTTAGTTGTTTTTATACAACAACTGTGGTATGTTGTAATAGAGCCTGTAATAATCTACAACTTCTTAACAAATGAAACATTTTAAAAATTCACTTAAAAGAAATAATAAATACAATCAGGATTACACTTTCCTTCAATCAATGATGTTTTACTTGCATGTTTTGTGTCACCAGGCGTCGTGATAGGAACAAAGTTTCCATCAGGCTTTAGATTTTATTTACACCATCTTGGTGAAATTATTATAGATATTTTTTTATTTTTTTTTTTGCTTCTCGCTTCGATAGAATAAATTATTGGAGGAGGGAGAGAGCTATGCAGTCACACTGTATACGTGGAGGAGCTGCTCCAGAGCCATGCCACAGGTAGGAACAAGAATTAAAAAAAAAAGATTACATCTAAGATGAAGATGAAGAAGAGATGGAAGAAGGAGGAAGAAAGAAGGAGGAGGGGGAGAGAATTTGAAGTAGAAGGAAAGCAAATACAAAACCAAGATTTAAAAAAGAAGAATACATCTAAGATGAAGAAGAGAAGGAAGAAGATGGAAGAAGGAGAAGGAAGAAGGAGAAGGGGAAGAGAGTTTGAAGTAGAAGGAAAGGAATTACAAAAATGAAAGCTGTTGGACAGTATTTCAATTTGAGAGCTGGATTTGAACAGCAAGTGGCTGATCGTGAGCTGTGTGGATGAATAATATGAAATTAGTTGAATTTGAATTTCATTGAACTGAACTGAACTGAATTAAATTGAACCACATTTCATAACTTTGCAGTTAAATTTAGATTAAAAAGTTGAATTAAATTGAATTGAATGGAATTGAATTGAACTGAACTGAACTGAAATAATAGATTTAAACTTAACTGAAATGAATTGAATATTGATGCACTAATATCAATTTGAAGGGGATGAATTATTAGAGATTCAAATTTGCGCTATATTGAAATGTCACCTCAATCCATATGCAGATAAAGCATACATGTACATGTTTTGATATGTATTGTAATGAATCTTTAAAAAAAAATTGCACTAGTTACTACTGATACATGTATTTTCTACGTTTGTGTCTATTTTTCACCAGATCAAGTCCAACAACCAACCAAACAGGAAACAGATCTATGAGACGTTTGTTGATGTTTTACGACCTGAGGTCACCAAGTTGGTGAATTTCATGTACTTTCAGGTAAGTCTGTTGCAAAATTGCCATATGAACTTCCAATTGGCATCACTTTTCTCAAAATTCTGTGGAAAAAAATCTGCATGTCATATAGTGAGAGCCTCAAGATCTTAAGTCTGTAGTAAATGATTTGATGCATGCTATTCTGGCTGTCAAGAAACCACATATTTTCAGGGGTCATTTACTAATTGTTTATTTCGCATGCACCAGCAATTATTACTGTATGTGATCGCAGGTAATCCTGTCTGAAAAATCACACTATATAAGATTTACCATGATTTATCATGATGCTCTCTGATGCAGGAGTGATGTGTTTAATTTTCCATTTTCACCACATGTAGCCACTATTGAGTGGATTTCCATTTCTTTTTTACCTTGAAAATACAGCAAAGAGCCATAGATGTTTTCTGCAGAGATGTGAAACGTCTTTGCCACGCTGAGAAGAAGAAGGACTTTGTGTCTGAGGCGTACCTCCTGACCCTAGGACGTCTCATCAACATGTTCGCTGTGCTCGATGCTCTCAAGAACGTCAAAGCCAGCATCAAGAACGATTATGCTGCCTACAGGAGGTAAATGTTGCGGGCCAGCCAAGGAGCCACGGTCCGCTAGGCTGACAAGTTCAGTCTCGCTGGCCTTCAGTAAGGTTATCTGACCTCTGGGCCTTCTGACAACTTTACTGAGGGCTCACTGGACTGTTTGTGTCAGTCTTGTTGGCTGACAGTCTCGTTAGCTGTTGGTCTGCTAGGGTGTCTCAAAGCTAATCATCCAGTCTCGGGCCTCGTTCAGATATGATGCGCCAAAGCCACGTTTTGTTTATGATGATGTACAGTGTAAGACGTACATGTCACATTTCACCATCTTATAACACAGAGCCCAGTGAGTACGCGCAGGACCTTTGTTGCACGCTATTGCCATTCATTTACACAAAACAGCAACAGTTTTTTTTTTTCTTGCGGCAGTTTGCTGCGTCATATCTGAAGAAGCCTTCACTCTTGATTTGTTCTCTGTTTAGTTATCAGATGCTTAATTGCATTCATGTGTACCTTAGGCTGGAGAACTCTACCTCTACAAGTGGTTCCACAGAAAGGCTTTTCACAGGGATAGGCCAATATGACACACATGTACCGGTATTCAAAATTGCATTAAGTTAAATTGCTACTTTAGATCATTCTCTCTCGTAGCTGTACCAAGTAGGAATAGTCACTCATGCTAGAGGACTGCACTGGCACTTAGCTAACCTTCAATAGAATTTGACAATTCCAATGAATTTTACTTCTGTTCATTAGTTAACTATGAACAAGGTTTAATGTGTGTCTTTGTTAATGTGGTCAGTTAAATCACCTAAAGGCCGTAATAAAAGCTTATCAAGCATCACCTATTGAATAAATCCACAAAATAACCAATAAGTAACAAGAAAATGGTGAAAAGATGCTACATTTTGGCATTAATTTGTGTCATTTGTTAATTAAGAAGTGACTCTTTTTTTTCTCTCCAGTAGTCTGTCATCAACACTATTCATAAAAAACTAACCCCTTTGACCAATCTGACTCTCTAACATTGCACTTCATTTTCTCCTGACCTCTCCAGGGCAGCCCAGTTCCTGAAGGTGATGGCTGACCCCCAGGCCCTGAGAGAGTCCCAGGAGGTGGTCCTGTTCCTGGCCAACAACGACAAGATCACTAGGACCCTGAAGGAGAACCTGGAGAAGATCCAGGGCTACGAGGAGCTCCTGATGGACATTGTCAATCTCTGCGTGGACCTCTTTGAGCAACGCCAGTACGTCATGCCAGCTGAGAAACATATGCTAATCAAGGTAATATTTCTAGATCATACTGGTTCAAATGATAATGATGCTGTGTGATGTTGCACTTGTGTCAGCCAGTATTGCTGATTATGTCAAATCATCCCAACCTATTATTCCATTTACTAGCCTGCTACAAAAATATGAGCAATTCAAAATGATGTGCAATTTCTATTCACAAGCAAATATGCTGTGGTAGGACACACTGTACATTTGATAGAACAGTTATGGTATACAAAATTACTGAAACTGTCAGTTACAAAAGCAGCCAGAGCAAGGTCTTTTGCTGTCTTTTGGTCCTCATGGTTAACTTGATGCCATGTCCCATCCTCCATTTTTTGTTGACTGACAAGTCTTGCATCATTGCAAAATACAGCTTTATCCCTTGCAAACATCTACAATTCTTTTGAGCAGTCTGGGAATCCATATTGCCATTTTTTGTTGTTGTAAAGTTTCCAAGTGACTTGCAAGAATTGTATATGCATGAACAGCAATTCCACACAGAGTCTAATTTTAGTACTCTGAGAAACTGTACTATTTGACCACCTCACTGTGATATTTTTCTCCTTGTGCAGGTGATAGGCTTTGGTCTGTACCTCATTGACACCAAGGAGAACAACATCTACAAGATGGACCAGAAAAAGAGGATAAATCTGACCAAAATAGACAGAATTTTCAAGGTGTGTACCATGTTCAGGGATGTATACAATAGTATGTTTTATATACCTCACTTAAGAAATCCAGCCATCTGATTGGTCGAAATTGCAGTCGTTGTTTTAACTATTCCCGAAAATTGCCAAAGCCATGTAATAGTTAAAAAAAATAGTTAAAAAATCCCGGCAAAGTTCCAATTACCGGGATTAGTTCAGTCTTGCTGAAATACCCATTGGTTTACGTGTTAAAACTGGTTTGTGCGAGCACGGACACCATAAGTGTGCGAATAATCGGTCGCTAGCTTAATTTACCAATTTTTAATACATCGTAGCGCAGACGACCCTACGGCAATCTCTATCGTACTGAATTCCAAACAAGGCAAAATGGCTGAAGAAACTCTCCCAAGATTTCAACTTCTTGATGATGATCAAATGCAAGACTTGATTAATTCTGCTGACAGCAAGCACACCAATGTAAGGTCTAATATATTATGATAGTCACATCCAGTCAGTGGAGTCCCACACATTAATTGTTGTGTACTAGAGGGGTCTAGAGATCTACTGTCATTGACATTGTACTGAGTATTAAACTTTACCGCACCGCGGTAGACGTAGTCTAGACTACTTTACTTGGATGTAGAGACGTAAAGCTTGTAGCTTATTTGCCCTCGTCACGTTGGGTAGTCTCTGATAGGGTGAAAACTTGAGTGGATGGGTTTTCCAGTGCCTCTCAACAACAGATTTGAATATATTATTAGATCTAACACTAACTAGATTCTATGTGTATTTAGTATTTATTTCTGCTCTTCCTGTTCTACCAGTTGATTGGTAAGTTGACTATTTTTTCGGCATATAAAAGTATTAATGATTGCTTTAATATTCGAGAAATAGTTGTTTTTATACGCTCTCGGGAAGGTTACAATTGTGCTATTGCCCGAGGCGTGCCGAGGGCAATAGCCCAATTGTAACCTTCCCTTGAGCGTATAAAAAAACTATTTCTCTCAAAGCAGTCATTAATACTATATTATATTCAAGGTGTATAGAGTGGTGAAGTGTGACGTCATCAAAAATCTATTTTTGGAATTTCTCAATTTTTTCTTCATTTTCCGAAAGACCACCAAAAATAATGTCCAAATGTCGAAAACCAATTGAATATATTAAGTATTTGCCGAGATATGACCGTCTGAATAAAAAGATTGCCTCTGGGAACTCAGTGTTATATTGCTCTGGCTCCTAATGTTATGAGCCAGAGCAATATAACACTGAGTTCCCATAGGCAATCTTTTTATTCAGATGGTCATATCTTGGCAAATACTTAACATATTCAATTGGTTTTCGATATTTGGACATTATTTTTGGTGCTCTTTCGGAAAATGAAGAAAAAATTGAGAAATTCCAAAAATAGATTTTTATGACGTCACAGCTTCGGTACTCTATAGAACTAGTCATTCATTTACAACTTTTCTAAGAGCAAATTAGACATATAGACAAATATGTAACAACTTGTGTTAATATCTAGCGTGTTTACACTTGTAACTGGAAAGGAGGTTGCTATGCTCTAGTCACACCATCGGACCGATAAGAGACCGACAACAGGCTGACAACAGACCGAACAAAGATTTTACATTACCCCAAGAGGAAAAGAATCGGTTGATTTGGAGTCGTTATGGGGTCGTTTTAGTGATGTGACGGATCACGTGTCAGCTTATCGTTCTCTTGACCAAAAGTTTCAAAAGTTACAGAGGAATAGATCACCACTGCAAAAAAATGGTGGAATATTGTACAAAAGAAATGATTTCATATCAGTTTTAACGTCAGTCCACTATTGTGAAAAGATGGCAAATTTGATTTCTTATATGATACGTTCATGTACTTAGATACAAAACTTTGATACTCATGCACGATCTAGACATTTTCAAATTGAGGTATTAGTGGTTGCCTTCTACCTGACCAATAATGTCATAAGTGAATAGATCGCCACTGCGAAAGTCATTTCCTAATGTCATGCAAAAGGAATGATTTCATATCAAGTTAATTGCAGTCAAATTCTCTCATATAATTGGTTCATGTGTATGAAAATGTTATAAAACCACATTAACAAATGTTTAAAACCTCTGCCAGGAATCCCAGGATTAAAATTATTTGGAGTTTGGGGTTATCTTCTTTGTTTTCTAAAACTCTCTTTTTTTCACCCTTTAGCAATTGGAAGTTGTGCCCCTCTACGGTGACATCCAGATTCCCGTCTTCACGTACATCAAGAAGAGCGCCAACTATGAGTCGCACAAATCATTCTGGAACCCTGATATGTCGTCGGCTGCGCAGTACAACCTCCTAGACCACCTTCAACCAATCAGAGAAAGTCATATGAGATACATCAGCGAGCTTGCTAGACATAGTAACAAGGTGGGTTTCTTACAGACCGAGTCGAGTTTCCACGGTTTTGGGGGAGCACTGCAGTGTTTAGTCGACCATGACCTGGGGGCCATCCAAGAGCAAAACGAGATGATTCAATGTCTTATGTAATCAGACATGTGCATGGCTGTCCCTGACTAAAGCAGAATATTTTAATTATTATTGAGCATCCGTGATCGTGTGCTTCTTGGATTTATTCTTAATCATCTTCCCGAATCTTGAACCAGGAAACATTTATCAAAACGCAAATAATTACAGAGATGTTTATGTAATGTAATTAAAGATAAAATTATTAGTGACCTTAAATGAAGTAAAACTTGCAACATGTTGGGGTGTAGAAATTAAGATGAATTTTATTGTGTAAATAATGTCTACTATCCCTGAAATATTTATTATATCAAAGCGATTACATTATAAAATAGCTATGATATCATGTTGATTTTGTGTTGTTGCTTTGTAGGAGGTAACAACAGCACAGAAAGACACAGGTCGGACCGAGGATGAGAATCGTGTACTGTATGAGATAGCTCTGCGTGGCCTCAGGTTATTGTCAAGATGGACGTCCCTTGTCACAGAACTGGTAAGTCCACTTGTTTTGACCATTCCCTCACCAATTCAAAATGCCTAGGTCACACCAATGCGTTGAGCCCATGCTCTTCCATTTCGATGTGGAAATCCGAGAAACGAGCTGACATCGATCTGGGAATGAATGATTTGAATTGGATCCAAAATGACATTGATATAGCTACGCTGCGTTTCCCATGCGTTTTAGGGGAAACTGAGCGACAACGCAAAGGCCCAAGAAAACTTTAGACATGTTCATAATTTCAAATTTCCTGCTGCGTTTCCACTTTGTTTCTCCACATCTAACTGGCATTGAGATGGAATCGAAGTGACAATGAAATTAAAACGCATATTTCGCAACAAGAATGCATTATAGTGTAGAAACGCATGGGAAATGCATGCATTTCAAAAATCGAGAAACGAACTGACATCAGAATGAGAGAGTTTCGCTGTGACCTAGGCAATAATTCACTCTCTCGTTCTATCAATTTGCTATCTTAGTATATAAACCTCCAGTCAAATATAGCTAGATGCGAATACAGTGTACCCTTCTGAGGAGGCGCGATGGCTCAGGGTAGGGCAGTGGTCTCATAACTGGGAGGACCCTGGTTCAAAACCAGGTCGTTGCGCTAGTGCCCTTTTGTACGGCATCAATCCAAATTACCAAGTTTCTCGGTTTCCCAGGGGGGTGTTTCACAAAGACTAAGATCGACTTTAAGTTGGACTTGAGTATAACAGGCCGTTCATGCCACTGTTTGCTCTTACCATTTACTGGCATTTGTCTTTCAAGGGACGTACAAATCGTGGTCTCAAATCTACAGAGTTTACGTTTTTTGATAGTTCATTATTGAAGGAAAAAATATTATCTAAAGATTATAATTTAGAGACCAATGGGGATAGCAACCAATGGCATGAATGGCCCACCATACTTAAGTCCAACTTAAAGTCGATCTTAGTCTTTGTGAAACACCCCCCTGGTTTGCTTCCTTACAGGCATACACATGCCTTTCTTTAATAGCAGTCAGATTAAACAAACGAATCATCAAACCATCAAACCTTTGACTAATAGACATGGTGCCGTACCCAGGTTGTGGTATGAATTCTATTGATAGTACAGTCAAACCTGCTTTAGTGACCACCTGTCTACAAAGACCACCTGTCTACAAAGACCACATTTTTTGTTTCCCTTGAAATGGGTTTCTCATTGAAACATGTACTAAAGGAACCTGTCTACAAAGACCACCTGTCTACAAAGACCACTTTTTGTGTTTCCCTTGGGCGGTCGCTATAGACAGGTTTGACTGTATTCCTAAAGACATTGCAATGTGTTTTGGTTTGTGTTCTTTGCCGTCTTAGCTGATATTGGACTTATTCATTTAGCTCGGGCCTGATATTTATGAGAGTGAATTCTGAGCCCCCTAACACAAAGCTTAGCCATTGATTGTACGATTGCTTTTTTGCGATCGATTGCACATAGTGATCAATGCAAGCAATTGCTAAGCTTTGTGTGACAGGGCCCTCAATGGCCTCATTCTGTGTACAAAACCTATGGTGTTCGTTGCAAACTTCAATGCCAACATATTTATTGAAGTGCAAAGCTATGCAAAGCAAGAGTGTGAACAGTGACATTCAAGCATTGTCAGTGGAAGTGCTTTCCAAGTGTATCATATGTGACTTATACAAGCATTTGGCCAACTAATTAACTTTTTGGTAGAAATGGATAATGAGTACATATGTCAATGAGGATTGTGAACTTGATCTAAATCAAATTTGTTAGTTCTACCGCAGGGTACATGCATACTCAATAGATGATGTTGTTGTATATTGTTTGGTTGTTTGTTTGTTTGTTTCTCTTTGTTCTCATCAGTCATGTTTGTAAATATCATTTTGTAAATGTTTTATCCTTTTGTGGACCCATTTGAAAACCAACTTCTTTTGAAAATGCTTATCCATATGTGGGAAATCAAATAGAGAAATGATGGGTACTACAAAATTGAAGTATGGCAACAGATAGAGACATACTGAAGCTTTTTTGTCTTGCACTCATCAGAGTTAATCACAAGAATGAACAGGAAGGCAAAGTTGGACAATATAAACAGAAGCTAAAGGAAATTAATGAATAAAAATAATCGTGATCATTATTTTATGTTTATTTGTATTTTATGTTTCAGTTTTCTTGGAAACTGTTTCATCCTGCTGAGACAAGGGACATCAAGGCTCAAGAAGCAGAGGAATATGAGAGGGTAAGTCTTTCCCTGCTACTTTAGGAGCAGTCCATGCCTCTTTTGGCTCTACAGTCAGATTTAAAGCATGTTATGAGAAACATGTATTATTGTTATTATTTTTTATTTGATTTAAACTGGTTTATTGATTAAAATCATACATTTGTAATAGCAGCCAAAGGCTGAAACAAATTGAATTTACAAAAAGATTAAAAATTACATTAAAATACAATTCATTGAAAATTGGTTAGATAAAGTACAGTAATGTGCATAGTAATATACAAAGTAGGAATAACATTACACACAATTTAGAATAGCAACATAATTTCAACCAATGATGACAGATATTAATTGGAATACAAAAATCCCACAAGATAGTAAATATGATTATTAAAATATAGATAAGTATTGCAATTAATGAGTTATATATTTATCCAGCATTTGATAAAAATAAAATAAAATTGAAAACACATCCGACCTCTGGTTGTATATGCATGAATAAAAACACATGGAACCATATTAAAATCGGATGTGTTTTGACAGAGTGCATCTATAATCCATGGGTATATATTAATATTGGCGGCTCTACAGTCAGTTGGAAGTGGTCTATTTAAGGGTACCGTCAGTGTGTCTCTAGCATGCTTTATGACCACCTGGCCATTTATACCTTTGGTTCTCTTCAACAGCTCATGGGAACCTGTATCAAAAGTATCTTTCTTTAAAAATTGCATTTATTGTTCATCTGAACTGGGCCCTGTTTCATAAGACTTGTTATCAGTAACAAGTTACAATAAATGTTATAAGCTACTGAAATCGTGGCATCTGATTGGCTGAGAGCAAATTTGTCATAGACATTTAACATTTGTTATTGATAACAAGTTTAATGAAACAGGGTCCAGGTCTCTCTTTTGAGGAAGTTTCATATATCTCTTCAGTACATGATTCCAGTGGGTTTCATGATGAGTTATCTCTGGTTTCATTTTTAAAGGGTCGCTATGCATGTTTTTGTGCAAATTTTTTTGCTTCTCCAAATAAAGTCTTTATTCAATTTTTCTCAAAGCATAAAACAGTATAAGCAAATGTACAAAATGATGGATAAATGATGGATTGGTCCCTCGTGGACCAAACTTGGTTTCACCTCAATATCAAAATCATAGGATACAATACTGAATGGATCAAATGTCACATGTAGTTTTAAACTTCTACCAACCTTAAAATTTAGTAGGCAAGCTTTCATCTACTCCTGTGGACTTTCTCAAGCCAAGTGATTATTCACACAGTTTCTTGCTGTCTGCTGCCTCAAGGTCACTAGAGCAAAGATAGGTGACAATGATCAAATGTCATGCCATGTTTCACATCTAATTCCTCTCTTTTGCAGGCTACAAGGTACAACTACACGAGCCAGGAGAAGTTTGCCCTGATCGAGGTGATCGCCATGATCAAGGGACTCCAGGTGCTGATGAATCGCATGGAGAGTGTCTTCTGCGAAGCTATCCTCAGGACTGTCTATGCAGAGATGCAGGACTTTGTCCAAGTCACGCTACGAGAGCCACTCAGGGTGGCCACAAAAAAGAAGAAGACACTGGTTGTCAGGTACGTGTCTATATTGATTATCTGAGTTTAGATGTAGAAAGCAGGACTGGTTGTCAGAAGTCTCGAGACTTTAGTTTTTTCAGATTTAGATTGCATTTAATGGAGGAAGTCAGTAAAACACAATAGCAGCAATGTTTCACTAAAAGTTTTCTGGGTCAGTAATCAAATAGTTCATACGGAATGTGATTGCTTATGAAATCTGTGAATTAAAATGATTGGGTAATGCGTAGTCTTTATTGTACGACCTGTTCTTTTTTATCCAAAGAACTGCCACTATTTTGTGCTATTTAAACAAACATATGACACTTCATAGCAGCAAAACAGACGCAGCTTACCAATCTAGGATTGACCATGTGCCTATCTTCCTTACCCTATGTAGTATCATCCGAGCTGTGAGAGAAACCTGCGCTGATTGGCTGAGAGGGGTAGAACCCAATGACCCTGCCGTGAAAGGAGAGAAAGATCCCAAGAATGGATTCTTGTTTGAGGTGCCCAGGAGAACAGTGGGTCCATCAAGTACACAGGTACGATAGCGCAGTGATTGTAGTACAAGGATTTGCTGCATAGTCTGTCTTGAAAATAAGTTTACAGGTAGACACATGATAGGCATTTATTGCTGTTACTATGGCTCTAACTGAGCTGCATTTCTATTTTTTGAAACTCTTTATTAGATACTGATACATTACATTACACCACTTGTGAGGAAGACAACTTTTATTTAAGAGGTAGAAGTAGTATTTTTTCCTATCTGTTTATTCAAAAATGTATAATTTAATTTAGTATTTAGAATATTTTTGAATATATATCTTAATCAGATACTGATATATAACAACTCTTCTGAGAAAGACAACTTGTGATTAAAGGTAGAAGTAGTATTTTTTCCTATCTATTTATTAAAAAATGTATACTGCATAGTACAAGATCAATGGAAGGGCTGTTCTGTATCTTGATATTGGTGAGAGTAGTGGGTCAAGATTTCAATTGTCAACCTTAAACGGCATCTTCTTGAATGATGTTCATGAAGAAATATTCAGAGAATTTGAAGGTGTACCTGAGTCAGATATACATGAAATGCATCTGATATGCCTGGGATATAAAAACATGTAGTGTATGAAAATGAGTAATGTGTCATGATCTTATCGGTGTGTTTTAAAATCCCTTCAATGGCATCATGGCCCCGTCTTATAAAGAGTTGATATTAATCGCAACTTATTTGCAATTGATATCAATCGCAACTATGTACATAAGAGAAAGGAGACTGCAAACTTGCGATTGGTTAGAGGACTTGGAATTGATTTGGATCAATCACGACTCTTTATAAGACGGGGGCCCTGGAAGTTAATATTTCTTTTTAACCTGTCCCACCCCAGCTGTACATGATGCGTACCATGCTGGAGTCCCTGACGGCGGACAAGGGAGGTACTGGCAGGAAGACCTTGCGCAAGGAGCTGGAGAGTATCTTCACGGTGGAGCCCCTGGAGAAGTTTCACAAAAAGACGTACTTCTTCACCTGCATGCTCAACTTCTCAGGTGAGGTCAATGTTCAATCAGACCCAGAAGGGCATTAACTTCAGTTCAAATTATATGGTCCAAGTTACTTTATCTCATCCATTACCGACCGTATCATAGGATATATTAGTATATCTGATCATTGTATTTAGTTAGTAGCTGGACTAGAGTGCAGATCAGACCAAAAAATGAAGCAAAATGATACATTTGATGTCAATCTATGTTCAAAACTCCCAATACCTAGAGCTGTATTCAATTCAATACGTGGATTAAGTAAGTATTTTACTTGTTTAAGTAAGGTGTAATATAATAATAATATCAAATATTTAGGAGCGCTAAAAACAATAAGTACCATAGCGCTTACAAATACAAATATATGAAAAGAGGACAAAAATGTACAGTACAGGAAGTATATCACATAGATCATTGTGGAAAAAGGTGAGTTTTGAGGGATCTTTTGAAGGTGGCAAGACAGGTATTAACTCGTATTCAGTTTTGCATCTGAGCATTTTACTTTAGTAAACTGACTTTAAGCTAAAATACTTATTGTGACGTCACAATTTCTATCCAAAATGATGCGCATGTTTATATAATTGTGCGCAGCTAATGATGACTGCGTATGAAAACCAGCTGCCTGCCTGCCAATCTAGGCCTCCAAAATAATTGGCTTAAGTCTGCTAGGGAACTGTCTTAAATCTAGGGTACGGTAGTTAGTCAAAAGCTTACTGAATACCAAAGTTTGCCAAGTATTTTATCTAAATCGAAAAAGGTAAATAAAATACTCATATTTCTGAGTATTATTAAAGTATTGAATTGAATACCAGCCAAGTTTCACAAGCGATGCACAACATAGTGATGATGATGATGTATATATGACTGTTTTCATCTGATATTGATTTATTTTGTTGTTTGTTTATGTTGATTAGAAACCCTGCAAGCATGTTGCGACCTCTCTCAGCTATGGTACAGAGAGTTCTTCCTCGAGATGACAATGGGAGAACGTATACAGGTAAATTCATTGAGAAATTTATTGATATGAAAATGATAAGAACTTTTTTTTTTTTTTTTTGCACAAGATGTTATCATGCATTCATCAAAGGAACATGGATGAATCAGACAATAAGTTATGTCATCAGTATCCATTTATGCACCGACAGTACATTTATCTGATACACAGGCGGAAGTATTCTTCTCAAGAGGCAAACAAAAGGTATTCATGAAGCACCTCCATCACTTTGGCAGTGATTATTCTACAATGAACAAGTGGGACGTATCCATCGTGTAAAAGATCTGTGGATATTTTGGGGTCATCCGTACCGAAGCTATTTACGAACTGGCTTATTGTATGTCTATATGTGTGTATATGTTGAAAACACTGGCTGTTACATAAACCTAACATGTTGAGGATGGTGTTCACGTAAAACTACCAACTAGATTCAAAATCACTTTTCAAATGCCTGGAGAAGAAAAACATCTAGAGATATTCCTAGATTTGAAACTAATACATTTAGATGAATATATGTTTTTATGTGCTTCCATAGTTTCCGATTGAGATGTCGATGCCATGGATCCTGACTGATCACATCTTGGAGACAAAGGAGCCCTCGATGATGGAGTAAGTCCTATCACTTTACATGCAGCCACTGACTCACTAGAAACCAGTTATTCCACTGTGTTGGGCGTCCATGCATCAGTCGTACATCATAGAATTCCAACATGGTGCTGTAGCTTGCAACCCAAAATCCTGGTCTGGGCCCTGTGTCATAGAACTTGTTATCAATAACAAGTTACAAGATCTGTTATAAGCTACTGAAATCGTGGCATTTGATTGGCTGAGAGCAAATTTGTCATACATATTTAGCATTTGTTATTGATGAAACAGGGCCTTGGTCTAACTTGTTAACTTTAAACATTCTTTTCAGGGTACTTGACTTGTCCAATAACTTCTTAAGGAACATAGTTGAACCCATCATCAGTATTTTGACACCTGTAAATGTGTGTGTACATAGTTCCTTACAGGAATTTACTGTACGTTTACTGTACTCAACCAGGAGTCATGTAGACATACACACAATTATATTAGAAAATACAATTTCTGGGTGTTCAAAAATGACAAATTGAGCTTTTCCACAACTCCTTTCCACCAGACCTCTGTTATTGAGTTGATGACATGGTTTGTGTGTTTGTCTGGTTTGTATCTGGTGAGTTTGAGACCAATTCTGGTTCTAGTCTACAGCACTAATTCCACATAAGTCTGAGTCCAGGACAGGTGTCGTCAGTTGTACTAAAAATTCAGGTTGATACCAGATAATTAACAGTAGTATTCATATTCTGAAGACGAAAAAACCTTCTCTATTGGAGAAAGTCATGCAAACGATTCACTGAGCGATAGCTCCGTGGTAGGAGGCGCGATGGCTCAGTGGTAGAGCAGTGGTCTTGTAACCAGAAGGCGCCTGTTAGAAGAATCGCATATTCCCTTTTTATGTTGAGTGTGATAGTAATGAAAATATAACTATTTTTTTAATGGTTTTAGTAATGATTGTCTGTCTGTTTCTCCTGTCCAGGTACATCCTGTACCCTCTGGATCTATACAGCGACAGTGCTCAGTATGCACTCACACAGTTCAAGAAGCAGTTCCTCTATGACGAGATAGAGGCAGAGGTTAGTCACCGTTCATTCTCTCTTTTCGGAGCCAGAAGGGCGTTAACTCATGTACTTTAACATGGAGTTAAAGCTCTTCCGGTTCCATACAGATGATATATTCTCTGTATTTGTTTTTCTATCCAGTCCTATCCCACTTTTTTTGCTTCTTTTTTACCTACATGTCAACTTTACCACCAGTCAAGAAAGCTGGACTGATAATGAAAGCTGTTCTTCTCTTTTTCTTATATAACTTTAAAATTAGAACACATATTGCTGATCCTGATGGGTAATAATAATAATGATAATATTTTGTTCTTATATAGTGCTTTTCAGGCCCTCTCAAAGCACTTTACAGATATATATTATTACCCGGGTCATCAAACTTAACATTTGGTATACAAGCCTTCATCCACTCCTCTAGACTTTCTCATGCCAAGTAATTCTCCTCACATTTTATTGCTGATGTGTTTTGTCTTTTCATCTCTTCACTCTCTCTACATGTTTTGTTTTTTTTTACTTGTAGGTGAACCTGTGCTTTGACCAGCTGGTGTACAAACTCAGTGAGCAGATCTTTGCGTACTACAAGGCCCTTGCTGCAAGGTATGATGCTACTCTTACCCATGATATTAAAGCCCCATTGCACTACTTGTAGCTACTTGCTCCTCTATATAGAAAACAATATATAAGCGGTGCCCGTTGATCCCCCATGATCCTCTTTTTCTTATGTTAATTGAGAGCTGAGTTGATGAGATAACCACCTGTCAGTGACCAGCAGGGTGGTCTAATCCCTCCTGGCCAAACTAGTTCAGACGGGCTTTAAACAGTGCTCTACATGCAAATCTGTCTACAAAGGCCACCCAAGGGAAACTGAGAAAAGTGGCCACTGTGGACAGGTGGCCTTTCTAGACAGGTTCTACAACAGACATACCTCTCTCGTAGGAGACAAAATGCAAAGCCACTATAGACGGGTGGCCTTTATAGAGAGGTGGCCACTAAGACAGGTTTGACTGTATAAATATTCTAATGTCTACATTGATATAGTAATATAAAAACTAAGATTTACAAACTGCACTCGATCACTTTTGTCTGTACAAGGATTTTACACCAATTATTGACATGCATGAATTTTACCACTTGAATGATTGAAGGTCGTTAAAGGAACTTCACTGAGGAGATGCTGTACATATACATGTAGATTGATTCTGTACACAAAGTGTGATGTTATGCAAATGATGCATGCGAATGAGTTCAATATACGATCTATCAGTACTTGAGTCGAGAATGTGAGGGCTTCGTACGAGGTGCGTAAAGAGCCTCAACAAGAGCGGAGAGATCCTATAATGAAAGAATAAAAACATGCATCATTTGTTCTTACAATGGAAGTTCTAGATCCTTGTTATTCGCTGTAAAAACAAATACTTAAAGATTGTTGTTCGTCATTATTGCTAGCAAATAAATCTGATGCTAGTTGAGTAGGCTTACTTTAGCGCACACACAGAGGTATTATTAAAGCTCACTTATCTCTATACGCATTTATGCCCAGGGCTACGCAAGTATACGTCCATGCACAGTATAAGCACACTAACCTCTATGAGCACTGCTGCATATTGTGTAATTAAAAAATTCTGGGATATTACTAAAAACTATGACACGCTTTTTCATGAAAAAAACGTGTGCTAGTCTAAGGAAGTAAATCACACATGACCGCGTTTGACCAATCATTTGATTTGGATCTAGGAGTGAGTTGTAAAATAATCCAATGAACATGCTAATGAGAATACTGTTGATGCCTGCTGTGCTATTTTGATTGGAATGTTCCTATTTTGAACAATGTTATGATATGCGACTATCTTTCTTGCAGCATTCTGTTGGACAAACGATTCAGGACAGAGTGTCAGAACTTTGGCATCCATATACTCTACCCACCTCCGAACAAGTATGAGACCATACTCAGACAGAGGCATTTACAGGTACTTTTCCATATCAAAGACCGTGTTTCCATTACTCCACATGGACTGCTAGGTCTAGAACACGTCAAATCATGATTGAAAACTTAGCATTTTTGGCAAATGTTAAAAATACTGACTGCGTTGGAAGAGCCTGCGCTTTTGAATGTTTTTGGGGGGTTTTTTTAAACATAAATATGGTGCCATATCAATGATATAAATCATCGTCTTCATAATATTCTAATTTCTTATCGTTGAGAATTCATGCATAGCATTGAGTCCATGGTCAGATGCTTTAAATGTCGTATTGCACAAAATATTGTCATTTTCGGCATTACTGCTTTTTCTATTTGTTTGTTCCTGTTGTTTTTTCTAGATTGAATGAATGATAGACTGTTTGAATGAATACAAATGTTCTGCATTTTTTCTTTATTTTTTATTTTTTATTTTTTGTTGTCTTTTGTCTTTTCTTTTCTTAACTTGATCTGTTGCTGTTGTTTGTCTCTAGATTGAATAAATGATTGACTGTTTGAATAAATAAAAATACAAGGCAACTTTATTGTGCCTTGTCATTTCTTCATGTACATGTATTTCTAATTCAACAATCTCTGAAAATGAATGAGGGTAGTTTTGTTATGCCTGGTCAGCCAGGTGACCAACGGATTAAGTCCTTCCTGAGGGACTTGGTAATGAGGGTTAATGCCATACCAAAGGTCACGAGCTTATTGACTTAGTTCCAAACCTGGGACCATCTGGCTCTAAAAAACTAATGCTCTACCACTGAGCTATCGTGCCTCTATAGTGATAATGTTTTTTTTTTCTTCTGATAGCTCCTAGGCCGTTCTATCGACCTGAATCGACTGATCTCACAGCGTATCAGAACCTCACTCCAGCGTAGTCTTGATCTTGCCATAGCTCGCTTTGAGAGCAGCGACTTCACATCCATTGTGGTAAGTTCCCTTCATTCTTATTCATCTTAAATGTTTTGTTTTGTTTGTTTGATTTTATTTTTTGCATTTTTCAACATATTGTATTAAGTGATATGCAAACTAGGTACATGTATATTATTAACAACAGTCAAAATACACATATAATCATAATATTAATCGATTGAATAATTATACCTTTCAAAAAACACATAGTTGATGAATCATTTCAAAATAAAAAAAATGCAGGAGACCACCATCTTAAGCTACAGCTTGAAAGTGATGGCGGCCAAATGAAATGACCCTCATGGATTGAAATGGGCCCCAAAACATCATCCACCTAATCATAGTACATGCATTGAAAATCAGTTTTTATCCAAGTGTTTTGTATTTTTTTAAAAAGTTTTTGATTTATTGTATTAGTAGAGGAGCACATTCTACATTTGTATTTATTTATAGTCATGCACAACTGAAAAGGTTTTGGATCTAGTCTAGTCATGACCTTACCGTATAAGTTCTGTACCTTTTGACCCACAGGAGCTTGACCAGCTTGTAGAGGTCAACCGGTTGACCCACTCGCTCCTGTCCAAGTTCCTGACCCTGTCCGAATTTGATGCCATGCTGCGTGAAGCCAACCACAATGTGATGGCGCCCTATGGTCGTATTACGCTCCACGTGTTCTGGGAACTCTACTACGACTTCATACCGAACTTCTGCTACAATGGATCAACAGAAAGGTAAGTAAACTCGAGCAGTTCTTCCACGATGACAGCGATACTTCAACAAGCTCTGCTTCTAGTTAGTTAGTTCCTCCTTTCTCATGCTATTTCTATTATATTTGTCGTTTCATTGTATATTTTTTGTGATATACGTATTCATTGTATTATGTTTTGCATGAGAAATAAAAATCATCATCATACCCTGATACTCAAGGAGCTTCACCATACATTCTATATGTGGGATACCTACAAAAATATTGTATCCATTCACCTCCAGACATTATCATTATCTTCCCTCACTAAATCCTGACTATTGGCAATGCATTAATTCATCAACCAAATCATCTCTCAATGAGACTTACCAGACTCTTGGCAATCTTGAGCAGTTCTTCCACGATGACAGCGATACCCTGAAACGGGTCCTTATTTTGTGGGTAGGATATTAGCTGTTGCTGTGTTAACATTTACTTTCAGGAGGGTTTGATCTTTCCAAATTCTGTGAATTGTCTTGGGGTCACGAATTTAACAACACACCTGAAAATGAGCTGGCAATGCATGTGCAAACACATTTTATGAATAGCCTGTGTTACTTATCATGACAACAACTCACAAAAATGTTCATGCTACTGTCATCTGTGAAAACAAGACCACTGCTCTACCACTGAGCCATCACGCCTCGCATGTCATTCCATCACGCCTCGCATGTCATTCCATCGTATAGTTTGACTTGTGATACAGGGAAACGGGGTGTTTCACAAAGACTAAGATCGACTTTAAGTTGGACTTAACTATGGCAGGACGTTTAAGCCACTGTTTGCTCTCACCATTTACTGGCATTGGTCTCTCAAGGGATGTGCAAATCGTGGTCACAAATCTACATAATTTACATTTTTTGATTATTATTGAAGGAAAAATATTATCTAAAGATCATAATTGAGAGACCAATGGTGAGAGCAACCAGTGGCATGAATGGCCTGCCATAGTTAAGTTTAACTTAAAGTCGATATTAGTCTTTGTGAAACACCCCCAGCTCTTTTGTTTGTTACAGCTGCATTGTTCACCAGCGATGATGTAAGTTGAAATGTTTCTTGCTTTTTCCTCTTGACAGGTATGTCAGAACGAAGCTGTCGTTCATCGATCCTCCAAGCAGAGACAAGCCGCCCACAGCAGCACCATCCTATCTCTTTGGATCTAAGGTAAGATAACTATCAGATAATAACAATAACAACAATAACAGCAACAACAAAAACAACAACACCTCATCAGCATCAATGCTGCTCTTCCTGAGGGCCCTGAAATTTGTATCACCCCCATATTGCCAGGTACCCATTTACAACAGGGTGGAGAGTGGCAAATGTGGATTAGTGTCTTGCCAAAGGATATTTTTTTCTGGGCTGGGATTTGAACCCTCGACCCTTGGATTGAGAGTCGAGTGAATGAACCACTATACCACAGCACCTCCCAATTCAGCACTTCCCAATTCAGCACTTAAGCTAGTATTTAATCACTTTTCAGTTAAGATAGAATAATTTTACCCTGTTTAAATAAGACAGCTCCCTAGCAGACTTAAAAGGGAATTCCACCGTGATAATAAGTTTGTTTAAATATTAGGAGAAAAATGAGAAGAACACATCAGTGAAAATTTGAGATAAATCGGACAATAAATAAGAAAGTTGTGGATTTTTTTAATTCATAAATTTTCATGAAATTCTTCCAATCTGTGAGTCAAATTGGCAACGCGGTCTCTAAATATGATGTCACCCCCTCACATTTTATCGTTTGTTGAATGCAAGAAATGTCATTAAATTTCATTTTGATCAAAAGATATATTTTCTTTGTGCCTGTCTCGATCATATATCTTAATATTCATTAATGAATTCTGAACTTCAACCCTGACCCTATTCCCAACTGAAAACACAGTAGCAACCTAACCTTACCCCCATTTAAACCCTATACTTGCGACAAGAGAAAAACGGAGATCTGTTGCCGGAGCTAATGTCATGCATGAATGATTATTGACATGGCTAGTGTATTTATATATTTTTAATTTTTTGAAGAATTAGAGTGAAATGTTATGAAGCCTATGAGAAAATCTCTTGGCTATATATCTTAGATGGCTTTGTTTTTCATATTGTTCTGGAGGTTTTGAACGATGCAAAGTGCTTATAACTTTTAAACCAGCTATTATTTTGTTCCATTAACGAAGATGAAGGTAACTAGTCTTCTGTTTGGAACCGGAGAGCATTAACTCTGTGTACAATGATATGAGTTGTAGCCCTTCTGGCTCCAAGCGGACGACATGTAGCTATAGGTTTTTCAATACGAGGAAATTCTGAAAAATGCTGTATAACATTCACAAGTCATCAGAAAAGGGCCCAGAGATTTTGTATTATGTGAGTTCTGTATTGATGCTGATTTGTTTTGTTTGCTTCCTTGCAGGCTCTGAACAGTGCTTACAGCAGAGTGAACAGTCTCTACACCACCTTTGTTGGTATCCCTCACATACGATGCATGGTGAAGCTCCTAGAGTATCAGGGTATCGCTGTCATCATGGAAGAACTGCTCAAGATTGTCAAGGGTCTGGTAAGTGTCATTGAAAGAAGTTGCTAGTGGACAATGGTTAGTGTCAGAGGAGAATACATATGTGTGGAAATGAATGAATATAACTTTTGCAGTATCCCTACATCCATCACACACGATTAAGCTCCTAGAAGTTTCAGGGTATCGCTGTCATCATGGAAGAACTGCTTAGTTGATGAATTAATGCATTGCCAGTAGTCAGGATTTAGTGAGGGAAGATGATGATAATGTCTGGAGGTGAGTGGATACAATATTTTTGTAGGTATCCCTCACACATACGATGCATGGTGAAGCTCCTAGAGTATCAGGGTATCACAATCATCACGGAAGAACTGTTCAAGATTGTCAAGGGTCTGGTAAGTCTCAGTGGAGAGTAGTAAGAGAGAGAAGAAAAAAGATATCTATAGATATAACTGGATTAATATATAAGTGAGACATGGTGAGAGTATTACCAGACAACATGATGTAGTCATCAAGAAAACATATTGCTTTGCAGGTGCCTTTTAAAATTTTCTCTCTGCTTTCCACAGCTCCAGAACACCATCCTCCAGTACACCAAGGTACTCATTGACGTGATGCCCAGGAAATGCAAACTACCCAAGTACGAGTACGGAACAAAAGGTATGTGATTTCAGTCGAACTTCGCCATGTAGATGTGATACACGTGCTTGCCCAATAGCTCAACAACATATAGATAGGAACATAGCAGAGGAGCCACTTACTCTCCCAAATCAAGCGATCAGAACAGTGCTTCAATTTATCCATGAACAACCAAACATCACAAAGCGAGCATTTGTGTTGTGTAAAGGATGAACATTGGAACCTTTCACTGCCTTGACCTAACAAAGTCACTCTCTTTGTATTAAAAACGATAAGTTTGTATTATCAGAAGATAATTTTACACATGTACAACTGCTGTATTGAACCATGTTTGCTTTCACCACGATGTCATATTTGTTTGAAATAGGAGTTGCTTTTTTGTGTGTTTGATTAAATAGAATTGAATTGAATTTATTGAAAGAAAAGAAAATAAAGAAATCCCTCTCGTGTCATGGCATGCAGAGTAAACATACTTGGGATTTGAACATGCCACTCTTTTTAAATGGTTAGTATTCAGTGTATTACTGGAATATGTGGTTCACCAAGGACCTGCCGTCCCCATTTAATTCAATCCTTTACAACATAGTATTCTTACTTGTTTAATTGGAAGGGCGCCTTTTTCTTGTGATATTATCAACCAAGATTTAACCAAAATTATTATATCATGTATATCACAGCAATATTGTGTCATATCATCAATTGGTTTATGTTTCTGTAATGCAAATACAGTCTAACCTATTCAAGCCTTTCTATTAATGTACAAGGGATCAGTAAATGAATGAGTGAACTAATCACTGATCATATTCTCACTCACAAATTTTATTCCATATGTCTTGTGGGTATGTGTTTCTCTATTGGATATAATATTATCCAGAATGGAAAAATTTCAGAGATAGAGTTCTAAACGGCTGAAGCTGTTCCATATCAGGATTGAGAATTCACATGATTTGACAGGAAACACCAACTTATTCCTTCTTGTTTCAGGAGTGGTAGCGTACTACTCAGCGCATCTCCAGGACATCGCCCAGTACCCTGACCTCAAGGTCAATCTCTTCCGTAACTTCCAGGAGGTTGGCAACACCATCATCTTCTTCCGGCTCATCGAGCAGAGTCTGGCCGTAGAGGAGGTGTGTGACCTTCTGCATGCTTCGCCCTTCCAGAACATCATCCCCAAACCGCATGTCAAACGTAAGTACAAGAATTCTTAAAATAGAGTTGCTTTCCTTTTATGTTTATAAATCAGAGTGCTGTAATGGTGTGTTATTGATAACAATTCTGTACTTAGAGTGCACACTCTTCTTTCCTTGGGACCATTCTAACCATTCTATCTACTCATGTGCCAATTTAAAGGGATTGGCTATCTTTGTCTCAGATTCTAAACAAAATCCTGGATTTAACTCATGCTGCAATCATAATTATAAACCTTTAGGTCAGTCAGGAATCCCATGAAGTTTACGAGCCAATCGCCCGTCTGATTATGAAGATATTTATAATTGGAATTCAAAATTTCAAAAACCGTTTTCCCAACGGTTTTTATTACACTACAGTCTATTGGGGAAAATGAGTATGGTAAAACCGGTCACTCGATTATTTTTTACTTTTTTGAGGCACTTCATGATAATTTTGAAGCGCAATTTTTGTAGGGCTTCAATATTACACCATATCACAGACGCTGATTACACGTAGGGCCATGCATCTCAGATTTGGCATTAAACCACAATAAAAACATCCATATACCAGGTAGCCATTTCGTCACCTGATGGAAGGGAGCAATGTAAGTCAAGTGCCTTGCTCCTGGGCCTGGAGGCCCTGCCAGTGCTCAGACCCCAGTTCTTTGTCTTCCTAGCCTAGTGCGTGTTCAGGCCCCTTGATCGTAATAAAGTACCTCAAGGCTCATACAGAGATTGAACCTTTTTCACTAGACTACAGTCTAGTGAATTAATTTGCCAAGAGCTTTTGGCAGACAACTGTTTCATCGGACATTCTTCTAATTTATTTTCGCAAAGAGGTGTAAAAGCATGCAATTGATATTTAATAACAAAACATTTTCATTTTTAGCGAGTCATCAAAAGTGGTAAAATTGTAGATATAACACAACTTTCTTTCTCAGATATTATGGTTGTGTTTGCCTAGCAATGCTTTTAATCCCTGATTGTTTGTTTTTATTTCAGCTGGTGAAAAGTTAGAGGTCAAACTGAAGAGGCTGGAAGCTGGCTTTGCACCTCTTCATGTTGTTCCTGTCATAGAGAAACTGGGATCACAAGAGGTAAGATAGTACAGTGAAACCTGTATATAAAGACTGCTCAAGGGAAACATGAAAGTGGTCTTTATAGGCAGGTGGTGTTTATGTACAGTTTCATTCAGTAAAGGTTCCAATGAGAAACCATATTCAAGGGAAACTTTATAGACAGATGGTCTTTCTATACAGGTGGTCGCTAAAGCAGATTTGACTGTATCACAATTTCTACCTCAATCGTAAAATAGGAAGTGTTCTCTTTCACTACCAGTAGTAGCCAACAGACAAATATCACTATGATGGCAACACAATGCTGCTCAACTTAACTTTGGGCTAAACGTAGTCACAATAGCCTACATGTGTTACAAATGAAGCTACAATTTTAGAGTGGTCAAAGTATCTGTTTAATCCAAGTTCAATTCTCACTTTTTTTTCATGAGATGAAAATTGCCTGTGGACTTCATATTCCTCCATCATATCAATGTTATCTTAGTATTACAGAAGCTGATATGAGAGAATCTAATGTTTTGAAGGCATGATATCCCTTATTTTTAGAAAAATACTGAAGTTGACAGCCACAGTACATTATAATACCTTGTTTTACAACCTTTCTTCATAAGTAATATTTTTGGTAATTTTGTTGTAACCTCCCCTTCTAGCAACTCGCAGACACACGAGAGGGTGACCTGTTGACCCGTGAGCGTCTGTGCTGTGGGTTGAGCATGTTTGAGGTGGTACTCTCTCGCATCCGTAGCTTCCTCGACGACCCCGTCTGGTCTGGGGAGGAACCCATCAACGGAGTGATGAACATCGATGAGTGCACCGAGTTCCATCGGCTCTGGAGCGCCATTCAGTTCGTCTACTGCCTGCCGCTCAAAGAGAACAACTTCACCCCAGAGTAAGAAACAAGCTGATAAGACTAGAAAACCTTGGTCACCTTATGTGAAAAGATACATACCCCATTTACTTAATCCTACGTACAATTCGATGATGGTCAAAGAGATGAGCCAAATTAATTTTGAATTGGCCATTAAAAAATAAAATGTTGAATCCATTCAGAATGTGACAGGTCTCGAGAGATCATAAAGTCAAAGGATGATAGATTTTCTGGGGGGTGTTTCACAAAGACTAAGATCGACTTTAAGTTGGACTTAAGTATAACAGGCCGTTTGTGCCATTGTTTGCTCTCACCATTATGATCTTTATTCCTTCAATAATGAATTATCAAAAAATGTACCATGATTTGTGCGTCCCTTGAGAGACCAATGCCAGTAAATAATGATAGCAAACAATGGCATGAACGGCCTGCTATACTTAAGTCCAACTTAAAGTCGATCTTAGTCTTTGTGAAACACCCCCCTGGTTTGTTTAATGATGGTGATAACGAGGGTGTGATTCATCCTATTAAAATATTACACCCTGGCACATTAGGCCCCAAAAAAAAAATCATTTGGTTGTCCTCGACCGCCCGCTCGTCATTTTCGGCCCGCTCGTATTTTTTTTTTTTTTGAAATATTTTTTTTTTATTTTTGGAGCAATTTTTAAAGTTTTTTTGAGCAATTTTTACCATTTTATGCATGTTGCAAGGATCAAAATGTGTCCCGTCGTCAATTTGGTCTTTCAGTACGCAATACTGTCTTTATATTATAATATAGAGGAGGGATTTTCGGATGGCAATTTTCGGCAGGTCCGTTGTGCATGGTGAAATCACTTTAAAATACATACCGTAGCATAATATAATAGCATATCACATAATTATCACACACATACAATACATTTCAGAGTCACAGGAGATCCACATTTGCAATGGAAAATGTATCCTTAAATATCACATTTTAGCAATGTAATCGGCGGTCCTGCTACCTAAATCTGAAAAATCAAATATCTTACGCGTGTCTGTAAGGAAGATGGGTACCAAAACCTGAGCTGTATTTCAAGTATTTTCAGATTTAGATCGCGATTTTTCATGTATAGCATACTCAAAGTGTCTCACAGCACGTATTCAATCACTGCAGTCGGATAGCGCAAGCGTACACGATCACTGCATGCAGGGGTAATTTTCGGGCGGGCAGCTCTGGCGTGGGATACACGCCCGCCGCAAGCGCTATAGATCAGCTGGTGAATGAGCGGCGCGCGCTCCCCATTGACTTTGTACATGCGGCCGAAAACTGCCTCGCTATAGCGAAAACTACCTCGAAACAGTGAGAATGAAATTGAATATTGCCATGGCAATTCATGACTTTTTTCTGGGATTCTTTTTGTGTTTAAATAATAATAATATTGGCGCCATGATTTGAACAAAAAATGAAAATAAATAGGAAGTAAAGAGTCCAACTGAAGAGGGAAAAAATGAAATGGAAAAAAAAAAAAAAATTCCGCCCGCCCGCCCCTACTTCAGAAAAGCAATCGAGGACAACCAAATGATTTTTTTTTTTTGGCCTTATCAGGTGTATCTGTTATATGATTTATTGTGTATTCAGAGAGAGCTGGGGAGAGGGTGTGAACTGGTCAGTATCATCACACTGCAATTTTAATCTGATATGATGTATTTTGTATTCAGGGAGAGTTATGGAGAAAGTCTGAAGTGGGCATGCTGCACCTTATCCCATTTAAAATATAATCTGATGCATGATTTATAACGTACCTATTCAATATGAGAAGGTCTGACCTGGGCAGCTTGTATTTTTGGACTGTAATTTTAATCCGATGTATGATTTCTCGTCTATTCAGAGAGAGCTATGGAGAAGGTCTGAACTGGGCCAACTGCATTCTTATAATCCGATGCATGATTTTATTATGTACCAACGTATATGGGAAGGTCTGACCTGGGCAGCTTGTCTTATCAGACTCTAATACGTGCCTTCACGGTTGTTTCAACGCAAAGCATGCCGGGACAGATTTTAAGTACGGCAGTAGATTTCACCTTCGCCGCGATCAGCTGTTCCATTGCCAACAACGGGAATGTTATCCTGTCGAATCAACATGACATCATAATCTTGTACAGGATCCGTTATTCTGCAGTGATTTTCTTTCATTCCAGTATCATTTGTACGGTAATAAACCAAAGTCTGTGATTATGTATTTTTATGACGATCCTTCAACCTAAAACACGAATGTTTAGCAGCTTAAAAGGCAAACCACCGACCCAAACTTCACACACACACATTTGAACATATGGGACTACATATTCATACCAAGGAACCCACTCTCATTAGCCCACTTTACTCGTATTATCAGCTTTATTTTTTGAAGGATCGTCATAACAATACACAATCACAAACTTTGGTTTCTTACTGTACAAATGATACTGGAATGAAAGAAAATCACTGCAGAATAACGCATCCTGTACAAGATTATGATGTTGATTCGACGGGATAAAAATCCCGTTGTTGGCAATGGAAAAGCTGATCGCGGCGAAGGTGAAAATCTACTGCCGTACTTAAAATCTGTCCCGGCATGCTTTGCGTTGAAACAACCGTGAAGGCACGTATTGTATCCCCCGGCAGTATGCCGGTGGGGTACTTTGGATTCAGCAGCGTTACGCCGCCGCCGCGTCCGCCGCCGCCGCGTCCGCCGCGTCATATTCTTGTGTGAGCTCTAACTGCCACATTCCTTGGCGGATTTTTTTCAAATTTTGTATGGAGGTGTATCTTGGTATAATCTACACACCTATAACTTTTGGTGATGCTGCCCTCAGTGTTCCGTCTTCTATAGGGTAAAAGGCCATATTTTTGTGGATGGTTTGTGTGCGCTCTATAGGCCACATTTCTCAAGGGATTTTGTTCAAATTTTGAACGAAGGTGTATCTTGGTATAATCTAGAAGCCTATACATTTTGGTGATGCTGCCTCTAGTGTTCCGTCTTTTATAGGGTCAAAGGTCATATTTTGATAGATGTCTTATGTGCACTCTAGTGTGCGGTCTAACTGCATCATTTCTTGACGGATTTCTTTCAAATTTTGTATGGAGATGTATCTTGATATAATCTACACACCTCTAACTTTTGGTGATGCTGCCCCCATTGTTCCGTCTTCTATAGGGTAAAAGCCCATATTTTTGTGGATGGTTTGTGTGCGCTTTAAAGGACACATTTCTCAAGGGATTTTGTTCAAATTTTGAACGAAGGTGTATCTTGGTACGATCTACAAGCCTATAGATTTTGCTGATGCTGCCTCCAGTGTTCCGTCTTTTTACTCTTTTACATGGTCAAAGGTCATATTTTGATAGATATCTTGTGTGCACTTTAGTGTGTGGTCTAACTACATCATTTCTTAACAGATTTCTTTCAAATTGAGTATGGAAGTGTATGTTGGTAAAATCTACGCACCTATAGTTTTTGGTAATGCTGCCACGAGTGTCCCGTGTTTTATAGGGTCAAAGGTCATATTTTGGTGGGTGTCTAGTGTGCGCTCTGCAGGTAATATTTCATGACGGATTTCTTTCAAATTTTGAAAGCAGATGTATCTTGGTACAATCTACACATCTACACTTTTAGGCGATGCTGCCCTCATTGTTCCGTCTTTTATATGGTCAAAGGTCATATGTCTTTTATGCGCTTTAACTGCCACATTTCTTGACGGATTTCTTTCAAATGTTGTATGGAGGTGTGTCTTAGTACAATGTACACATCTTTAGTGTTTGGTGATGCTGCCACCTGTGTTCCGTCTGTTATAGGGTCAAAGGTCATATTTTGGTGGGTGTCTAGTGTGAGCTCTGCAGGTCATATTTCATGATGGATTTCTTTCAAATTTTGAAAGCAGATGTATCTTGGTACAATCTACACATCTACACTTTTGAGGGATGCTGCCCTCATTGTTCCGTCTTTTATATGGTCAAAGGTCATATGTCTTTTATGCGCTCTAACTGCCACATTTCTTGACGGATTTCTTTCAAATGTTGTATGGAGGTGTGTCTTAGTACAATGTACACATCTTTAGTGTTTGGTGATGCTGCCACCTGTGTTCCGTCTGTTATAGGGTCAAAGGTCATATTTTGGTTGGTGTTTAGTGTGCGCTCTGCAGGTCATATTTCATGATGGATTTCTTTCAAATTTTGAAAGCAGATGTATCTTGGTACAATCTACACATCTACACTTTTGAGGGATGCTGCCCTCATTGTTCCGTCTTTTATATGGTCAAAGGTCATATGTCTTTTATGCGCTCTAAGTCTCTAACTGCCTTATTTCTTGACGGATTTCTTTCAAATGTTGTATGGAGGTGTGTCTTAGTACAATGTACACATCTGTAGTGTTTGGTGGTTCTGCCACCTGTGTTTCGTCTGTTATAGGGTCAAAGGTCGTATTTTGGTGGCTGTCTTTTGTGCGCTCTAACTGCCACATTTCTTAAAAGATTTCTTTCAAATTTTCTACAGAAATGCATTATACTCTAATCTACACACATATTTGTTTGGTGATGCTGCTCCTATCCTAGTCTTGACAATAGTCCGAGCCACTAGTGGCGATCTCTACATCATCCTTTTGTTTCAGGGAGGGGAGAGGGGATCTTTGTCCCTCCTTCGAACATTAGGATGACACAAAATCGCTGCCACTGCCGGGGGATACATTCGCATTGCGCGGCAATACAGATTGCGATATTTCTAGTTTTAATCTGATGTATGATTTCTTGTGTATTCAGAGAGAGCTATGGAGAAGGTCTGAACTGGGCAGGCTGTACCCTAATCACACTGTTGAACCAGCAGAGGCGGTTTGACGCTCTAGATTTCAGCTATCACATCCTCAAGATCAACAAGGTGGATAACGTGAATGAAGACATCAACGGCATAGTAAGTATTCCTTTCTTTTCACTCCTTCCCTCATTTTCTTGCAATGGACTATTGTTTAAAGATGACTAACAATAACACCTTTATTTATACTTTTATTTTTAAACCCTTTTGTACACCTCACTTACACACATTCTCATTATTTGTGAGCTAGTAGTCAAAGAGTTAAGAGAGTAACAGCTATGTTACAGGATGTCTATGAAATTTTGTGTCAGATGCCCTAATTGTAGTTCATCTTTAAGAAGCTCATCTTAGCTTAGATTCTATCATTTCATGTTCATAAACAAAGGATAGCCAATTGATACTTCAGTACATTACTCAACAGTAATAATAATAATAATAATAATATCGAATATTTAGGAGCGCTAAAAACAATAAGTACCATAGCGCTTACAAATACAAATATATGAAAAGAGGACAACAATGTACAGTACAGGAAGTATATCACATAGATCATTGGGGAAAAAGGTGAGTTTTGAGGGATCTTTTGAAGGTGGCAAGACAGGTAATTTCCCTTATGGAAAGAGGGATGCTGTTCCAAGTCTTTGATGCAGCTACTGCAAAACGTTTTTCAGCTGCTGAGAGTCTAGATTTGGGAATGATAAGTTTACATGTGTCGGTTGATGAACGAAGATTACGAGTAACATATGGACCTGGGAAATTCCAAGCTATTTTTGTCTCAAATGCTACCGAGTAGATCTCAGATTATAATACATCTGGGGGATGTTTCACAAAGACTAAGATCGACTTTAAGTTGGACTTAACTATGGCAGGCCGTTCATGCCACTAGTTCCTCTAACCATTCCTGACATTGGTTTTTCAATGGACGTACAAATCATGGTCACAAATCTACAGAATTTACCTTTTTTGATAGTTCATTATTGAAGTAAAATATATTATATAAAGATCATAATTGAGAGACCAATGGTGAGAGCAACCAGTGGCATGAACGGTCTGCCATAGTTAAGTCCAACTTAAAGTCGATCTTAGTCTTTGTGAAACACCCCCTGATCCTTTTACAACTTTAGTAGCCCTACTAGATCATATATAAGACCAATTTGGAGTGAAATGACACATTTGATGTCATTTATGTACATCACTCGACAACACTGGTAATGTATGGGACATAAAATGACCAATTGTCTTGGATTTGCCCACATACATGTTGATGAAAATCTAGTGAATATAGCATTGGCTGACGCAGAGTAATTGAAAATCTATTCCATCTTACCAAAGTAATAAATGTTCTCTGCTTTCTGTTCCACAGCCCGTTGGTCGACTTGTTGACCGCATTAGAAAGTACCAGATCCTCAACGGACAGATCTTCGCCGTCCTGCGTAAATACCTGAAGGCTGGAGAAGGAGAGAATCCTCCAGTGGAGCAGATCCGATGCTACAAGCCTCCCATCCACCAGTCGGTCATGGAAGGCATGTAAGGATATCCTCTAAGACCTATCAACCTGAAGGCTGCTCAAGGAATTGAATTGAGGTTTTTGTTGAACGGACAAGCTGAAAATACATTGGCACATTGACATTGAAACCTCCAGTGCAGCAAGCCTCCCATCCAGCAGTCTAGTCATGGAAGGCGTGTGAGGATGTCCTTAAGACCTATCAACTTGAAGGCTGCACAAGGAATGCGTAATGATGATCATTTTTAACTGTCTCCTTACGATGTGGACACAATGTATGCCATTTGAAATGAATAACATAGGACGGTTCAAGACATGTACTTTTTCCAGCAAATCTTCTTCTTAGCGCAATAAGTACTTAGAAGAAGTGGGTATTTCCCTGCTAAATCTACAGATGGTATGCGTATAAATGCTGATTTAGAGAGGACTTAAGAACTGCGTGTTGTGTAGTTAGGAACTATTTTATTAAAAGCAGTCCCATAATCTGTACATAGTGGAATTTCCATGATGTACAGGAGGTGGAGGTTTCACTTTTAAAACATGTTTTTATGGTGCTCTTAAATGCTGGTAAAGGCATACTTTTTTTGTAACCGTCATAAGAGAGGAATTGAGGTCTTGTGAAACAACCAATGTCCTAAATATACCTGTTGCAATATATTCTTTGAGTATCTTCATGGAATGGTCACGACACCACCCTTTGTATAGCTGAAATCAGGAGGCAGCTAATGATAAAGCAGTCTCGCCATCCATCGCCATAAATCTTATGATTGATAAAGGTACTAGCGTACCATCTTGAATATTCCAACTGTGGTTGATATCTTTCATGGTATCGGCAGTTCATAGGGGAAAGATGATGTGTTATGAGAGGTGTTTACTGCTTGTTTGTATGCCATCCCAAGTATTGTCTATACTGATTCAATGCAAAATTGACTGTTTGCTAGAATGTATTTCATTGGAAATTCACGTGCCAAAAGAATGAAATTGATTCAACCGGTTTGTTGAGAGAATCCAAAATTTTAAAGAGGACAATGCAGAACACGAGTGCCATTTAGGCTGCGACTATTGATGCTGTATAGACCCCCTTTTTATTAACAGAAAGAAGGTGATTTTATGCAAAGGAATTGATATGCATGCAGTTATATTCAGGTATTGCACAGGGTATGTATGTAGACACCCAAATAGATACTTTGTATTTGATAGAGTATGTAACAATCCTGTTGTGGTCCAAACCTATTTGATGAAGTACTTTGTGGCCATGTAAACCTATATGCCTTCCATTTACTCCTTGTTCTTCTTTAAAAAGTTCTGAAGTGTATTCTAGCTCGTAAACATACAAGTATGCCAGTCCTTTAAAGTTGTCAGAGTATTGTTGGGGATGCATATCATGTGTATAATCAATTCCTTTAATAATACCAGCATGTTAAGTATCTAATACAAGTAATATTACATATCAAATGAGTGTAACATCTATTTTTGTTTGCAGCCACTTGATATAGGCAGCAAATAGTAGGGAAAAGGGGTATTTTTTAGGACTTCTTCTCTAAGTCCATTTAAGAAAAGTGATGCCTTTTATTCATGTTGATATAAGATAATCACGCTGGTTGGCCTTCAAATGCCTGTTAGGAAATATTTTAAAGTTGTTAGTGATGATACGCGAGATACCAAATATGTAGACCTAATACTTACATGTGTGCTGCCCAAAACAGATTTTAAACTAGTAGGAAGACAAGGAATAGTGGCTTTCTTGTGGCACATACGTATAATAGAAATGTGTATCGTTTATTGTAGTTTAAATCAAATTAACATTTTATTTATTATAGAATTTTCAAAAGAAATGAGTTGGAATTTTTTCGGCACTGTCTTTTATACACCATGGTTTGTATGTTGTTGCAATTGTATTACTATATATATATGTACATATTTATTGGTTGTTTTTGTTGTATATGGTGTTGCCCTTGTGTAGAGGCTTGTTTCTACGTCAAGATGGAGCAATGTTGAGAATAAATGTACTCGAGTTACAAAGGCTTTTATGGACATAATGGACTCTCTCTTGCCTAAATAGAGAAATGCAGTAATGATTTTTAAAATGCATGTTTCCACTAAAAACTCATCATGGTTAATAAATCTTCTTTTTTTAACAAAGTTATGCTGAAATTGATCCATGTATATTCGTGAGACATTCACTACACAGGATGGCAGTTTTTCTCTCGTAAGGATGATTCTTTAAAGTTTAAAGCGATACTGAACTGATGAAATTGATGCCGTACTAGCGCACTGTTGATTGCATGGCGCCCTCTCACGGTCAACTTACCAACAGTGTGTATCCCAATACCTAATTTCCACTTCGCAAACAAAGGATTGATGCGAGAACCAACGGCGCAGCTGGAGAAGCAGCAAGTTCGTTCCGGTGCCATACAGCTGGCCCGAGATGGAGCTATAGGTGATTTTGCGGTAGTGCTTCCAGTACAGTACGGCTTTAAATGTCAGTCGATGACTTAAACAAACATCCACTTGCACCAAGTCCAGTAAAGGTCGAGTCTGTAATACCATACGCCTCTACATTCCTGTTACAAACATATTCATGCTAATTCGTGAATTTCTTCTTTTTTCTCACTAAATTAAGTCGAGATAAAACGAAATAAGTTTCAGCTTGTTCGGCTGTTGAACTCACAATTGCACATGGCTCAATATCATTGCAATTAGTACATAGTGTATGGCAGTAGTTTGTAGCCTGTTCCAATGTCTTGCTCGATCTGTTTAAATGTATTACTCTGTGTGTATCGAATATGTAAATGAAATAGTATTTATGTGAGTTAATCTTTGAATGTGTATAAACAGTAGCTAAATTTTACTTTGTGAGGCTGTTTTAAAGAGATGAATGAAGATTGCTGCGTTTTTTTGTTTTTTGGTTGTTAAGATGATCAGATTATGATGAAATTGGCTTTTAATACCAATTTAACAACCCAGTATGGCTTTGTTCATGCCTTCAAAGAATTACAATGACAATTATTTCTGTCAATTTTTGGAAAAAAACTGAACACTTGCAAGAAAATTTAATCAAAACCTGTCATCTTGTCAACGATTCCCATTCAAAATAATCTTATAGAGTTTCAAGGACAATATAGATCAATTGAAGTTAATTGTTTTTCAAATCCTTCTTGATGTCATGTCCAATTTCCTTTTTGCTTTCAGCATTTCACATATAACGAATATGTTTATGGTGCAGACCAGCAATGATAATATTTTAAAAATGCTGACTTAAGTTTTAAGAAGAGAGATGAATTATTAAAATTGCATCAAAAAATGTAAGCACATCAAAAACAGTTTTAATTTGCACTGCATGTTGGTAATAAAATCATACATAAAGACATATATGTACGTCAATTTATTCAGCTTACTGCCAAATAATATATTCACAATAAATTTTATTTTATTCACTGTTCACTATCCCTCACAGCTACAAAATAATATCTTACTTTTTTTTTCTTCTCAAGTAACTGGATATAGGCACATTTATGCAATTTCCAAACAACAAAAAATGAAACGTGGAACATGGTTTGAAAAGTAAACAAATTTATCTTTCATTGCCAGCCTAACATTTGAAGAAGACAAGTTTCAGAAGTAAATAATCACACTGTATTAAAGCTTCAAATGGCCTTCATTTTAGGATAAGCTTAGTATTAAAGTCTTTTGTAGTTTTTCACCAGGTAGAATTTTTTAAATCAAGCATAATCTACAATTCACCGTTTGTAATCATGTACCCTGATGTAGCGTAGAGCATTTATTCTAAAAATGTACTTGTGAACAACACAGCAATTCATTTCTGTTTTTCTTATTAAAAGTGATGGAATTTCACAAAAATCACAAAATTCATTAGTTGTCTCCTTTTGTATCTAGTAAATAGCTTTCTGTGCCAATAGGACGTGCTGATACAAAACCAGAAACTTCTCTGCATGGAATGCTTGCAAAATTTTGCGAGTGGTTAGATCTATGTTTCGTGCCACGAAATAAGTATATTGCAACTGATACAACAATAAGTTCTTGTGTTACACCAAAGTTTCATGTCATGAAGGTTTATTTAGCTTATCCTGGATTTCTACAGCTTTGTTGGAATTCTCGTACTACATAGGTCATGTGTTGAGAAGGGAAGGAGATGATGGAACCTGTGAAAAGGGCGTGGTACCTGTGAAAGGGCGTGGCATAAGAGGGAAAGAAAGAGAGTGATGATTTAACGGGAAGATATATGATGAAGAAAGAAAACAGTAAGGTTGGTCTAAATGAGGATGCTTGAGACAAGAAGTTGGAGGGAGGGAGGGAGTCCCCTTGGAAGATATACCTGGGTATGGTGAAGAAAGAAAGCAGTATTAAAGGTTAGTTTATGAGGAGGATGCTTGAGACCAGAAGTGGACAGAGGGAGTCCCATCATGACGCGAATGTCAATAACCCCTCATAAGAGGGAAAATGCCGACTTTAATAAATGATGATAATGATGACTATGATAACATGTACATGTTATTTAGTACTCTTCTTGCCTAAGAGCTGTACCATTTGTTATTTCAATTTTCATTCGGTCAACGAATGGTTTAACATAGAAGAATGCTTCATCTTCTTTTATCCATGAGCAAGTAAACAAAAAACACTTAAAAAACAGTAAAAATTATGAAATGCCAACAAATAAAATTCATTAATTATTGCATAAAATGGCAATATATTGGAATCATTCCCAATGTTATGGGCAGCACAAATCCTTAAATGAAAGTAAAACCTACAAGTTCCAGGCGATAATTGAATAAAATTCATTAATTATTGCATAAAATGGCAAAATATTGGAATCATTCCTAATGTTATGGGCAGCACAAACCTAACATGAAAGTAAAACCTACAACTTGTAGACGATAATGGCACATTTCTACTGTCTTGTCCACAGAGACTTGATTGCTGTAAGTGTATTTTCATGACAACCGAAGTAAGCCAATTTTCACCTTTACAGGAATACAGTAATGTCTACCATTCCATGTATCAAATCAAATAAATAGATATTAATACACACTCATTAGTATACAAGATCTTATTTGATTTACAGAAATTCTTATGTTTTACATCGCCCTAATGTTAGGATATATACATACTGCATGTATTACTAGTAAGCAACTACTGTACTAATAACTTTAAGTCCTCTTCAAAGGGCTTCATAGTTTAAGATCGATCCCTTTACCCAAGAGCACAAGCAAAGAAATGGAGCTTCAATACCATTATCACATCCGATGAGCTCTTTACAAATTCACCTTACTACTTTTCAGATAAAAAAAAATTACTCATGATATGGTGTAAAATCTGAAGAGTTCCAGCCATAGAATTATGCTTCTTGAATATTGTCCTTGAACCAACGAGTCATGAACCGACAAGTCGTGAAATGACAGCTGGTCTCTGATTCAATGCATGGGTACCAGTACTCAAACTTAGGCCATCTAGAAATATGTCTTCAAAGACATACTCTTGTCTGTTTCCATGTGCTTTGCGTCGTAGTTCGCTTACCCCGGACTTGGTGAAATTACCAGGGAGATTACCATTTATTGTGTGTACAAATTTTGGTTCCAGCAGCAGCAGAATTCATATCCTACCAAGTACCTGCCGAGAGAGAGAGGGACTAAGAAAGCTCTCTCATCTCTCAGATTTGCAAGTTATGATGACATTTCCTTACAGTAGATTCTTTAGAAGTGGATGGAAGGTGCACTCAAGGTGTGCAACTTCTCATCAGAACACCACGACTTCATGTCCTTGAAAAAACCTCAATTTCGTCATAAATCTCCGAAGAAGTTTTCCTGCCGCCCCGTTTCCGTGAGTCTTTTAGAGGAGTCGTTCTTCCCTGCCTTGCCCCTAGGATCAACGTTCGTCTTCTGCAAGTGTTCCACACCCCAGAATCTGATATTTTCTTCAAGAGCGCAAGATGCAAGGTATTTGGAGTCAAACGAAACTGTCATGCTCTCCACCGGTAGCCCTTCATGTTCTCCAACAATTCCCAGGAAACGGTTTGGCAGCATGTGAACAGCCCTGCAAGAAGGAGAGCGAAATGAGAAGCGGAGAGCCGGTATAAACGTCCACTTGCAATGTCAGGAAAAGCTAAAGCGTAGTGCTGCCTCAAAAGTCTTGTTTATAGCACAAGAATATGTCAAGTAAGGCTAACAGATCAATGGCATCATCTTTCAGTCTCATCAAAGCTTGTTGCAAGGGTTTCTAGGTATGGAACTAAACTACAAGAAGCTCATGATAGTCAAGAAATAAGACATACATAGTTACATTATGATTTGGACTCGCCTTACCTTGTTGACCGTTAAATCAAACAGCTTCTCAATCAGTAAATTCCTGTATAATTTACAAAATGTCACCTTGTCGATTCACATATAACAATGAAAAAAAGTGCCCATACTGAGTATTTCACATGCCTTCCCTGGAATTTGGGTACAGTCAAACCTGTTTTAGCAACCACCTGTATAGAAAGACCACCTGCCTATATAGACCACATTTCTATCGTTTCCCTTGAATATGGTTTTTCATTGAAATCTATACTAAAGGAATCTGTACTAAAGGAACCTGTACATAAAGGCCACCTGCCTATAAAGACCACTTTTTATGTTTCATGGAGCAGTCTTTATATACAGGTTTCACTGTATAAATATCACAGTAACCTCAAGCCAATATGACAAAAGAAGTAAACTACAAGTGGCATACCTGATGGTTCCGTCTAGACAGCCAGTACAGATGACATTCTCAGTGACTGGCACACAGCAGTCTATAGAGGACGCGTGGCCTGGGAAACGATCGCTGATGTTACCAAACTCATTCCAATTGAAGATATTCAAAGCACCATCACTAGCACCGCAAACGACCTTCTGTCCTTTCTACAAATAATATCAAAGAAACATTGGACGTAGCAGTTCATTCAAAGCAAAGTTACAGTTCTTTTCAATAATTTGGGAATCCCTTCTGTTGAGATGAGCTTGTCTTGGTGTACTTCCATGGTAGCTTGGTTAAAGCCAGGAAATAGCATGATTGCAGGATCCTCAGGAAGAACAGTATTGATACTGGGGGGTGTTTCACAAAGATCCTAAGTTGAACTTATCTCCAAGTTGGACTTAACAATTGTGGAAAGCCGTTAGCATCTTTGAAAATATTTTGTAAAAGTTAATTTAAAAGGCATAAAATGGTGATTCAAATCATTCATATTTTCTATTATCAAGGAGATTTCACGTTCTTGATGTGGAATTTATAAAAAGTCTAAAAATATTTGAATTTTTGCTTTTGAATATATTTTATTTTAAGGCTACAAATGGCTCTCCATTATGTTTAAGTCCAACTTAGAGTTAAGTTCGACTTGGGATCTTTGCGAAACACCCCCAGGACCCTCCGGGAGAACAGTATTAATACTGATGAGGCTACCCTGGGTAAACAAGACATAGTATTATTATTATTATTATTACACAGATAGTAAATATCTTTTAACGCATGACCACAGTTTTCCAATAGTCTTTGCAAGAGAGCGAAACAATCGGATCTGTCCAGGAACTTGGACATATTTAGAGACACTTTTCCTCCAAATTCTATTTCAAATATGTATTGATAATTGTATTGTAAAAACATAAACTTCTGCAAATTTTGTGAATTTAGATTCCTGAGGTTACAGGCCAAAACATAACTAGATCACAAAACTAGATTTTTGCAATTCACTCATTATCTTGCCACCCCCACGCCCAAAGCCCAAAGGCAAGGGTAAAATCATTTGAGGAAAGTTTCTGTTTTTAGAGTACTCAGTGAATCTACAAGTCTGTATCATTAATACGAAACCATGGAAATTGTGTGAACAAGCTCAGCTGGTATACATGTATTGTGAATGTTAGGCTCCCTGGGAGAAGTTTCAATTATTGTAAAGAGTTTTTGTTGGCTTGCACCCAGTAGATAAAGATCGCGTGCTCAATCTTGTAATTGCAAACGAGTCGGACAAAATCTTGAAACCAGTGGTATACATGTAGCTCATGGGATTTTCTTTTTTTTAATGAAAAGAAATCACAGAACAGGGAGATATCCATGGCTGTTATTCACACACACACACACGCACACACACAGCGCGTCATAACATGTGAACCCACCTTTACGAGAGATGCACATAGAAGCTCACTGTTGACATGTTCAGACTGAAGATCAAAACGTCTCCTCCGAACGTTGAATGCACTCATTGTGCCATCACCACTATAGAAAGAGAAAATGGTGTGCAACACAAGATAAATAATAGTTCAGGAGACATGATAGCTCAGTGGTAGAGCAGTGGTCTTGTAAACAGGAGGTCCCAGGTTCAAAACCAAGTCGATGCGCTAGAGCCCTTTGGTAAGGCATTAATCCTAATTACCAAGTCCTTCAGAGAGGACTTAAAGCCGCCAGTCCCCAGATTGCTTACTTACAAGCATACACATGCTTTCTTAGCAGTCAGGTCAAACAATCCATCAAACCATCAAGCTACAGCCTAACACAAAATCTCTCAAAATTCTCTCTACATGAAAAGATCACTCTATTATTTACAAGGACATAACTACTTACATCTACTTCCTCTGCCAAATCAACTCATAAATGCAGTGCAACTCAGATAATGTTATTTGTAATTTAAAAACAGGTGTGCATGCATTTTGTCTACCTCCATCTTAGTTTAGAAAAAAATGCAATAGCTTTAAAACAAAATCATCGAAAGAACAGAAAGCCATCCAGATCAACTGATTATTCCTTAGATATTTGCTATTCTAAAGGTCATCACTATCACTCTGTGGAGGTGTAATGGTCTAGTGGATAAGTCATTGGAATGTAGATCACAAGGTACAAGGTTTGATTCTTTGCCACAGCACTAATGTCCAACTTTGGCAAGACATTTATCTACATTTGCCACACTCGACCCAGGTGTAGCAAGTGGGTACCTGGTAGGATTTATTCCTCGAATGCAGGCTGTGCATAACCGTGTAATGAGGTACTCGAGTACACTCCCAGCCTTGCCCGCGAATACTCGAATACTCGGACGCCATGTTTTTTTTTGAATTTTTTTGAATTTTTTTGAATTTTTTTGATTTTTTTGAATTTTTTGAATTTTTTCATTTTTCATTTGTTTTTGTTTTTTTGCCAACACCATACTACGAACAGTACGAAGGTTCGTCTCTGAAAACCCCGCGATTTTACTTCAAGTTGCTGTTGAAAGCGCCTATTTGTGCTTTTGAATTTTTGACAAATAATTGAAACAATGTTATTTTAAAACTAAAGATGACAGGCATATATTCCTCCCAAGTCCAAACAGAAATCCGAGATTTGGTCCCAGTTTCTGAGTGGTGAGTTGACAGTGACACCCTGTGTATGATTGAGCTGGAAAACATTTTTACCCCTGCCGGTGCTCTTCTGGCACGGGTGACCGTCGGCCTGGACAGTGCCAGGTGATCGGGAAAAAAAAAAAAAAAAAATGGCGGCCGAGTATTCGAGTACGAGAAATCGTACTCGAGTAGCTGTCAACAGTGCGAGTATTCGAGTATTCGACTACTCGTCGCAGCCTTACTGAGCACTAGATTTGCTGTATCTCAAGCCAAGGTAACAATATCCAAAGTCCTTTTCAACACATACAGTTAAAGGTAAAGACCAGTTTTGGAAACGCCCCTCTCTCAAAAAATGAAATGGAAGCTCTCATTACCAATCATGTCAAAGAATATGTTTTGACTAATACGTGATGATACAAATTTTGCCGGGAAACCGCCTACTAATTGATATATTTGGTAAATTTTTATATCTATTGGGACCAAATAGATATCGCGCACGTGGTCGCATAGTCCCATATATATCTTTCTGTGTACAGTGCTTGTAACTTTACCAAGACTGGGCCAAATTTCTTATCATTTTGATGATTCCAGAACCTTGCAGTACACACCAATACTTATATGCTAGGTGATCAACCTTTTCTGATCGATTTCACAACGTTTCTTTCACAATGCAATCGCATGACCAGAACTGGTCTTTATCTTTAACAACAAAATTATTCATACCCTTACTAAGTTTTGCAATTTCTTTAGTATGTGAAAAATTGTTTTTGTCCCAATTTATGTTTCTTGAGAATGTGACTTATTAAAGCTTACATCTGAAAGTATTCAACAAAGGCCTTAATTCAACCAGTCGACCTTTCATTCTTGAGTTAGGAAAAAACACAAAAAACATCAAATTTACAAGGGGTATGAATAATTTAGTTGTTCAATATACATGTACATGCATATCTGAGTATTGAGTACTGAGTATCATCACCTAATAATAATAATAATAGTGGGTTCTTATTATTATTTTTACCCTTGCTTTAGCACGGCTGCCATTCCAGCACTCTGGCATTTTAAGGAATTAATTCCTGCTAGGTACCCATTTACCTCATCTGGGGGGAGTGTGGCAAATGTAGATTAACGTCTTGCCAAAAGACATAAGTGCTGGAGCAGGGATTTGAACCCTGTACCTTGTGGTTCACACCAATCTACTGGTAAGCACACTGACACAGGCTGTTCATCGAGATTGATATCTACTGACCTTGTTGCAAGGAGAATCTTCTTGTCCTTTCCAACGACCAAACTGCTGATAAATTCTTCATTCTCTTTCATCTCCATAATAGCTTTCTGTGTTCTCAGATCCCACACCTTTAAATCAATAGCATAATCAATAGATTCTGTATTTGATATTTACAATCTAAAATTCTAAAGAATTGGGAAGAGCAATTATAAAAGATGATGCCAAACTCTATTTGTAGAACTTGGAGTACTCTCCACTTGGGAAACATTAATTCAAGAACAAAATTCAAATATTAAAACTACAAATGAACTATGGCAACATCAAATATTCCTGATTTGAAAACGAAAACATAAAACAACTGCTAACAAACTGTACAACGCTATAACTGTATCACAATGAAGGAGGCATGATGGCATAGTGGTAGGGCAGTGGTCTCGTAACCGGGACGTTCCGCATTCGAAAAACAAGTTGATGTGCTAGTGCTCTTTGGTATTTAGCATTAATCCTCATTACCAAGTCCCTTAGTGAGGACTTAAAGCCGTTGGTCCCCTGGTTGCGTACTTACAAGCATACACATGCTCTTTAACAGCAGTCAGGTAAAACAAACAACAGTAACAAGTTTAACTGAAAACACTGACCCAAGAACTTCTCCAGGGTAGTGTTTCATGAAACCGTCATAAGTACAAGTTCACCAACATCCCATTGAAACGCGTGTTAAACTTAATACACGCATTTCAATGGGATGTCTGTGAACTTGTACTTATGACGGTTTCGTGAGACGCTGCCCAGGTTGACAACATTTGAAAAGAGACCAGAGAGTCAAAGTGATAAAGTAAGCTGTTCCCCAACAGGAACAAGACATGCAAATATAAGAAGAAGAATACATAAGATTTGTGACATGCCAAATCCACTTGAAATCAATTAAAAGATGAAAAATCACATTAGAGTACATCATTAGTAGTATAGAACTTAAGAAATAATTAAGAACAATGAATTATAGGCTAAATACTTCATTCAACAAGTCCTGAGCATGCAGTTTTAAATGGGATGTGATTTGCTCTAAGGGAGTTTTTTTTCTTCACCTGAATTTCAATGGCTTTTCTTTCATTCCAAATTCTTACCTTCAAATGTCCATCATCATCACCCGTAGCAACCATATTTTCATCTATCACTGCCAAACAGTATATGGGAACTTCATGAGCTTTCTCCAAGCTCAGCTCTACGGTGGCGGAGGCTATGTCTAGCTTCCTTACAGACTTGTCTTTGGAGACAGAAAAGATGGCTGTGAAGGAGAAGAAGAGATGTCAAACATTGTCATCTATATTCATTTTTATGTATCTTTGGAAGGATAACACAGCTGAATCATGATAGAAACCTATCTCCATAATTGTATACACTCTCATCCCCAATCTGTCTACCCCTCCATCCATGTCTTTCTGTCTGTCTCTGTCCCCAACTCTCTCTCACCCTCTCTCTCTCTCTCTCTCTCTCACACACACCTCTTACCCTTCTCTCTCTCTCTCCCTATCTTTCTCTCTCTCTCCCCCTCTCTCTCTCTCTCTCCTTCTCTCTCTCTCCCTCTCCCTCCTTCTCCTTCTCTTTCTCCCTCTCTCTCTCTTTCTACATCTCTCTCCTCCCCTATTCTTCATCTCACTTTATGAATGTTCTCTTTCTTTTTAATTCCCTTTCTAGTGCTTACTCATTTACTTTTACAAAACCGTATGCTATATGAGTGGGTGCGATTTAGTTGACATTGGTACATTAAAAAAAAGTTATGGCCTTGAGAAGCTCGTTTCAAAAGGTTTACATTCTAAATCTCCTGTCTTTATTAACTATTAACATCTATCCTCTTTTCATCTTCTCTCTGCAGTTCTATGATACAAGCTCTTCTGACCATTACCCTGTGGCCAATACCCTACACTGACTGACCCAATCAATTCCTAACTTCAACCCTGAACCCAGGCCCCCAACACCTATACCTAACCCTCAGCCTAAACCTGAACCCAACCCAAGGTACCTTTTGCATTTTTTGCGTTATGGTAATGACACTTTATAAATACACAACATTATTACTATCATTATCATTATCATTAAAGGGATAGTTGAGTTCTTGTTTAAGACCGCAAATGCCTTCGAAGTGCATGGTTATTGCTCTTATTCTTATTTATGACATTTCTATAGTGCCCTTTTAGAACCTAAAATTGCTATGAAGGTAATTTTAGACCCAACAATGTGTGAATTTAGCCAATACGATCATACCAATTCAGCTCCACTTAAAGAAAAATATGGTGACCGTTAATTAATTAATTAATTAATAATAACAATACATGGGCCGGCTGGTTGTGCGTATTGTTTAACCAACACGAAAAAGCCAACAAAAATCCAATATTGGCATTGGCTGGAATAAAACGTATAAGGCACTGTCTCGTTTTTCAACGATGGTTCGAAATTACTGAATATTTGTGGGGCACCACAAATATTAGAAATGGTTATATTTAAGGATATTTCAGCCGTCTCTGAACCGATTTTGATCAAACAGATGATTTTGTCATTTAAATTGTATATTCTTTCGAATTTGACACTCAGTTTTTCATTATCTCACAAAAAAATGTTTTGTGTAGCGCCCTCTGCAACAAAACTCAACTATCCCTTTAAAGTGCAAATGCAACCCAACCCTAACCCTATATTCGTGGTGACCAAATATTGCAGGAGCATATTTCAGCTAACCCTCTCCAAAAAAAAAATATGGAAATGAGTTCAGCTCACTCTCTCCTTAACAAAATATGGAAATTAGATCAGCTCTCCCTTTCCATAACAAAATACAGAAATTATGCAAAGGACAAACTTTCACTCACACTTCCCATCTTCTGAAAAGGCAAGAGCCCGGCACGCTTTCTTGTGAACTTCTTCAAACATCAACTCCTCGTTGGGTTCTTCTGCCGAGTAGGAATACCTGGGGGGAGGGAGCAGTTCAATAACATTCCCAAGGATTAAAGATTATCAAAACAAAATGTGTAATTAACATATGAAAATATAAATTTGAAGGGAACAAAATTGCTTCTCATATACTTTTTCTAAATATGAAAAAAAAAACCTGGGAGAGAACATACATGTTCCTGTGGATTCCAATTTTTTTAATAAATGTTATTGCACAATGATACAAAATTTAAATGTAGCTAATCAATAAAAATATCAGAATTCGAGTAGGACTAGACCAAACTGATCCATACACCTATAAACCAATTCATATACCTATAAACCAACTTTTAAAAAAAAGTATTTTAACAAATATCTTGAAGAAGGTCAAGACAACAAAAAGGATCAAGAAAAAAAATACAACTGTTCTAGACTTAACTCTCTGAACAGAAACATGACATACAATCAAAACATATATATCAAAGCTTCTTTTTGGCCCAGCTGTTTTAAGAGCTGCAAATCTCTTTAAGTCACTGTAAAAGTAAGTATAAAATGATTTCTTTCAAATTTGCAAGACATCTGCTCCGTAAGTACTATCATACATACAGCAGTGGTCTCGTAATCAAGAAATCCTTGGGCCAAAACCAATTCTATGCATCAATGCCTTTTGGCAAAGCATTCATCCAGAGATGCCAACCTTCATTAACACAAAAAAGTATTCTTAAAAGGAAAAAACAGTATTTTTTGACAAAAAAATTATTTTTGAAAAAACCCTAAAATATCGCCCAATCGAGCAGCTTCAATGAAATAGGCAACGGCGGTACCACATATACGTACCCGGATCGGAGCGCGACGTGCATACAGTACACGTGGGTTGTTCGCAACAAGCGCAGTTTGGGCCCCGTATCACCGTACTGCATGCATCATTTGAAGACATAGGTGCATAATACACCAACGACACAAAGCCCATGATCAATAAAAAACGTCAATAAAAATAAAATTAAAAAAATTATTAAAAAAAAAAAAAAAAAATTAAAATATAAAAATTAAAAAAATTAAAAAATAAATAAAAAAAACGTAACAAAACATACAAATAATGTACTGCCGTATTCATAGCAAAAAAACGGAACAAATACGGCAAAAACGAGCATTTATTTGCTTTCATAGCAGTCAGGTAAAATAAACATGAATATAAAATATGTGAAAGCAAAATATTTTCAACCCCTCTAGCTTAGCATTTAGATCAGGGCCCCATCTTATAATCAATCGCAAGTTTGCAGTCCCTTATCTCTTATGTCCATAGATTCAATCGCAAATAAGTTGCGATTAATATCAACTCTTTAAAAGACAGGGCCTAGATCAATAAGGAATCAAGCGGTTGTACTAACATTGTGATGGAGCCATCCATGAGACCTGCAGCCAACACATTTCCCTTAGGGTGGAACTGAAGTGACATCACACTCTCATCACAGGTTATCGTCTTCGGCAATTTGACCTTTGACCAAAGAAAACACAAGACAATACCACTAATAATTTGGAGGAATCAAAGGAATTGGACTGAATTGAACTGAAATAATATTATCGCACTATAGAAACACTTCTGCAGCCCTAGAGCTCAATTTCAATGGACTTAACAATGTCAAATACATACTTATAAGAACGTTGATATTCAGGAGAGCTCCAAAACCGTGTCTGCTTGATTGAAGATTGCTCCATCCAAAATCTTGAGATGGCATTGAAGCTGAAGGCCACTTCTTTGATGAATACAGGCTTTGATTCATGTTTACTTTGACTCACGACAATCATTCCACATTTCGTGGTTTGGCTCAATAACTTTTATTTGGAGCCCTAAAAAAATATAACAGATGCACGATAGAAAGAGCAAAAATTTTACAACTACTGCATCCATCTTTCTTGCATGACCATATTCCATTTGATGCCAGGAATTTTAAAAGGAATATAAGCTTTGAAATCCTTGAATCAGCAACACGTTTTATAGATGTTTAAAATCATTATTTTCTATAAAAACTGGCAATTATAAAAACTTTTTGACTAAGTTTCCATGCATAAATATTGCTTTTACAGACATTACATTTTTTTAGAAAAATGTAGCAATAAAAGAAAAATTATACTGTTGCCAATTTGAAGAACAACACGTGACAAATTTAGCCCTTAAAAAAAATCCTGTCCTGAAAGGTTTAATAAGAGGAAATAGCATATTAATCTTAATCATGTCAACATACATGTACACAAAACACAAGAAAATAGGGAAATAAAATAGCACAATCTGCCTTAAAAAATAAAAAGGCAACAAAATTCAGCATTCATGTGCTAAAATCTTGTAGCTGATTTGTCTATTTTTGTGCAAGACAGCCTGGCTATACAAACCTCAGGTAGAAATCTATTTTCGTCTTCCTTTTCTTCATCTTCTTCATCGCTATCGTCGCTGTCGTCACTGTCATCGTCATCATCATCATCCTCATCATCGTCATCACTGCTAGTTCCAGGTGACTCGTCTCCATTCTTTGCAGTTTTATCTAAACTTTGGCTAGCCTGGATTCAGAAGTAAATTATGCAACAGAAGAATATGAACAGCGAAAATTGCAATAAATAAGATTTGTTTACAAATTTGTTATGGTTCTAAAATTAATTCATCATATATCAGTTTTGCTACCTTACCAAATTTACAAATGGTCCATGCTGATTTTTCTATTTACTTTAAATAAAATTACATTCCTAAAATCAAAATTAATTTGTAGTTAGGGTTGTACATGCAAAATTGTAAAGAGATAAATTATTGGCAAATCTATTCATAACAGACAAAAAATCCTACAGTGCTTTCATTTCTTTCAGATCAATGTTAAATAGATATCTTGCCGATTTACAATACTACAATTAACAATATGTCATCAATGCATCTTATTTTGTTTCATCTCATTCTCATCTTCTAAATGTCGGCCATAACAGGAAGGAAAACACTATACCGTAAATCTCCCGTGTATAAGACGCACTTTTTTTCCGTCGGAAAAAATCAAAAGTCGGGGGTGCGTCTTATAGACAGGTACAGGATATTTTGAGCCCTCAAAATGCTACTTTTTAGTGGTTTTCGATAATCTCTGTGTATCAACATAAACTACATAATGCGAATGAAGAATAGGATCTACTATTTGAAGTTAACCTACGTTCATAATTTGAAGGGAAAAGAGTTTGTTTGTTTTTGTTTTTTTAAGTCTCGATTTTATTCATAGCACTCTGCCGGCCGAAGCTCTGCCGGCCGAAGCTCACCCGTGCCCGGTAGAACAACGGCATGGTTCCAGCTCACACACACACACGGGATATCGACTCACCATTCAGAAACTAGAACCAAACTAGCCTATGTCGAATTTCTGTTTGGACTCGGAGGAAGATTTGTCTGTCATCTTTAGATTTAAAAACGACATTGTTACTATTATTTTTGACAAGTTCACAAGCGCAAATCGGCGCCTTCAACTTTGCCGAATGGGTTTTCTAACGTACTACGGTGTCTGCAAAAAAGCATTTAAAAACTAGAAAAGTAATTCGTCATCAGGACGAATTAGGTGATCTGTCTTCAATTCTTATGATCATGCTAATCTTCAATTCAATGATCCAATTTAATGATGTTAATGTAAAATGATGTATTAAGATATGAACTGATGAATGAAGTACTGATGAACTGATAGATTGAACTGATGTGAAATGAACTGAATTGATGAGCTAAACTGATGAACTGATGAATGAACTGATAGATTGAACTGTGACCTGAACTGAAGTGATAACTTAACTGATGAACAAAATATTGAGAAAGATTATGATCAAAATCATGATCATAATGAAATTTAATGAAAATATAGATATAGAGAAGGAGAGAGGGAGACGAGTTATTGACATGTAAAAATACATGAGCTGGACCGAGGAAGAAAGAGGAATCAGAATGCATACACTTTGAAGGAGAGAGGACATGGTAGGGGTGAAATAAGAATACAAAGGGCAAAATGAAGAGCTAGAGGAAATTAAAGAAAATTACAATAGATATCGGAGGGAGAACGAGAACCAGAGGCCGGGAAAGGGAGAGGGTGAGAGAGTATACAATGAGAGGCAGAGACAGAGGGAGCTAGGCAGAGCAAGAGAGGGAGACAGAGATAGGGAGAGAGTGAAAGAGTAGAGAGAGAGATGCAATGAGAGAGCAAGAGAAGGATAGAGGGCAGATCAAGAGAGGGGAAGGAAACAGAGCAAGAGAGAGCAAGAGAAAGAGATGCAATGGAGAACGATGCTTTTAATATTTCCAGCATAAATAGAATTGAATATTTACTATATTATAGAGAAAGAGAGAAGTTATAGACATGTAAACAATTCTATGTCCGCGGGAGAGACGTAAAGATTGCATATACCTGGGCTGAATTACTGGAAAGTATAAACGTCTGGGAAGGAGACTAAACATCATGAAAATGGGATGATTTGATATATTCCAACAGACTTGGGAGATTAACCCTATAGGTTTAATACACGACAAGGAATCAGATTTCCCATAGGGTTGTACTCAAACGATTGACATTCTTCTCCCATAGATATAACACGCAAAATTAGGCATTTTATTACATTGTTTGTGATTGTATATGATAATATGTTATAATAGTCGAAGAAGATCATAAAATCAAATTTAAAACGACGGCAAAAAAAAAAAAATGACCCACCAGGAATCGAACTTGGGTCGCCGGAATGGGAGGCAAGTGCTATGACCACTATACCAAAATAATCCACATAGACATTACACGTGAACGGAAAATGGAATTCTCAAATCCCACTTTGCAAGTGAAATATGAGCATGATCCCGGCATCTGATCGAAAAATAAAGGGCACACTTGTGATAGCTTATTGTCTCAGCTACAACATACTCAAAGCTCAGCGAAAACAAAGCTAAAACGACGGAGATATTGCTCGCGAAAGACGGAATGTAGAATCCAGTTTTGAAAAAGTCATGTCCCATAGAGAATACACGCAAAATGTGAAAAATTGACATGCCTCCTTTAATCGCAAAAATACGCCATGATGCCTTTGTCAAAATGAAAAATCGTGGTGACTGCATTTGTAGAGAATTGTCTCAGCTAGAACATATCAAAATTTGGAAGAAAATCGATCAATATTTACAGAGATACAATCAATTTTCCAAAAATATGCTGACGTCATAATATGCAAATTGAAATTTTGAGTTCGGAGGCCATTATGATGACGTCATGAGTTAATTGAGGGTCAAATGAGACATGAAATCATATCTCCGACTCATAATCTATCCAAATATGAAAAAAATTGGGGTATCCATCCATTCTGAAGAGTTACAATGAGTTTTGTATAGGCATGTTTTTGCCTATGTATTGTGGATAGAGATAGCGCGGTCCGGGTGCTGTTATACTTTGACGGACGCTCATTGCGTTATTACTGGTCAGAAAAAAGTGAACAAGGTATCAAAATGCTTGGAAAAATGTGCCAAATATGATGACAGAGAAAATTTGGTGATTCGATGTTGCAAAATGCCAGTACGCGCGAAAACGCGCGCGCATAAGTGCGCGCGCGCAAATTTTGAAAATGCTTAAAATGGCCTAAAACGTGTGCAAACAAAATTTGGGACGATTTGGAGCATTTTGAAATTTTGATGCGCGCGCGCGTCAAGGTGCGCGCGCGGATTTTGTCGACATTTTTGTTGACCTTTGACCTAAAATTGATGTATACCAAATATGGTTGATTTTTGATGACTCGTTATCGAGATAAGATAATGACCTGATGTTTACAAAATGGCGCCTGGATGACGTCACGATGACCCCATGACCTTGAAAAGTTACTAGAACTTGATATTATAGGGCCTGATGACTGACAGAAATTTGAAGGAAATTGACCATGTCGATTTCGAGTAAACGTTTACACAAAAAAGTGTACGGATGAAATAAAAATAAATAAAGAATAAAGAATAAAGAATAAAGAATAAAGAAAGAAAATTCTGACGAAATCAATAGGTGATCTGTCAATGACAGATCACCTAATAAAGAAAGAAAATTCTGACAAAATCAATAGGTGATCTGTCAATGACAGATCACCTAATAATAAAGAAAGAAAATTCTGACAAAATCAATAGGTGATCTGTCAATGACAGATCACCTAATAAAGAAAGAAAATTCTGACAAAATCAATAGGTGATCTGTCAATGACAGATCACCTAATAAATAATAAATAATAATAAAGAAAGAAAATTCTGACAAAATCAATAGGTGATCTGTCAATGACAGATCACCTAATAAATAATAAATAAATAATAATAATAAAGAAAGAAAATTCTGACAAAATCAATAGGTGATCTGTCAATGACAGATCACCTAATAATAAATAATAATAAAGAAAGAAAATTCTGACAAAATCAATAGGTGATCTGTCAATGACAGATCACCTAATAATAAAGAAAGAAAATTCTGACGAAATCAATAGGTGATCTGTCAATGACAGATCACCTAAAAATCACCCAATAGGAATCGAACGTGGGTCGCCGGAATGGGAGGCAAGTGCTATGACCACTATACCAAAATAATTCACATAGACATTACACGTGAACGGAAAATGGAATTCTCAAATCCCACTTTGCAAGTGAAATATGAGCATGATCCCGGCATCTGATCGAAAAATAAAGGGCACACTTGTGATAGCTTATGGTCTCAGCTACAACATACTCAAAGCTCAGCGAAACAAAACTAAAACGACGGAGATATTGCTCGCGAAAGACGGTAATGTAGAATCCAGTTTTGAGAAAAAGTCATGTCCCATAGAGAATACACGCAAAATGTGAAAAATTGACATGCCTCCTTTAATCGCAAAAATACGCCATGATGCCTTTGTCAAAATGAAAAATCGTGACAACTGCATTTGTAGAAAATTGTCTCAGCTAGAACATATCAAAATTTGGAAGAAAATCGATCAATATTTACAGAGATACAATCAATTTTCCAAAAATATGCTGACGTCATAATATGCAAATTGAAATTTTGAGTTCGGAGGCCATTATGATGACGTCATGAGTTAATTGAGGGTCAAATGAGACATGAAATCATATCTCCGACTCATAATCTATCCAAATATGAAAAAAATTGGGAGTTCCCATCCATTCTGAAGAGTTACAATGAATTTTGTATAGGCATGTTTTTGCCCATATATGCTATGTATTACAAGAGCTCGCGCACGGACATGTTTCTTGAACGGACGCTCATTCCGTTATTAATGGTCATAAAAGGATAAACATGGTATCAAATTGTTCAGAAAGGAATATCATGACAAAAAAAATATGGGAATTATGTTGCGTTCGGCCGTCACGAAAACGCGCGCGCATTCGTGTGTGCGTTTTTTTGAAATGCTTAAAATGGCCTGAAACGTATCTAAAATGAATTTGAGACGATTTAGAGCATTTTGAAATTTTGCGCGCGACGCGCGTGCGCATCGCGCGTTTTTGACCTGAAATTGACCGGACGGATATTGACCTTGATCATGATAAATATGAATGAGAAATGACTTTCCGTTATGAAGATATGATCATGAGTTGAAAGTACCCCAAAAAACACAAAATGGCGCCTGGATGACGTCATGAAGACTTGATGACCTTGAAAATGTTACTGTCACGTCTCATGACTATGACCTATGACTGTATCAAAATTGAAAGAAATTGACAGAACCGATCTTGAGTTATCCTCTACACAAAAGGGGCGGAAATAAATAAAAATAAATAAATAAATAAATAAATAAATAAAGAAGAAAGAAAATTCTGACGAAAACAATAGGTGATCTGTCGATACCGACAGACCACCTAAAAATAGGGGTGCGTCTTATACACAGAGAATCATTTACGGTACATCCAATCTAGGCATATCTATGTGGCACCAATGTAAAAAGAACACCAAAATCAATGTAAGCAGGAATTCATTTACCGGTACTTACATTTGGTGGATGACCTGATTTGGGGGCTGTTCAACTATACTCTTCAACAAATTAAGGGTTTCCAAGATGAAAATAAAGTATTTGAATAATTGTTTTTCCTTTCTGCTAGAATGATACCCTAGACAATCCATACATTATCTATTGTTTGAAATCTCACAGGTACAGCTATGTTGGAATACAAAGGTTATCTTTGATAACCCTATACAGCTATAGGTGCTCTAGTAGTAGTAATAAGTCTACTTACAGTGCCATTGGACGTTGATGGTCCAGCCTCATGCTCTATTTCACCCTCATCTAAAGATGAATTCTCAGAGTCAGAGTCTCCTGAAGCATCTTGCTCCTCTGAAGACATGTCTCGAGTCTGTCTGTCCACGATCCGTGTCAGAGATAACAAATTTTTATTCCTGGGAATTGGGATTATGAAAGTCTGGGGGGTGTTTCACAAAGATCCTAAGTCGAACTTAACTCTAAGTTGGACTTAAAAATTATGGAGAGCCATTAGTAGCCTTAAAATAAATAATGTTGAAAAGCGAATATTCAAGTATTTTAGACTTTTTATAAATTCCACATCAAGAACATGAAATCTCCCATGATAATAGAAATTATGAATGATTTGAGTCAACATTTTATGCCTTTTAAAATAATTTTTACAAAATATTTTCAAAGATGCTAACGGCTTTCCATAATTGTTAAGTCCAACTTAGAGATAAGTTCAACTTAATTAGGATCTTTGTGAAACACCCCAGATGTGGTGTACAGTCGAAACAGAAGGTAGTAAAACTGAAATAATTTCAAACACTGAAGACTGCAGTGCTCCAATGGTGGGCTGCTCATGCATGGGACGTTTATTATAATTCTATTTTGTTCTCGAGGCGATACATATTACTGTCTCTTCCAGCTAGCTGGATCAATAATTTCAATCATTCTTAGAACTTGCACTGTATGGAAGACTTGCATTTTCTTTTTTTTCAGGTTGGTAAATAATATCTTTGTACAACTACAATAAATAGGAAATTGCAACATCTTGCTACACTTTGAGGGGCTTACTTCGAATCATTGGGTAAAATCCTAGACAACCCGACCCAAAGAGAGCCTGACCCTGGACAACTCGTTGAACTCGACCAGGTCGAGTTGTCCAGGGTGGGGTGCTTCGGCGGACAGCTCGACCCACTTTTGGAAAGACTTTTTTTTGCGACAGCCACCTAAACCTAACCCTAACCCTATCCGTAACCCTAACCCTATTTTATCTTGTTTTATATATCATATTATTATTAGATATATCATTCTAAGCTTTACCCATATTTTTTTTGAGGGGTCGGGCTGTCTGGACCCCATTGGGTCAACCGTCATCGCGTCAGGTCGGGTGGTCGCGATCGCGTTACCTGAACTTTTGTGAATACATGCCCCTTATTCATGGAATGTCGGGTATAATGTCTATGAAAAACCCCTCATCTACAAATGGGATCTGGTCCAATTTACCCAACACTTTGTGGAAACCTGGCCCTGCGTCCTTAACGTGCATCTTCACACGATGACCATCTTCCGCTTTTGTTCCACGAAAGGTCGTGTAACGCATCTCCCCAACCAGACGCGATGATCCGATGATTCGGAGGAAGCCCTTTGAGGAATATGTTTGACCTAAACATCCGAGTGCCATAAAAATTTACAAATTTAGACTTATTCCGAGTTCTTTAATTGTAAAATGTTGAGTTAAGACTTGTTTTAAGTTAAGGGTCTCTATACTCTAGTCTAGCCCTAGTCCTAGTCTAAGAGTCCTAGCCTTAGTCCTAGGCAAGGTATAAGGAAGTTAAAGCTAAAGAAATAACTTGTCACCAGAGGGCGATATTTAATTTGATGGCGTCATTTGTGGACAACTCTCCATGCCTTCTGATCATGGAATTTCACAATTCTTTCATTTGCTTCGTATTCATTTGTGTTCAATATCCGACTTCATAAAATGTGAAGTAGAAACTAGAATATCATTCTGCATTTTATATCTTGTTTTCAGGGGAGTAGATTATCTCAATCACAAGAAAGAAGGAAAACATGAAATTCCATGATCTGGTGACAATTTCTTTAGCTTTAACTTCCTTATACCTTGCCTGATTTTGTGCAATTTTTCACTAATCTGAATTCTTATTCAAATCGTTTAAACTTTACAATATTAAGGTATACTTAGGATGAAGGTTTTGGTTCCCTTTAAGTCAAATTAACTTCTTACAGCCTACAGGTTACGATATGCATGCAGTCAAAACAATTTATAAATAAGTAATGACAATTGAATTATATGTTTGACTTTGAGACAACTCTGGCCTGGATTCGTCCCACTTACCAGTATCTGACTTCACAAGTATGGGCATGAAACGTCTCTAACAACCTGCAAACGGTGACAGTGCAAACGTACAGTGATGTGTGATATATAGTATGTGCACAACACATGTGCATATATATTGCGCAATTATAGGATACATGTCTGTTCGTGTTACATGCGATTAGACAGCTCGACTATGCGAGATATCGAACCCGGACAACTCGGTTCAAAAAGCTGCCACGTCGGTACAGACATTCCGAGCCGTGAGGTGCAAGGAGTCGGGCTCTACAGAATATATGCCGGCGCATGATGAGGTGGGTGAATTAATTGAACGCGGGATCGAGGAAGCTAGCTATATACATACGAAACTTGAAGAAGAAACAAGTTTTGTTTGCAGTATCTGTGCAATCACTGCTTGAAAAAATTAGAACACTTTCGCCCGCCTGAAGCCTTTGCGACTTTTTGTGAGTGGAGAGACAATTAATTTGTCCATATTCGCGAAAGTTAACTTCTAGCTCCCGCAAAATGATGATAAGTCAAACTTTTTTCAATGTTAATTGCGAAGAATCTGTGAAGTTTATTACGTCACTGATGTTTCATTTTATTGTTTACAATACAGAAGGCCAGAAAACTTTATGAGCAAACGACGAGGGACTGTGTATCACATGCACAATTAACGTAATATACCAATTAATGTAATTTATGAATTAAGACAAATGAGTCACCGACCAAAAGGGGAGTACGTATACGTGGTTTAGGCCGATCAGTGGGTTAGTTTCTCTTCCTAGCAATTTCGGGAATAGATTTTAGGCCAACTATGAGCGAGGTAGGCCTATCTTCTTTTTTGTTTTAAAGGAATTGACACATGAATTTCAGCATGCAGGTAGTTACAAATATAGTAGATCGATATATATCATCCTATAGCTAAGCAATCGCGTCTGTAGATCTGTAAATGTCTTCTTTATATCATATTTGGGGTTTGTTCCGGGGGCTCTGGGGTCTGATCGAGTCAAGCTCACAACAATTTTCCTTCACTATCTCCTATTTTTACATGATGTCAAAGATGATATGTATATTATGTACATTTGTAAATGAAAGCCAGCTCAAGATTATGTTTGTTTATATTATATTTGTTTTGGGTCCAAGTATGACTAAGCGAGTGTAGCGCGCGCAGTGTCTAACGGCGTGGGGTCTAGGAGTAAAGCGCTAGCGGGGGTCCAGAGGGCTTAGCCCCCTAGCTTCCCGTGTTTTAAAGACCAGAAAACGCATCTCCTCACATAATTTTTCTTCCACTTTTGAGACAAGTTTTGCCACAAAGTTAGGTGATATCAGGCGCGTACGCAGCGGGGGTTAAACCCCTCAACTTTTTTGTTAGTGTAAAGGGTGCAAACAAAAAAGTTTAAAAAGTGCTGCTTATACCCCTCCCGCCACTGAGTGAAATATCGGTCGGCGCGATTTTCAAATTTCCGGGGAAAAAAAAAATTAGTGCTCACACCCCTTGAAGAAAAATCCTGCGTACGCCACTGGGTGATATACAATGTAAAACTCACCGTTTGTTATATGTTATAGAGATTATTTACTCGCGTGACATATATAATATCCGTTAATTCTGAGAGGTTGTTTTGTTGTATTTTTTGCGATCATGTTATGCTAAATTGAATGAACGATTGATGAAAAGCGTACGTGCATAACACATGAATTTGAATGAGAATTTTTTTTTAATTTGACCGACGAAAATGAGAATTTGAATGCACGCAACATGAAATTGAACTATATCGAATAGTAAAGCCGGACTAGACTATTTTTAATTGAATGCACGCAAAATAAACTGGATTGGTAATTGGTATACCGTGTGAGTCAAAAAAAAGTTTACACCTAGAAAATTGCTAATTATTTTTAAAATCATCTATGAACAGTAAATTATTATACATCCTATGAAAGAGCGTTTTATCCCAAATCATTTGGTATCATTTTTGTGTGGTATGTGTTCACGCTTGGATGAACAGGAGGCATTGTTTGCGAGAGTGCAAAAATCGACTTGCGCCAAAGTTGCTTATGAAACAATTGGGATTTGGGTATTAATTCGGTCATTGCAGATCCAAATAACATCCCTATCAAAAATTAATCATGCCACACATATTAAATATCGAATATCAAATATCAACGAACATTTGTGCGCGCGTGTGTGTGACTTTGCTTCTGCAAAAAGCATTTGATACATTCAATTCATTCTCTCACTTTAATCCCAACATATCACATACTGTAGGCATCACTTTGGCGCAAGTCGATTTTTGCACTCTCGCAAACAATGCAGCGTGAACACATACCACACAAAAATGATACCAAATGATTTGGGATAAAACGCTCTTTCATAGGATGTATAATAGTTTACTGTTCATAGATGATTTTTTAAATAATTAGCAATTTTCTAGGTGTAAACTTTTTTTGACTCCCATGGTAGTTGCGAAATTGGCCGTGAAAACCTATATTACTATGGTTTGTATAAAATTAATGTACCTTAGTTTCTATGGGGTGGCTTCTAATTGTACAGCGCTCATGTCTGTCACGCCGTGACGCTCTTGGCGCTCCAACATATTTTATATGCGCCGGTCGCGTCTTTCTCAAATACATGTATGCATGTAGCGATGTAGCGCCCTACCACATCGGGTACTCAATTATCATGCTATACCGTCATGGATGGAGAGTGGCAAACGTGGATTTCCAAAGGACGTTGGTGCCTGCCTTGGATTCGAACCCTCAACCTTTTCATTAGGAGTCGAGTGAATGAACCGTTATATACCAAGGCACCTCCACTGAATCAGTTTGTTAATCCTGACAAGCAACTTTTGCCTTGTTTTCCCCTTATGCCTGAGTCACACCTTTGCGTATTTGGCTTGCGTATTGCTGCGTAATTATGGCGAGCCGTTTGAACATTTATTCCTTTTTCTTGATATCAAGAAATTATTTTCTGTTGTAAAGCAATGGTAATTCTCGATATCAAGAAATCAGTTCTTGATATCAAGAAATAGGAATAAATGTTAAAACGGCTCGCCATAAATACGCAGCAATACGCAAGCCAAATACGCAAAGGTGTGACTCAGGCATTATACATACTAGTTTACTCATTATTTCCCCATTTGTCAAATACTTGTTTGTTTGTACTTTTGTCTCTTTGTGTACTCCTTCGTAATTTATGAAATGTAGATTATTATTTTGTATTCTGCATTTTCTAAAAACATATTGTGTACTGGAAAGTGGAAAATGAATAAATAGAATCCAGGGCGCCCACTCGTAGAACATGATTATGCAATAACTGAATGGTTTATTATTTGGAACATAGGAATAATAATGTATCATGAGGTCTTACAATTGCATTAAAAAAAAACATGCCAAATAGTGCTGAAAATTACAAACAATAAAGGCAAGAGACACAGATTTGAGGATATGAAACTATTGTCTGATCAAATCATGACTACATTGTTTATAGTCATATTCAAAATATCGAAGCATTTCAAGAGAAATACATAATTTCATTTCGTCTATATTTTACAAAACCATGATAAAAGAAAAACACATTGTATGAATATAAATATATATATATATATATATATATATATATGCAGGAGACGCGGTGGCTCAGTGGTAGAGCAGTGGTCTCGTAACTGGAAGGTCCCGGTTCGCCGAAACCAAGTCGATGCGCTAGTGCCCTTTGGTAAGGCATAATAATCCTCGATCATTACCAAGTCCCTCGGAAGGACTTAAAGCCATCGGTCCCCTGGCATGCTTACTTACAAGCATATACACATGCTTTCGTAGCAGTCAGGTAAAACAAAAGAAGGGAAAGGGAAAGAGGAGAGAAAGGGAAAGAAAGAAGAGGAAGAAGAAAAGAAAAAAAGGGGGCGCCGAAAGGGCCTTGCCTCCGAGGCCCTTACCCTCCCCCGCCCCGCCAAAAAAAGAAAAGGAAGGGAAAGGGAAAGGAGAGCCAAAGGGTACACAAAGAGGAAGAAGAAAAGAAAAGGGTGGAAAGAAGGGAGATCAGTTGCGATTAATCCCGGCAACAACGTGTGGATCGGCCGAAAGGCACTTCCCCCAGGAAACCTAAAAGAGAGAGAGAAGGAAGGGAAGGGAAAGGAACAAAATGAGAAAGAAGGAAGGTAGGGGAGATTAGTTGCGATTTTTCCCGCCAACAAGGTGTAGATCGGGTGGGGGGCACTGGTGTACTGACGGGGGCTTGGGGCTTGGGGCTTGGGGGCTGCCCCCAAATAAAATTCAAACGTGGTTTATTTCTAATTCGATACCGGTGATTTACAACTATGATGTTGCTAAAAATGACATAATTTTCCGAGATTTTTCCTCACTTTTTAGTAAATTATACTTTCTTATGCGTTTGTTGGAAAATGACAAATTCCTAAATTTACTGTCAGGCAAGAAATATGCTTATTTAGAGACCTACATGTCAGTGCCCGCGGAACGGCGGGGTTCGGGGGCTCGTGTTCCCCTCCCCACACACACTTTTTGTGAAAAAGTATATTAAAGAGAAATAGAAAGAAAGAGAGAAAGAAAGGAAGAATAGTGACCTGCCAGTGTCACAAAATAATGAGGTATCAAAATATGCTCATCTGACCGTGATTAAATGCCTAAAACCCCTGAGCTTCTGGGGGCTCCGCCCCCTGGACCCCACGCCAATTAGTGACCTGCCAGTGTCACAAATAAGGTATCAAAATGGTCATCTGACCGTAATTAAATGCATAAAACCCCTGAACTTCAGGTGGCTCTTCCTCCTGGACCCTACCTAGGGCCCTAAGGCGGACCACTGGATGCTTATCTGACGATAATTTAATGCCTAAAACCTCTGAGCTTTTGGGGGCTCCGCCCCCTGGACCTCACGCCAAATAGTGTCCTGCCAGTGTCACAATTAAGGTATCAAAATATGTTCATCTGACCGTAATTAAATGTCTAAAACCCCTGATCTTCTGGGGGCTCCGCCCCCTGGACCCACGCAATGGCCCTAAGGCGGTCCCCTGGATGCTCATCTGACCGTAATTTATTGCCTAAAACCCCTGAGCTTCGGGGCTCCGCCCCTAGACCCCACCCAATTAGTGACCTGCCAGTGCCCAAAATATATGCTCATCTGACCGTAATTAAATGCCTAAAACACCTGAGCTTTCGGGGGGCTCTGCCCCCTGGACCCCACCTAGGGCCACTGCTGGTCACCGTTACGTACCAATATTTGGCTCGCATAATTTCAAATTTTGGCCCCCCCTAAGAAATCCTGGATCCGCGCCTGGTGCCGTGTATATTCTCTGATCTTAGAACCGTCACGATGAGCCCTCTCAATTCGTCCTTCTACTTCCCGGGCAAAGTGTTGCGTAAAGGGGAAGTCCACCCTAATCTTAAAGGCATCGTTTAACAATGTTAAATCTGAGATGCATGGTCCTACGTGTTATCAGTGTCTGTGATATGGTGTAATATTGAAGCTCTAAAAAATTGCGCTTCAAAATGATCAAGAAGTGCCTCAAAAAAGTAAAAAATCTTTGAGTGACCGGTTTTACCATACTAATTTTCCCCAATAGACTGTAGTGTTATGAAAACCGTTAGGAAAACGCAAAATTTGATTTTGATTTCCAATCATAAATATCTTGATAATCAGACAGACGATCGGCTTGTAAAAGTCATGGGGTTCCTGACTGACCTAAAGGTTTATAATTATCATTGCAGCATGAGCTAAATCCAGGATTTTGTTTCAGAATCTGAGACAAAGTTACCCAATCCCTTTAAGTTGGTTTTGATAGAGGCAGAAAAATGAGAGAAACAGGTCAGTGAAAGTTTGAGAAAAACCGATTAAAAATAAGGAAGTCATGAATTCATGAAGGTGCGATCAATCAAACACAAATTGGCAACTCTGTGATGTATCTTGCAAGGTCCCCTCCCATTTGCTCTGTGCTAAATATATACATGTATTTACAGGGGCGGATCCAGCCGGCGGCAAGGGAGGGGGCCTAAAGGCCCACTTCGTGCGAAAATTTGAAAATCGTGCCGGTCGATTTTTCGCTCAGTGGGGGGTAGTGAGCAAAAAAAAAAATTGGCACCCGAAAATTGTTTTTTCCACCACCACCCCCCCCCCTTGGGCGCCAGGGGTAGTGAGCACAATTTTTTTTTTTTGGTACCCGAAAATTTTTCCCTTCGGGAAGGGTTAATTTTTTTCTACCGCCACCCCTTGGGCGCCAAGGGAGGGGGCCCAACTTCTTTTTTTAAAAAAAGGGTGTTTTTACCTGTTTTTTTTTCTAGGGGAGGGGGCCCGGCCCCCCCCTGGATCCGCCACTGTGTATTTATATGTACATGTCTATACTTTTCCCCTATAAGAAAATTGTCGATCATACATTCACTCTAAATATGATTGTTGTAAATATGATTTTTTATATACCTGTATGAAAGAAATATTGGAGAGGGCCTCGCAAGATATACGTCACAGTGTTGCAAAATGTTTCACTGATGATGACTTCAAATATTCATAACTTTCTTGTTTATAAACGGATATAAACGGTCTATTGATAAATTATAGTCTGCGTACCAACCTAATAATGCGGCGCTTACCTAATTAGTACGTCATGATTGTACAACATGCACACTGATAAACTAGGTCAATATGCGAAGGTGTCTTTCATTGATTTCTCTTCTGCATTTAAAACAATACAGGTATTATGTCATTGATAGACGAGTTAAGAGAGCTATGTAAAGCCATCTATGACTTATGGACTTTCCAATAGGACTTAAAAAGTGAAGGTACAACATGAATTCTCCCCCCAAAATAATCTGAATACCGGTTCTCCTCAAGGTTGTGTTTTGTCGGCACTCCTAATTTTCATATTATATACAGATTATTGTAAATCAGTCAATGATGATGTAACCATCTTAAAATATGCAGACGACACGTACGTACAGTATTGATTGGTCTAATAAACTGAGGAGAAGAGAATTATCGAAATGAGTAGACACATTTTTCAACATGGTGTAATGATATCTTCCTAGTACAGTTAAATGCCCCCAAAAGGAATTCAGTTGAATGGTGTAGATCGATCGGGGCTTCTCAAAGTCCACATCCGGACCGCAGGGCATGCCAATCCGGACCGCCAGGGACAGAGTCTCCAATTGCCTTATTTTAATCCATGATTTACAATCTTCGATAACTTAAGTTTGCTAATGCGTGTTTTCGCGTGTTTTTTGTATTTTTGTAGTTGGAAAAAAGGATGAAATTACACAAGGTTGTGTTCGCTTGTTCTACTCATTACACATTCAACAATTGATGAGAAATCATTGAAAGGGACAGCGAACAGTTGCTGGGATACCATTTTCTGATGAAGGAATTCTAAATCCTGATATTTTATTCGCTCTTTATCTCACCACCATGCGGGCCCCGTTGCACAAAACTTACCATTGATGGTAACTTTGCCATCAATGGTATAACTACCATGGAAGCCTTGATTTTGATTGGCTGTTGAGCCCTGTTACCATGGTAGTTGCCATTGATGGCAAAGTTACCATCAATGGTAAGTTTTATGCAACGGGGCCCTGGTCAACAGTTGCAGATGGATTAGCGCATAACTTTTCGGCGGCTTGGAGCATGGGATCAAAGGAAAGCGGCTTGATTCCACTCCTTCCTTTCACCTCCCTGGTCTACGCCACTGATCATGACCTCTACCAGGTCAGTGGTCTACGCACACACTGCATGCTGCAAGTGACATTGATCCACATCACGCTTCAGTCACCATACACACACAAAAATATTTAGGCTTCTATTACGCGATTTTTATCACTCATACGTACGGTATTCATTGACAGTATACAGTCACATTTGATAATATACAATTTTGTACTACTGCGAAGTACTACTGTAGGCTACAGACAGTGTAGTGTAGCATCGATCATTCCGCGACATCATCAACATCATAAGCCTTTACGTGGTGGAGATCAAGATTTACGTGGCGTAAAATGATGGAGAACAACGAGGAGGTGATGAAGGGAAAGCAAGGCGGTTGATCTTATGGTGTCTTCCCGAACGGGTTCGACAGCCTTGGCGAAGTGCCTTAGTTTTCTTGACGAGGATACCGAGATGTGGTTTGAACCTTTCAACCTCTGTCGTATTGTCAGCATCAGGGTCAAGAAAGAGACGGGACGAGACTTGCCCAAGGAATTCAAGGAGAACGAGATGATGTATGAGGCGGTGGCTGCGGGCTTGAAAGACAAACTGAAGGTCCCATCAGCGACAGTTATTAATCCGTCTCTCTTGTCGTAAGTTAAATGATATTAATAGATGGCTTCTTTTTTTTATATATATATATATAGCGCTCATATCGATCTATCACGCTGTGTCGACGCTCACGACGCTTAATTATATTTATACATAATACAGTGTGACGCGCCTGCGTGTAAGACTAGTTAATAAAGTGTTCGTTCTCGAAGACATACTGCAAGTAAGACATTGGCCTCCTGACTGGTTTGTTTTGGTAGTTATTGTGGCGGTATCGAGAAGGGTTATATGTGTCTTTGGTGGCGAATCACATTGTCATAGATAGTCACCACAACCCCCGACAATCTGATTCGCCACCAAAGACACATATAACCCCTCTCGATATATACCGCCACATTAACTACCAAACACGTACACCAGTCAGGAGGCCAATATGTCTTAATTACCGTCTCCAAATCACTAGTTTTGATGTTCTAAAACTCTATCAATGTTTCCAATTATTTAGAATATGTATACAAATATAGTGAAAGAAAGGTGTATAGTACGGGATATTCATGTATACCGTGTGAGTCAAAAAAAAGTTTACACTAAAAAAATTGTCATTTATTTTAAAATTCAGCTATGAACGAAAGGTTATCATACATGTTTTGAAAGAGCTAGTGTTATATCCCGAATCGTTTGATATCATTTTTGTGTGGTATGTGTTCACGCTTGGATGAACAGGAGGCATTGTTTGCGATAGTGCAAAAATCGACTTGCGCAAAAGTATTAAAATGAGAGAATGAATTGAATGTATCAAATGAGATGCATTGCATATGCTTTTTTCAGAAGCAAAGTCACACACTTTTTTTTTCAATAGTTTTTTTTATTGATTCCAAACAATTCAAATCAATCTTAGAAATATAATACAATTGTTTTTCTTAACATGATTTCAAAACATTTTCATAACATAGATTGTACGATTGATGAAAACAAAATGATATCAGTTGTAACATAAAACAAATAACCCCATCCAACCAACACACTACTAACCCCCCTCACTCCCCACCCCCCTCACTCCCCACCATGCGACACACACACACCATCCGACCATACTTCCACACTGTTCCTAGCCCCCTCAGAATACCCCAAATTGGAGCGACAGACAAACAGAAACAACCTATTTACCAAAAATAAATAAAAAAAATCATTTAAACGAGGCTACATAGCCACAATAGCCCAGTGTTAAAAGTTCATGAAAACTTCACTTGTTCCCACTTCTGTAGATGTAAGGCCAATTTGCCTGCCCTCCTGCAATATTCTTTTCTTCTTCCCTAAATTCCAACAGTTCTTTTTGAAACTCCCCCAAAGACAATATTACGGACTTACCCCTGCATCTATATATCTAATATTTAATTGCAAAAATAATTGTATTAAATATCTTTATTCGTGGGGAATTACCGGACAACCCTAAATGAATATCTATCCAGTCGATAGACCTTAATTCCCTTAGCTCAAACTAAGCTATTACATTCTGCCATAACCTTTGAGCGTGTGCACACTCCCAGAACAAGTGTAAATATGTTTCAATCTTTTGCTTACAAAATGAGCACAAGTTATCTACAACAAAGCCGAATCTGAATAAGTGTTCTCTAGTATATATTGCTCCATGAAGCAGTTTATACTGAATTTCTCTTAGTCTGTTAACAAGAGTAACTTTCCTAGGCCTACTAAATATCTCCCTACATACCTCATTTGAAAAATCTGAAAATTTCCGTCCATCATGAATCTTCAAAACAAATAAATTTTGTAACTTCTCTATGAAATATTCATAAACCTTCCCTGATAATACATCTCTGAGGAGCTTCACAGTACTGTTAAACTGCATTAAAATATCATACTCTTTTACATCCACTAAACTCCAGTTATCCTTTTTCGCTTCTCAAAATAGCTTCCCAATATTCCATACATCAACAATTTTGTTTCCTTTTAGCCCCAAATGTTGAAAATGAGATATTGACCGCATGCCATTTTCAGCAAAATATCTTGAATTGAAATTATATTGCGTGTAAACAAATCCTCATCAAAAATCATTTTCTTTTCCAATAAAAAATCTTTATTGTTTAAAAATAATTGGATTATTCTTTTCTTCAAAATTCCTACAACCTTCTAACTCTTCCCATGCTTTGATTATTTCTAAATAGAACTTATAGTACTTTGAGACTTAATAACCTGGAATCATAGTTACACAAAAAAATAAATCTACCCCCTACCATCTTGAAGCAGAAGTCAAAGTATAGCTTCCATCTCATAGATTTTTCTCCGTACAATAGTCTTTTCACCCACATTACCCGTTGGCTTTTTACAAACGTGTCAAAATTAGTCATTCGTAACCCTCCTTCACTATAACCTTGATACAATATTAATCTCTTAATTCGATCTTTCCCATTCCATATAAATTCAAAACATATTTTCTGTATTTCCGATATGACCCACTTTGGAACCACTAGTGAAGCAAAAACGTAATTTAATTTACATAATGCATATGTTTTTAATAAATGAATTTTTCCAAACACCGTATAAGTCCCTCTGTTTCCACCATCCGAGAAGTCTTTTAATCTTGCTTAAAATCTCCTTATAATTCAATTCCTCTCTTATTCTGACGTCTAACGCAAAATACACTCCCAAAATCATAATTTCTTTAACCACATT
>CP137680.1:13304673-13361153 GCA_037976565.1 Mesocentrotus franciscanus | reverse complement strand
TTACACATTCAACAATTGATGAGAAATCATTGAAAGGGACAGCGAACAGTTGCTGGGATACCATTTTCTGATGTAGGAATTCTAAATCCTGATATTTTATTCGCTCTTTTATCTCACCACCATGGGCCCCGTTGCACAAACTTACCATTGATGGTAACTTTGCCATCAATGGTATAACTATGGAAGCCTTGATTTTGATTGGCTGTTGAGCCCTGTTACCATGGTAGTTGCCATTGATGGCAAAGTTACCATCAATGGTAAGTTTTTGCAACGGGGCTGGTCAACAGTTGCAGATTAGCGCATAACTTTTCGGCGGCTTGGAGCATGGGATCAAAGGAAAGCGGCTTGATTCCACTCCTTCCTTTCACCTCCCTGGTCTACGCCACTGATCATGACCTCTACCAGGTCAGTGGTCTACGCACACACTGCATGCTGCAAGTGATATTGATCCACATCACGCTTCAGTCACCATACACACACAAAAATATTTAGGCTTCTATTACGCGATTTTTATCACTCATACGTACGGTATTCATTGACAGTATACAGTCACATTTGATAATATACAATTTTGTACTACTGCGAAGTACTGTAGGCTACAGACAGTGTAGTGTAGCATCGATCATTCCGCGACATCATCAACATCATAAGCCTTTACGTGGTGGAGATCAAGATTTACGTGGCGTAAAATGATGGAGAACAACGAGGAGGTGATGAAGGGGAAAGCAAGGCGGTTGATCTTATGGTGTCTTCCCGCACGGGTTCGACAGCCTTGGCGAAGTGCCTTAGTTTTCTTGACGAGGACACCGAGATGTGGTTTGAACCTTTCAACCTCTGTCGTATTGTCAGCATCAGGGTCAAGAAAGAGACGGGACGAGACTTGCCCAAGGAATTCAAGGAGAACGAGATGATGTATGAGGCGGTGGCTGCGGGCTTGAAAGACAAACTGAAGGTCCCATCAGCGACAATTATTAATCCGTCTCTCTTGTCGTAAGTTAAATGATATTAATAGATGGCTTTTTTTTTTTTATATAGCGCTCATATCGATCTATCACGCTGTGTCGACGCTCACGACGCTTAATTATATTTATACATAATACAGTGTGACGCGCCTGCGTGTAAGACTAGTTAATAAAGTGTTCGTTCTCGAAGACATACTGCAAGTAAGACATTGGGCTCCTGACTGGTTTGTTTTGGTAGTTATTGTGGCGGTATCGAGAAGGGTTATATGTGTCTTTGGTGGCGAATCAGATTGTCATAGATAGTCACCACAAACCCCCGACAATCTGATTCGCCACCAAAGACACATATAACCCCTCTCGATATATACCGCCACATTAACTACCAAACACGTACACCAGTCAGGAGGCCAATATGTCTTAATTACCGCCTCCAAATCACTAGTTTAATGTTCTAAAACTCTATCAATGTTTCCAATTATTTAGAATATGTATACAAATATAGTGAAAGAAAGGTGTATAGTACGGGATATTCATGTATACCGTGTGAGTCAAAAAAAAGTTTACACTAAAAAAATTGTCATTTATTTTAAAATTCAGCTATGAACGAAAGGTTATCATACATGTTTTGAAAGAGCTAGTGTTATATCCCGAATCGTTTGATATCATTTTTGTGTGGTATGTGTTCACGCTTGGATGAACAGGAGGCATTGTTTGCGATAGTGCAAAAATCGACTTGCACAAAGTATTAAAATGAGAGAATGAATTGAATGTATCAAATGAGATGCATTGCATATGCTTTTCAGAAGCAAAGTCACACACTTTTTTCAATAGTTTTTTTTTGATTCCAAACAATTCAAATCAATCTTAGAAATATAATACAATTGTTTTTTCTTAACATGATTTCAAAACATTTTCATAACATAGATTGTACGATTGATGAAAACAAAAATGATATCAGTTGTAACATAAAACAAATAACCCCATCCAACCAACACACTACTAACCCCTCACTCCCACCCCTCACTCCCACCATGCACACACACACCATCCGACCATACTTCCACACTGTTCCTAGCCCCCTCAGAATACCCCAAATTGGAGCGACAGACAAACAGAAACAACCTATTTACCAAAAATAAATTTAAAAAATCATTTAAACGAGGCTACATAGCCACAATAGCCCAGTGTTAAAAGTTCATGAAAACTTCACTTGTTCCCACTTCTGTAGATGTAAGGCCAATTTGCCTGCCCTCCCTGCAATATTCTTTTCTTCTTCCCTAAATTCCAACAGTTCTTTTTGAAACTCCCCCAAAGACAATATTACGCACTTACCCCTGCATCTATATATCTAATATTTAATTGCAAAAATAATTGTATTAAATATCTTTATTCGTGGGGAATTACCGGACAACCCTAAATGAATATCTATCCAGTCGATAGACCTTAATTCCCTTAGCTCAAACTAAGCTATTACATTCTGCCATAACCTTTGAGCGTGTGCACACTCCCAGAACAAGTGTAAATATGTTTCAATCTTTTGCTTACAAAATGAGCACAAGTTATCTACAACAAAGCCGAATCTGAATAAGTGTTCTCTAGTATATATTGCTCCATGAAGCAGTTTATACTGAATTTCTCTTAGTCTGTTAACAAGAGTAACTTTCCTAGGCCTACTAAATATCTCCCTACATACCTCATTTGAAAAATCTGAAAATTTCCGTCCATCATGAATCTTCAAAACAAATAAATTTTGTAACTTCTCTATGAAATATTCATAAACCTTCCCCGATAATACATCTCTGAGGAGCTTCACAGTACTGTTAAACTGCATTAAAATATCATACTCTTTTACATCCACTAAACTCCAGTTATCCTTTTTTCCACTTCTCAAAATAGCTTCCCCAATATTCCATACATCAACAATTTTGTTTCCTTTTAGCCCCAAATGTTGAAAATGAGATATTGACCGCATGCCATTTTCAGCAAAATATCTTGAATTGAAATTATATTGCGTGTAAACAAATCCTCATCAAAAATCATTTTCTTTTCCAATAAAAAATCTTTATTGTTTCTTCAAAATTCCTACAACCTTCTAACTCTTCCCATGCTTTGATTATTTCTAAATAGAACTTATAGTACTTTGAGACTTAATAACCTGGAATCATAGTTACACAAAAAAATAAATCTACCCCCTACCATCTTGAAGCAGAAGTCAAAGTATAGCTTCCATCTCATAGATTTTTCTCCGTACAATAGTCTTTTCACCCACATTACCCGTTGGCTTTTTACAAACGTGTCAAAATTAGTCATTCGTAACCCTCCTTCACTATAACCTTGATACAATATTAATCTCTTAATTCGATCTTTCCCATTCCATATAAATTCAAAACATATTTTCTGTATTTCCGATATGACCCACTTTGGAACCACTAGTGAAGCAAAAACGTAATTTAATTTACATAATGCATATGTTTTTAATAAATGAATTTTTCCAAACACCGTATAAGTCCCTCTGTTTCCACCATCCGAGAAGTCTTTTAATCTTGCTTAAAATCTCCTTATAATTCAATTCCTCTCTTATTCTGACGTCTAACGCAAAATACACTCCCAAAATCATAATTTCTTTAACCACATTCCCAAAGGGAAGTTTTTTTTATTTGTCTTTGTTTTTCCCCAATTTCATAATATTAGTTTTTTTCCGCATTAACCCGTAAACCACTTATTTTCTTGAATAACGTATAATTCTCCTTTACTCTTTCTACAGATTCTTTATTCCTAACAAATATTGTCATGTCATCTGCATATAAAACTTGTTTGACTTCAATTCCTCCAATATTAATGCCTTTAATAACCTCATCATTCCTCACTACTGTTGCCAATATTTCAATAGCGAGAATAAATAAATAGGGCGAGTGGATCTCCTTGCCTTACCCTCGCTTAATATCAAAATAACCAGTAGCAAAACCCCATTCATAACACAGCTACTTATGTTACTGTAAATAGTTTTTACCCACGAACAAAATGAGGACCGAACCCAAACTTTTCTAAGACTCTAAAGAGGAAAGTATGAGATACTGAATCGAATGCTTTTTCAAAATCAACCGCAATCAAATAACTACAGGCTTTATCATCTGACTCCTCATTAAAAAACAGAACATATCATCAATTAAACGTACCGCTTCTCCAATATTACGATTATTCATATAACCCACCTGGTCTACGTGTATGACTTCCTCAAGTACGCCCTTAATTCTTGTAGCTAACACCTTTGACAAAATTTTGTAATCAACATTTAATAATGTAAACGGCCTATAATTTGTTATGTATCGAGGGTCTTTCCCTTCCTTCTCGATCAAAGTAATAACCCCTTGTTTTTGTGATATGGATAAACTCCCCATGACATAAAATTCATTTAAAGCATCTACCAAAATATTTCCGATACTTAACCAAAACGTAATATAAATTTCAACTGGAAGGCCATCATTGCCAGGAGACTTGTTTAATTTCATAGCCTTCAATACCTTTAAGCACTCATCTTTTGTTATGTTACCTTCACATGCTTTCCTTCCATTTTCACTTAATTTTTTAACATCTTTGAAAAATAAATTTGTCGTGTCCTCATTAAAAACACTTAACTTTTCCGCATATAAATTTGTATAAAACTTCCTAATCATCGCCAAAATTATGTTCCTATCATATTCAACACATTCATTTTCATCATACAATTCCCTTACCACGGTTTTCTTCTTATTTGACTTTAGCAGTTGCTCGAAATACTCCTTGTTTTTCCCCTTCCTCGACCACGCAGCTCGTGACCTTATCTTTATTCCTTCTATAGACTCCTCATGCAATTTCTTTAATTGTATTTTCTTTTCCTCCGTTTCATCCAACTTAAATGGAAACCTAACTAATTCACTTTCCAGCTTTTTTAAATTCATTTTCTAGCCTTTGAATATTTTCTTTCTTTTCTTTTGCCTTTCCTTCGAAAATTTAATTGTGTATGCCTTCATTTTCATTTTCAAATAATCCCAAAATAACAATTTCTTGTCAAATATATTTTCCCAATCTCTTTTAATCAAATTGATTTCATTTACCATACCTTCCACAAACTTTTTATTTTTAGTAGCCTCTTACGTAGCGGCGCTCATAGCTATGCGTAATCCTTCACACATCATACATATTATAGTCCAGTCAAGATATGGAAAAAGGGGTAAACCCAAAACAAATTGCCAAATTTTCCTTTATGCCCGCATTTGATTTGGAGAAGCTTACAAAACAATATTTTGAAAGTTTAGGAAAATCGAAGTTGGAACAATGCCTTATTTGAATAAAATCAAAAATGCTAGATAGTGTTTTTATTACGCTACATATTACTCTATCATGTCTATTAAAGATAGAAAGGAAGATAATTTCAAATTAAATCGTGTTTCAGGAACCATGTAAATGTCTTCCTCTTTAAACATTACTTTAAAAAAAAAGCATAGACAGAGTATTACAGAGAGAGATATGTTGAAATTATGTATTTCTTTGGTACTACCATACTCTATTTATGCTATATAGTGTATTATGACACTACACGTTACTCTAGCATGTCTATTCAAGATAGAGAGGAGGATAATTTCATATTTTTTTCATGAACCACGTAAATGTCCTCCTCTTCAACCCAGGCGCGGATCCAGGATTTTTAGGGGCCAAATTTGAAATTGTGCGAGCCAAATATTGGTACGTAATGGTGACCACTAAAGCAGTGGCGTAATGAGCAAAATCAAAATCGTTTGGGGGGCAGAACAAAATTTGCATCACCACCACTCTTACATGCAGGCCCTGCTGAACATTTTCAAAGTGGGTTGGGGGTGGCTAAAGTATTTACGATCAGGTAGAGCGTAGCGTAGATCGGTGTGGGGTCTGGAGGCAAAGCCCCGGCGGGGGGCAAGGGGCGGAGCCCCCGGAAGCTCGGGGGTTTTAGGCATTTAATTACGGTCAGATGAGCATAAATTATTTTGATACCTTATTTGTGACTTATTGGCGTGGGGTCCAGGGCGGAGCCCCAGAAGCCAGGAGTTTTAGGCATTAAATTACCGTCAGATGAGCATCCAAGGGCCTGCCTTAGGGCCCTAGGTGGGGTCAGGGGGCAGAGCCCCCGGAAGCTCAGGGGTTTTAGGCATATAATTACAGTCAGATGAGCTTATTTTGATACCTCATTATTTTGTGACACTGGCAGGTCATCATTCTTTCTTTTTTTCTCTCTTTCTTTCTATTTCTCTTTTTTTAATATACTTTTTCAAATGGGGGGCTCGAGCCCCGAGCCCCGTTCTGCGGGCCCTGACATGTAGGCCTCTAAATCAGCATACTTCTTGCTTGACTGTAAATTTGGGAATTGGCCATTTTCCAACAAACGCATATGTCATTTCAGCAAAATTTGTAAATCACTAGTATCCAAATAGAAAAAACCATGCTTAAATTCTATTTGGGGGCAACTGCAGTAAATTGCACCTGAAATTGCATCATGCGCATTATAAGTTCCAAACGCTTTCTTTCATACAAATACACAAAAAAGTTCCGAAGCTTAAAAAACCAAGCTTAAATTCTATTTGGGGGAGCTCGAGCCCCCGAGCCCCGCCGTTCTGCGGGCCCTGACATGTAGGCCTCTAAATCAGCATATTTCTTGCTTGACTGTAAATTTGGGAATTGGCCATTTTCCAACAAACGCATATGTCATTTCAGCAAAATTTGTAAATCACTAGTATCCAAATAGAAAAAACCATGCTTAAATTCTATTTGGGGGCAACTGCAGTAAATTGCACCTGAAATTGCATCATGCGCATTATAAGTTCCAAACGCTTTCTTTCATACAAATACACAAAAAAGTTCCGAAAGCTTAAAAAACCATGCTTAAATTCTATTTGGGGGCAACTGCAGTAAATTGCACCTGAAATTGCATCATGCGCATTATAAGTTCCAAACGCTTTCTTTCATACAAATACACAAAAAAGTTCCGAAAGCTTAAATGCATACTATTTCACAAGATGTTATAAAACAATATGAATAATTCTAATGATACACTTACATGCAAATGCATGATCATTTTTGCGTTTCTTTCTGCCTGCATAATAGTTTTCTTCAGCATTTTGTTTTGTTGCTGTTATGGGTTTATATTCATATTATTGTTATCAAACGGGAATAAATAAATAAATACATTAATTTGTACAATGATAGTTGTACAATGATGATAGAAGAAGCAATAAAAATCGCAACTGATCTTTCCTTATTTCCCCCCTTTTCTTTTCTTCTTCCTCTATATTTTCTTTTCCTTTCTCTCCTCTTTCCCTTTCCCTCCCCTTCCTTCTCTCTCTCTCTCTTTTTACCAGGGGACGTCAAGGCCTTTCGGCCCCCTATCCACACCTTGTTGGCGGGGAAAATCGCAACTGATCTCCCCCACCTTTCCTCCTCTTTTTTTCCTTTCCCTTTCTCTGCTCTTCCCATTCCCTTCCCTTCCTTCGCTCTCTTTTAAGTTTGCTGGGGCGGGGAGGGCAAGGCCTTTCGGTCCCCCGATCCACACGTTGTTGGCCGAATTAATTCCTTTCATCCTTTTCTTTTCTTCTTCCTCTTTTTTGTTCCCTTTTAGCTCTCCTCTTTCCCTTTCCCTTCACCCTTTATTTTTGGGCGGGGGAGAGGCAAGGACCTTGCCCCCGATCCAGAACTTGTTGGCAGGAAAACCGCCACTGATATCCCCCTTCTTTTTTTTCCTTCTTCCTCTTTATTTCCTTCCCTTTATCTCTTCTCTTCCTTTTTCTTTCCCTTTCCTTCTCTCTTTTTTTTTGCTGGGAGGGGAAGGCAACAGCCTGGGAGGCAAGAACCTTTCGCCCCCCCCCGATCTCCTTCTTTCCCCTTTTCTTTTCTGCTTCCTCTTCTTTCTTTCCCTTTCTCTCCTCTTCCCCTTTCCCTTCTCTTCCTTCTCTCTCTCTTTTTGTTGTTGGCGGGGGGCCTCCTGGCCCCTGGATCCGCGCCTGCTTTAACCACTACTTTGTAAATAGCATAGACAGAGTTTTACGAAGAGATTTATTGAAATTATATACATGTATTTCTATGGTACTACTGTAATACTCTATTTATGCTAGATAGTGTGTCGTTACACTACACTCTATCATGTCTATTAAAGGTAGAGAGAAAGATCATTTCAAATCTTCTTGGATCAGCTAGTGAAATAACTGGGAAGCATTGCTTTAATGCTTGTTTTGCATACACGTTGTATCATAAAATTATATCAGTACGACTTTCATAATATAATTACATTATCATTGTACACCATATGTGAGCTGCTTGCCTCGGAAATCGACAAAACTTTAAGGAAATTGATAAAATCTCGATTTGAAACTCTACTCAACTGCACGACATTAGTAACACTGGCTTGAAATCTTTATCACATCTAACAGAAATCGACACAATTTATTATAAGAAAGGTTACAATTCTACTTGCAACTTAAAAATAAACTTGAGTTCTGGTAATGAATCCAACAAAACTCACACTGAATGTTCAAGATTACGAATAAATGACATGTGCCAAACGATTTTGGTAGAAAATGTATAGGGGCTGAGTAATGAACATAGAAAGATAAGGAAATCAAGGTAAGTAGGCCCGACACCATGTGCTTAACACAGGTCACTATGTGCAAATGAGAGTTGTGATTTTTATTAAAGGTACTGTCCCATTTGCAGGTTAAATTCGAACGGCATTTGAAAGATAATACTAATTAAGAAATTCCCTCAAAACAAAAGGGCTTGAAAATATCTTTTTGTGGGTAAATAACGACCATTAGTTGTCGAATAGAATTTAGCGAGCGCGCTCGTTTAATTAAATAGTCTGATTTTCAGACCCTTGTACCGAATGGTCGTACGTTTTGTGCTGTGCAAAGATTCAAACAGTTAAATGTTGGCCATTACAAGAAGTGGGTTATTGATGTAGAATGTCAATGCATGTCAATGCAATTAATCAGAACATTTCTCTTGCACAGCTGTTGTCATGTTTGTAAATGAGATGCGATTTGTTAATGAATCCTTTTTTTCCTTTTTAATTCAACACCAAGCGATCAGTAGAAGTACTATGTGTAAAGCCGGGCTAGCCTATTCTCGCTTGACTGAAATTGACACAATCTTAAAGAGAAGAAAAGGAAAGAGAAAGGGGAAAGGGAGGGGCAATTATACAACTCCACATGCACTACAAATCAACTAGTCCTATACATGACAGCCGTGAACTGGAATAATATGTATATAACGAAACAAATCAGTACATGATGTAATGATAGAGTATATCTCTGCCTGATCTCTTGCACATATCTAGTTATTGATATTTTATCTTTAGCAATTAATTTTCTCCATCTATACTATACTCCAATAATTTCTTATCAAACTATTATCATGTTGATTCGAATCATGTAAACAACATTTTTGGTATACCGTATACAAATGAATTAGGCCAAATAACAAAAATGAAGGGTTTCTCGTCCCCGCCCGCCTCCTATTTAGAAAAAAATATTTAGTATTCAGGAAAAAAAGCAAAAAAAAAATGCCTGTGATATACATTTTGTTTAAATAGCTTCTAAAGTGATACAAATCATTTGTTTTGTCATACATTGCATCAGTATACTCATATAGCACAATATCTGTGAATGAATATGCTTGGCTAGCTATAATTAGCATGGCAGCCATCTTGAAAGAAAAAAAATTGCAAAAAAAAATTGCAAAATATTAAATAGTAATGCCCTGCCTCCTCCTTCTTTTTCAAAGTCTGGACGAGAAACACGTTATTTTTGTTATTTGGCCTTACAATCCTGAGTGACACTCGAGGAAAATCAAAGTACTGGCCCGTATTCTGATTTTTTTTTTATTGTGTACCAACTCTCTATTGTCAAATAATCTTCGCAGACAGGGTTTAAAGAAATTGGATATGGGACTCTTTATATATTTTACAAACTACAAGCTTTGATTACATGTAAGATAATTTAAACAGGTCGTACAACACATGAACTGAAATAATGGACAGTACACTCCTGAATAGTAAATTACGCCCTTGTAATCGGTTTCGCCATTTCTGTATAACACACTCTTTAATATGACAATTGTGAGTGGTGAATAAGATGTGAACTCGACGTATCAAATTATTTTCCTCCTCCTTTTCGTTTTTCTTCAAATTTTGCGGATTTTTCTTCCAATTATGCTGACTTTTACATCAGGAAACACCACTCACCATCTCACATTTCGTTTATTCTCTATATCGCCAAAGTTCATGTATTTACTTTCAGTATCTAAAAGCGATTTATATTTATATTATTATTTTGGAGCGAGAAGTTTTGGAATGTTCAAAAGACAATTCAAAATGAAATGGAATTGTTATGATGTTCTTCTTCATTGCAGATATGCAGGCGTGCAGAAAAGTCTTGAGGAATCCGAAAGACGTACTGTCATTGTCAAAGAGATGGCGGTGGCGAGCTATGATTCCTATGACTACTTTCCAAAGGGATACAGACACATCTTAGTGATCAGGGATCCGACTAGGGTGATATCATCCTTAAAGAAGATGGAAATCAGCCAACGAGGCGAGGAATTCGCCAATGCCGACCTAGAGAAGGTACTCCAGACGTACCCGACATATCACTGGTTCGGCGAGATGCACGCGTTGTGGAAGCACATGACCAAAGTCGGAGGTAACCCGTTGATCATCGACACTGAAGACTTCTTGGCCAACCCAGCGCCATTCCTCAAGAAGATCTGTGAGGTAATGGAGGTTGAGTATCGCGACGGGCTCCTGAAATGGGAAGCATCGAAAGACGTCATCAAGACCTGGAGAAGTGGATGCATTGACATGTATACTAGCGATAATTTGGCACAGTCACAGGTTTTCAAGAAGGCCTTCGAAAGCTCAGGATTTGTAGAGACAAACCCGAAACCACTTCCGCAAAACCTGACCCAAGATTGCATCCGCATTATCGGCAAGTGCGTGGATTTCTACAAGGAAATGTATCCACACCGTTTTATACCGGAATAAAGTTAGAGCAGTGTTTACAAGTTGGGCGTATTTAGAATGTTTCTTCCTGAAAGACCTTCGCTTCGTAGGAGTAGGAGTGTCAAAAAAGGTGATCCGACATTTGCTCTGGCGACAATTGCCACAGGTCTTTTTATTCGTCAAAGATAATGGTTTGAGTTAATGTTTTGGGTTAGGTTTAGGTTTAGTGTTAGGGATTAGAATATTGTTCGGCCCAGAATTGCAGTTCGAAATTTAATTAGTGTAGGAAATCATGGACCAGAAAAAGAAGAATAAGAAATTCAACTGTGAACCATTAAGCTTTTACTTTAAACGCATATATTCACAAGCATATTTTGTAAAAAAATTACAGTGTGTATAAAAAAGTACACACTATGAAAATATTTTCAAACTTTTTAATTTCATGATATTTGCATGATTTTTTTTCTTTGGAAGAGGATCCATTCAAATCGGATGACATTAAAAGAATTGACAATATGTACGCCTGATTGAGCACTGGCTAATACATAAGTACATAATTAGTTAGACCGCTCCAGAGGAACGGGTCTTGAGGAACGGTTTGCGAGCGTTCACACTCCGAGCAGTTTTTGTCTCGCCTGCGTAGCAAAAAGCGAGACATAGGCGCCGCTTTTCCGGTGGCGGCGGCGGCGACGGCGGCGGCGTCAACATCAAAACTTAAAGACACATAGAAGTCAGCTCTCATGGGGAATTTGACACCGTTCGGGTGTTTACCCAATAACAGGTGTTTTCAATCACCAGGGTTAGCCTTCAGTTGTATGACCATTAGACCTTATGTAACGCTTTGCGTTTCCCTCACCCGAAGACTCTCCGAGAGACTAGGGGGTAATTCTTGATTGGCCTACGGGTTTGCTGTGTGCAGATTTGTAATCGCATTAATGGTATTTCCACCAAGTCTGGTGTCAGCGAATTATGGCCTTCTGCACATGGAAACTGACGATCCACTCCCTTTAACCTAAGGTTAAGTTTTTGAATTGTTAATATAATTTTGAAAGTATAAGGTCCTATTAAATGAAACTTGAACTAAAGGGTTATCAAGTATCCCCAATCATGTGAGGAAAATTTCAGGTCACAAAGTCAAGGTCAAAGGTCATTTCAGGTCAACAAACTTAGACTATGTTGTGGCATCATCATCAAAAACTTAACCTGAGGTTAAGTTTTTGAATTTGTAATATAATTTTGAAAGTATAAGTTCTTATTCAATGAAACTTAGACTAAAGGGTTATCAAGTATCCCCAATCATGTGAGTAGAATTTCAGCCCACTAGGTCAAGGTCAAAGGTCATTTCAGGTCAACAAACTTAACTATGTTGTGGCATCAGGCTAAGATTTTTTTAATTGTTATCATAATTTTGAAAGTATACATTCCTATTCCATGAAACTTGAACATAAGGGTTATCAAGTATCACCAATCATGTTACAGTCAAACCTGTCTATAGCGACCGCCCAAGGGAAACACAAAAAGTGGTCTTTGAAGACAGGTGGTCTTTGTACACAGGTTCCTTTAGTACATGTTTCATTGAGAAACCATTTTCAAGGGAAACACAAAATGTGGTCTTTGTAGACAGGTGGTCTTTGTAGACAGGTGGTCACTATAGCAGGTTTGACTGTATTAGTCTTTTAGGTGACAAAGTAAAGGTCAAATGTCATTTCAGGTCTGGAAACTTAGACTTTGTTGTGGCATCAACATCAAGATTTTGAAATTTTAGCATAATTTCAAAAGTGTTTGTTCAAATTCCATGAAACTTGTACCCAACGGCTATCAAGTATCACAAATCATGTGACACAAATTCCAGGTCACAAAGTCAAGGTCAAAGGTCATTTTAGGTCAGTAGACTTGGATTATGTTCTCAAACTTTAATATGAGAATTAATAAATAAATTGTTGTTATTTGTTCATATTTCATGAAAGTAAATATTCGAATCATTCAAGTACTTTCCCATGAATATTCTAATAGTAATTTTAGTATTCGATCCCAGGCCTAGTATGTACATGATCAGTTACAGCTAGGTGACAATATTGATGTTTGGATAATATATATTGGAGTATATCTCATAATGTTCTCATTATGCTAATGAGACGTGATGTGATGTAGATTGCAGGGGCGGATCCAGCCGGCGGCAAGGGAGGGGGCCTAAAAAGGGGCCCACTTCGTGCGAAAATTTGAAAATCGTGCCGGTCGATTTTTCGCTCAGTGGGGGGGGGGGTAGTGAGCAAAAAAAAAAAAATTGGCACCCGAAAATTTTTTGAAGGGTAATTTTTTCCACCACCCCCTTGGGCGCCAGGGGTAGTGAGCACAACAATTTTTTTTTGGCACCCGAAAATTTTTTTGCCCGTAGGGAAAAAATTTTTCGGGTGCCACGATTTTCAAATTTTCGCACGAAGTGGGCCCCTTTTTAGGCCCCCTCCCTTGCCGCCGGCTGGATCCGCCCCTGGGAAGGGATATAAAACAAATATACAATGACTCATTCTCGGAACACTGCTAAAACTATCCGCACTCGGGAACATCAAGGTACTGTTCTCTCTCGGGCCGCGATGGCCCTCGGGATAATAAAATACGATTTGATGTAATTCCTTCGATGCGAATAGTTTTAGCTAGATCCTCGAGTCACTTCGAGTGTCATTGTATATTTGTATATTTGTATATTATTTCATTGTAGGACTAAATTAACTTAGCAATGTGTGAAAATAACCAAAATGATAATGGGAGTGAAGTGCATGAGAACAATTAATATTCGTATCAGGGGCGTCAATCAATTATCCTGGGGGGAACGGGGGGATCGACACGTCCCCCCACGAATTTTCAGGTGGTGAAATGCCCCCCACGATTTGGGGTTAAATTTTTTTTTCTCTCTCTCTTTCTCTCTGTGTTGACTTCGCGCGGACCGGGGGGGGGGAACTTTATTCAAACAAGGATTATTAATAGTCGAGAACCGGTACTACGAAACGTCTTCTTTCTCTAAAAATTTCATGAAACAGGGATTAAGAGTCGAGAACGGTACAACGAATCGTCTTCGTTCTCTAATAATTTAATGAAACGTCAAAGCTTCCGCGCTACGCGGCGCGAGAGGGTGGAAACTGAATTCAGTCAAGGTATAAGAGTCGATCGAGAACGGTACAATTACGAATCGTCTTCTTTCTCTAACAGCTAATAATTAAATGAAACGTCACAGCTTCCGCGCTACGCGCGAGAGGGTGGAAACTGAACTTCAAACAAGGATTAAGAGTCGAGAACGGTACAATGAATCGTCTTCTTTCTGTAATAATTTAATGAAACGTCAAAGCTTCCGCGCTACGCACGAGAGGGTGGAAACTGAATTCAGCCAAGGATATTAATGCTGAATTACCAAAATTATCAAAATGGTTTAGAAGTAATAAACTGTCCCTTAATTTAAAGAAAACAAACTATATATACTTTCAGAACAGGAAAAACAACGATATTCCTTACATTGAAATTATTTTGGATGGTGAACTATTGGAAAGAAAGGATAGTACAAAATTCCTTGGTGTTTTTATTAATGAAAATCTGAGGTGGAATAATCATGTGCAATATATTTCCAATACTATTTCACGTAATATTGGTATTCTCTGTAAGTTGAAATATTATGTCCCTTCAAATATCTTGTTTATGTTATATAATTCATTAATACTGCCTTATATTTCATATTGTAACATTATATGGGCAAATTCAAAACCAATGTTGACGCCATTTTACTGTTACAAAAGAAAGCCATGCGTATATGTACTGATTCTTCCTATCGCGACCACACCAATCCCTTGTTTTCAAAACTAAAAACTCTAAAAGCTGAAGATATAAATATTCTACAAATAGCACTTTTCATGTTTCGCTTACAAAATGGTCTACTACCTTCATACTTCCCCCCATTGTTTAATTTGAATAAAACCATACACGCTTATCCTACAAGGCAAACTGAAAATTCCATTTAAGAAATCCGAAAACCGCATTGGCTCTCAAATCCATTAGACACACCGGCCCAGACATCTGGAACTCTCTGCCCATTGTAATAAGAAACCTTAGGACATTGTATTCTTTTAAGAAGGCGGTTGAAACTATGTTGTTGTCTAAATATTGATCCTGTCGTGTGTAATTCTATTATATTAACGTTTGTGTGTACCAATAATGTGTAATCGTCCATGACCTAGCATCGTTTATCCATCCATGAATGAACCTGCATTCAATCAGCAGATGTAGTAGTTTTATTGTATTAAAAGAAAACCAACGCTCCTTCTCTCCCCTTTCCTTTTCTTCTCTGCAAGTCACTCCTCTGCTTTTTATTTATATTCTTGTATCTAAGTTGAGGGCTGCGGGCACGTCAAGCTACTTTGCTTATGTTGTAGCCCTCCTGCATCTAATGTATGTTAATTATGCATTGAATATTTTTGTTTAATTTCGTATGTTTTCTGTATAAAATTATATGAAATATTGTATCAAACCATACTATGTTCATGAAAATGTATGATGAAGAAAAAAAAAGATGCAGAAACCAATAAATCAAATCAAATCAAATTAAGATTCCAGAACGGTAGAACGAATCATCTTCTTTCTCTTATAATTTAATGAAACTTCACAGCTTCCGCGCTACGCGCGAGAGGGTGGAAACTGAATTCAGACAAGGATTAAGAGTCGAGAACGGTAGAACGAATCGTCTTCTTTCTCTAATAATTTAATGAAACGTCAAATCTTACGCGCTTCGCGCGGGAGGTGGGAAACTGAATTCAAACAAGGATATTAAGAGTCGAGAACGGTACAATGAATCGTCTTCTTTCTCTAAAAATGTAATGAAACGTCAAAGATTTTTAAAAAAGACAATAAATGAACCGGTCACCAACTAAGTACATGCCGTGAAAAGCATAACTATAGAGAAAGAGTGACATGTAATTGTGTCCCCCCATGCTCAAACTCGGATTGCAATGACGCCTTTGATTCGTATAGATAACGAGAGTGAGGATCCGGGAAAGGGATAGTGGCTTAATAAGAACGAAGTGACGACAATAATCGTAATTAAATAACGAAAGTGAAAACGAAAGTAAAGTCTAAAATATCTGCATCAATTTTGATTACAAATTATTGATTTCACTGTTTTCTTCCAGTTTTCAAGTTTTATTACATAATTCAGATAAAAATTTTAAAAAATTCAAAACGATACATGATGGGACAGCAAACAAAAGGTTGGTATTCTAACGAGTAAAATATTAATGAAAAGAAGAAGAAAAATTATAAAATGATAAAAAGTAGGCCTATACAATGAAGAGAAATAATATCATCTAGCACAGAAATATCTTTTTTTTTAAATATAATAATAATTATAATTAAAAATTTATTATTAAAAAAAAAAATCAAAAAAAAAAAAACCGATAGCACATATCTATTTTAAAGTATTTTCAACCCCCTCCCACCCTCCCTAGAATCCCGTGGATTTCCACGGGCCCTGCTAGTATTCATAATTCCTGCAAAGTTCTACAGAATTTGATGTTGGCTGCAAAAGGGACATAGTATCTTTAACGAAATAGTAATTAAATGTTGTTTTTTTTAAACTCTACCTTCTAAAATGCATAGAAATCCGATATTTTATTTTCAGTATACAAAGGTCTGTTAAATCCGAGCAGTATTGGACTAGTTGTGAGGTATATGATGGAGCTAGTGATAATCTGAAAAAGAAACTACATTCGATACAATACCAAGCTCTTAAAATTATTACAGGTGCTGCGCATCGCACATCTTTGAATGCGCTATGCAAGTGGAATGCAATGAAATTCCCTTACAACTACGAAGAAGCATGTTTGTAGATAAATACAATTTCTACTTACGGGCTGCAAAAGAAGCACATCCCACGAAAGGAATATTAGTGCCATGTTAATTGGCAATATGAAATATTTTCAGGGAAAAGGGCGAAGGTCCTTTGTAAAGAAAACAAGTAAACCAATAGATAATAATATCGAAAAACAAGTGGACTGTGTTGCAAGAAGACCCTCAGTTTGGCAATATAAAACACCAAATGATTCTACGGTTATTAAAGAACGTATAAGTAAGAGATTATCATCTCCAACAGAATCAAAAATATATGCCAACAAAGTAATTACAAAGAAATGGTCACATTTTCTTAGAATCTATACAGATGCTTCCAAATTACAAGATGGAAGTACAAGTTTAGCTTTTTATATCCCGAAACTAAAAATAAGACAATAAGTACAAAATGTCATTAGTTAATATCATGAGGGTTGAACTAGCAGCGATCCTAATGGCTTTAGAATGGGTAGAGGAGCATCTCCCAATAGCTGTAGTAATTTTATCTGATTCCAACTCGGCTTTAGAAGCCATTAGACATTTCCATGAAAGCAGTATGATAGTCGAGATATATGAAAAAGTAATGGCAATTAATCCATTTGGAATAGAAGTAAATTTCGAATGGGTTCCAGCACATTGTGGTATAGCAGGCAATGAGGAGGCAGATGCTCTAGCTAAACAAGCGGCTTCAAAAAACATTATAGACATTTTTGTCAATAAAAACAGACAAGAATTTTTGAGTGAAATGAATGATTTTTATAAAACTGCGTGGCAAAAAAAAAAAAATCGTGCCCTACTGAATATGAAAGACAGAGGTATCGTATGTATCGCAGACTCAATGTGGCTAATCCTAACCTAAAACAATACTTGGAAAAGATCGAAGAAACTGCTTAATCACACTAGCCTTTATAAAAAGGTACTGGAAGATATATAGAATTATAAAGAAGAAAAAAAAGTTTATTATATAGCATGTTTGTGTCGTTCTTATTCTTGTACATTTTATGCCCTTAAAGCCATACGGCAATACTTGTAGCTACTTGCTCCCTCTATATAGAAAACAATGCCTAAGCGGTGCCCGTTGGTCACCCATGATCCTCTTTTTCTTATGTTGATTGAGAGCTGCTTGAGATAACCACCTGTCAGTGACCTCGCTGGGTGGTCTAATCCTCCCTGGCCAAACTAGTCCAGACGGGCTTTAAGGCTCAAAAGTAACAAAGTTTGAGGAGATGATATACATACGAAGTCTCAATCAAATAAAATGGCAAATATCTTTTATGGCCTTCATGGGGTTCTAGGCACGGCCTATTCGACAACTCGGTACATAAAAATCAATACCGAGTTGATGGGGTCTAAATTTGAATCGCGCCGAGATGTCTCGGTACCGGGAGACACAACAACATCCGCGTTTGTTTAAGCGTATTATATTACAAGCACACCCAGCCCGAACTTCCAGGGAGCTAGGCCTAGGCTACTGCTAAACTAGCGGACGCGATTGCGATGATACATCTGGATTCCGATATACATCTTTAATCTGCGCTGCACTCTCTCTCTCAGTCTCACCACCGCAGCTGCCGTCAGCGTCGACCTCAGCGAAGTCTATTTTGTAAACTCATCTCGTCTTTCTTTGACATCCGGCGTAAGAGAGGTTGATAAACCGTAGATCTTGTTCTAATTTTTACATCATTGTTATTGTTGGGGAAAATTAATGTAGATGGGTGAATAATAATTAATATAATCTGATAACGTCGTGTGTCTATAATTTATAGTATAAAAAATGATATAGGGGTCTAGACCTAGGGCTAGACCTAGGGCTAGGCCTAGGCCTAGTACTAGAACTTAGAAGTAGTAGTAGTAGTACTTGTTGTAGAGTCTACTTGTATTGTAAGTTGTAATGTAGGTGATACTGATACCCATACGTTGTGTGTCCGGCCGGACAAGGTTGTGTATCCGGACTAGCCTTACCGGTAAGTTATTTTAAGTTAATATGATTTCCTAATTCACGCTGTTCAAACGAAAATAAATTATTTTCCATCGCACTTTCATCCACCTGCTGAAGGAAACATATTAAACACTTTCCAAACACTAGCTAGGGGAGCACCGCTCATCTAGGACGGCTGCGGACGTTTCGTTTACTGGCACCAAGTAACGTAACGCTACAGCCTACACAACGGGTTATCTTGGATAATGAAATTTGATACATACCTTCTCAAATACTTACGTAGACTATGCAAATTAAGCATATGAATAGAACACCTCTCTGTGTCAATGTTGGTTCTAACACCTGTCAAGCCAATCTTTTAGTTTTAAGCATAATCTATTTCATCTTCTCCACCTATTAAGCCAAACTTGTAAGCAAAGTAAGATATTTGTCACACATCTCCTGTCTATATCCAAGGTTGCGAAGCCCTGATGACACCATCTAGTCAAGCAAAACATGAGCAAGAATATCAACGTGCCTAAAAAAAGCTGCTAAGAAGGAAAAATTCTTGTAGAATTTTTAAAAATTGGGTGGTCCGCACTGCCTCGTTAGATAGCAGTCAATGACCAAGGCCTAAGTCCTAACTCTATTCAACTTTCGCGCCATGCGATCTTTGCATACATTATGCAAAGTGGGGTCAAAGCTCCGATGGAAAATGTCATTGATATTGATATATATATAGACCCTATCAATATCATTTTTCATATTATCAGTTATATAGCCCTTAACTTTCACAGGCTTAAGTTAAAGTTAGAATGGGGATTGGATGTCCAGAGTCCTGACACTTAACTTTTAAACACAGTCACATTCTATTCTAGATCTAGACTATACCAATTGATTAAATTAAGGAAAACGATGCATTAAATAGTGATGAAACTTTTAGTAAGTTTTACTAGATATTTGTCATGACATGATGTAGATCTATACTATTATTGGCAACATAGATCTAGACTATCTTTTGAATGGTTCATGAAAATGTGCATACAAAATTGTCCGACAGAGGCAGTTTTGGTATGGATCCGGATAACCAACATGTCCGAATATACAACGTCAACGTGTACGTCATACGTGTGGGTATTCTGTGTCACGAGATGAAGTAGCCAGGGCATATACTAAGTAAGGCTCTATTAAAGGAGTGTGAGCCACATGTGCAGTCTCAAGATCACTAAACTGAGGAGGCAGGAGCTGTATAGTTTTAACCATGACCCAAAAAATAATCAGTCAATATTTTGTTTTAGGGTCTAGACTATATACTTTTCATAAATGTAGGTCTCGGGATGGTCTTTTCTTTTTAGAGGACCTGTAATAATGTACTCTCCGTGATATATTTTGAGTAGTGCCCCGAGGGTGAAGGCACTTGGGAGAAAAACAGAAATAAGTGATATTTTTCTACATTTTTATACAAGAGTAATCCGTCACTACGTCACAATCCACTGACAAAATTGCCGATTTGAGATTTGCATAGCTAGTGATCTCAAATTTCAAACACTCATAACTTTCTTAATAGTGGTTCGATTTATTTCAAACTTTCACCATTCTGTTTCTCTCATTTTTCTGCTTTCATTCCAATAAACTTAATAGAAGGGTTGGATTGCCCTTTAACTTCCTGCGCAACCATTGCACCCTGTATGTATGCACAAGCAAACTATGCCCGGTCAATATTTTTGGCTACTCTGCCCAGCAGTCGGTGAGACCATGAGAGGCCTATAGAATCTTCATATGCGGTATATAATATAATATGAAATATGATATTGATATCACCTAGCCTTAATTGGCACCCATACCCCTGCATGGAGAGTGATGTAAACAAAACCTAAAATGCATCCCTAAGCTCCCATTCTTGCACATAATGAACCTTGCAAACTACCTAACTTCAGAGTTCGCTAGTGGACTCTTCTTTCTACTCATACAAAGTCTAACTTAAAAGATCTCTTCTAGATCTAGGGTCTATGTCCCAAGGTTTTAAAACAGAAAAACAAATGGAAATCTTGATTTTGCGACTAACTGGAGTAAATGATGTAAATTAGTAAAATTACCAAAATGAGAATTAGATCTAGATTTCATATTTACTTTTCTCATACTACAAAAAAATATCTGCTTTGAATATTGCATTTAGTGCAATTGGATATGTCTTCTTTATACGACTTTGACTCTTTCCTCCTTTTCATCCTTCTCACCTTTTAACTTAAGGTAGATCTACATCAAGGATCTAGGAAGATAGCTACCACAGTTTGACATTGATTAGGCGAAAGATGATGCTGAATGATGGGAGGTTCTCGTCCAGCAAAGGGATCCATGTCACCGTATCTCGTCTTATTACCATCATGATGAGTGTCATGGTGGTCGGTTTCTTGATGAGTATTGCTCTGGCTCTCATCTATAGCTTTGAGGAGACGACATCCACGCACTGCAGGGTAATATTTTTTTTTTTTTTAATGAATTGCCATTTATTGTCCCTTTCAGGAAATTCTTTTTTCACTGGTTTTACAGTCATTGTACATGTAATATTTGTAATAATGATAGTTATAACTTTCTCATAGCAGATTAAGAGAGATAGTTGTGACATGCACATATTAAAAATAGCTCCCTTCCTCCATTCTAGCTCCATGAAATGACCGACCGATCAGAAATTACTTCCCCTGTTGCAACCATCTCAAAATCAAGTAATCAACTCACTTTGCTGTTTCTTATACAGTGCCTCACAAGTTACAATGTGACTTTCCACAGCACTTACAGTTACTGTAATCACTGGATTCAATTATGATTTTGCACTTTACAGAGCACATTCTCCACTCCACTAAGAGTATGAAAGCCAGTTACCTTTTTAGTTTGGGCTTTTATATGGACACACACTTGCTAAACCAATCACATTCATTTTCGCATCTACTAGATATCCATTTAACACCTGGGTCTCCACCAAGTGATAAAATACCTTGCTCAAGGGGATAAAGTGCTGTGCAAGGGATCCAACATACAACCTTTGCATTCCTAGTTGAATGATTAAACCTCTCAACTACAACACCTCAAATTTATGTTGCTTTAAATTATGAGTCATGGTAGGTTGTACTTTAGGGCCAATTTGTGATATTATAACAATATGGGAGGATTATGAAAAAAAATTGAAAGCAATTCTGAATTTGTTTTGAGTCCCACACATCACAACATTCGAAAAAAGACAATATTTATTCTGTGGATGCCTCTTCCCATGACTTGCAATTACCATTGGCTCTAAAATCACTCACCCATGGCATGCTGTATCAGTCTGTAGCTGCAAGTTAAGTTTTAATTGTTTGTTTTCTTTTATGGCTATTTCTGTCTTCACTGCCTTCTAAGTCATATCAGGGCCCTGTCTTACAAAGAGTTGATATCAATCGCAACTTATTTGCAATTGATATCAATAGCAACTATGTACATAAGAGATAGGAGACTGCAAACTTGCGATTGATTAGAGGACTTGCGATTGATTTGGATCAATCACAAGTCTTTATAAGACAGGGCCCAGGCCTACATATGTAGAAGGGAAGTAGATGGGAATATACTGTATATCTTTCCATTATCAACATAATTGAGATTGTCAGCGCAGTTACATTTTGTTCCTTTGTTTTTTAAGTCGTTGCCCCACGCCTATGGAACAATTTAACCTCCCTGCATTTCTGAGAAATAGTACTTTACCTGATTTCCTTTTTTTTTAAATCAGCAAAGATACCGGTATACTTCTTCATTTGTCCGTAGACTAATTTACAGCACCTTGTATCCTCCAGAAAAGGCACTATATAAATCTAGAACTTATTATATTATAAACATTTCTGGCATTGTAGATGATTTATTATGAACTTCATGTCTACAAGTTTTGTGAGAATGTCATTTGATTTTAATTCCAGTTTTTCTTTGTTCATATCAGGTAAAAAATTACCTTCCATCTATCAGCGCAGCCATCGCTGAGCCCCCATCCTGCTACGTGTGGCGGTTTGTGATTGTATTATGCTCTGGACAAAGGCTCTTCTGGGTCGCATTCCACTACTGCTTATATGAAAGTGTGAACTCTCCCAACCTCTATTACCCGCTGCTCTGCAAGGCATGCTTCACTCTTGAATTTGTGGAAAACTTGGCCCTTATAGGATTGACATGTGTGTCGTCCTCTGAAAACTTTCGTGAGTATGATAATAGCCACTATCCGGGGCTTCACACTCTTTTTTTTTTTTTCCCTTTAATTTTTTTCTCTTTCCTTGTAGGAGTCTAGATCAGTGAAGCAGCTGAAAATGTTACCTTACGTATGTCTTGTACTTGGTCCAAGGCCAGGGCCACTAAACTTGTTCTCAAGGCTAGACTTAACTACAACACTGGTCCAGATTCATCAGGACCCTTTTTACATTTCTACATCCGGGGAGGGGGTGTACTTGATATCTGCCAGTATTCAGCCTTGGATGTAGCATCATATGGAAGTTTTTGTTATCATATGTTTAGATAATATTTTATTTTTTCTTTGCATTAGCATCAACTCTGAGTTTGGGCCAATTTGGGAATGACTTTCTTTAAAAAGTTAGGACTCTTTGGAGTGAATGTCCAAAGGCATGAAAAGTCATTTCTACATTGAGGGGTGTACTTGATATCTGCCATCCTATGGACGTTTTTTATTATTATATATTTATATTATATTTCATTTTTTCTTTGCATTAGCATCAACTCTGTATTTGGGCCAATTTGGGAATGACTTTCTTTAAAAAGTTAGGACTTGTTGGCGTGAATGTCCAAAGGCATGAAAAGATGTGTCCTGAATGGAAAGCCATCACTGTTGAAAATCATAAATTCACCACATGGAGTAGAAATACATCGTTAGGATATGGAGCTGATACTACCTTGATTAGGTTTAGTAGTATCTAAACTTTCATTCAGATATTAATTCACTGACATCACTAACAGGAACGTAAACAGTATTCCAGTTAGTGATGTCACTGAATTAAAATCAGAAACGCTGGAACACTGTTTATGTTCCAGGTACGTCTTTCTTTGCCACATTTTACTATTAAAACCACTTATGTAAAATATTATCTTGTTATTTAAGTAGAAAGTAGAAAGTAAGTACATGTATTCAGTTTGTTTGAAGTTTTTCAATTATTTTATAAAAGCTATTAAAGAGCATCTATGTTATTATGTAACATTTTGCTTTTCTTTCAGCTGTTCATGAAAACATGTTCATTGTTTTCCAAGTGTGTTCAATGATCTTCATGGTTCTGATGTGTGCTGTTCACAAACTAGCAATTAGCAGCGGTATACCACCGTCAAGATCAGTAAGTGTGAATAAAGGAGAAGGTTGAGTTGTGGTAACGATGAAAAATTATTTTGTGTTTCAAAGAATATCATAATAGAAAGGTCCCCTCACAGTCAATCTATGCTATGCTTCTGCAAATACGTGGGTCTTTAATAAAGCTTTCAAGAAAGTGACTGATAGGGCTTTTCTTATGACAAGTGGAAGGCTGTTCCAAAGCTTTGCCGAGGCACTATTAAAAGCACCATATCTAAGAGTAACATTTGTTTCAGAGTGAGGCAGATTTAGAAGGAGCCTGCCTCTTCAATTTCTTGATTGACAGTTAATTGAATATACCACTAAACTTTATACATTTTCTTTAATATTTAAAGTTGCTTGAGGAGACATCCTGACCTTTGGCACACCTATTCTTCTTTCATTGCTTCTATGGTGGTAGTGCTTAGTTGATAAAGCTAAGGAGTAGAGAAATAGTCCCAAAAATGCTTCATTAGGAAATTTACTTTATTGCCCCATGAGAGTGCAAAATAATGCAATTATGGCTCAGAATCTTGAAGCATGAAAAGTCAGAATTACAAAAATTACTTCATTGGCTTTTTTGATTGCAAAATGATGCAATTATGGCTCAAGATGTTAAAGCATGAAAAGTCAGAATTATAAAAATTACTTTATTGGCTACTTTATTGGCTATTTTGAGTGCAAAATGATGATGTTGAAGCATGAAAAGTCAGAATTACACAAATTAATTTATTGGCCCTTGTGAGTGCAAAATGATGCAATTATGGCTTCTAACCATCATTGAGTGATCAAGAGTAGTGAAAAATCCTTGACTGACACCAACCTTTTTAATCCAATTGATATCTTGTATTTACAGGAGCAGAGAACCTTAAACTGGCTGTACATATATTGTGGAACCAACGTATCATCATTCTTCATTGCAATCTACTTCTACTTTAGACACAGCAGCCATTGTGAGACTGGAAGTAAGACAATTAAGAATATTAAAGATGTCTATCATCTGCTGAGAGCCAGCAGGGCACAGAATTATTAAAACTCTTACAAAGAACTAATAACCTTCTGGCTCTCAACAGATAATATAAGTTTAACAACTATTCATACCAGTAATCATAACAATTATTCATACCCTTACCAAGTTTTCTCATTTTTTGAGTATGTGAAAAATTGATTTGCACTGAATTATGTTTCTTAGGAATGTGACGACTTAAAGCTTACATCTAAAAGTTTTCAAGAAAGGCCCTAACTAAACCAGTCCATCCTTCATTCTTGAGTTATGTTTTTAAAAATTATGATTAAAAAGAAATATATATACAATATACAATATTGTTCTTAAATTGTTTATTTCTGCATACATTGCATATTTGTAAGAGATGTGAAATTAAATGAATTGAAATATACAAGGAGCATGAATAATTAAACTACCCCATTGTATTGTGTTAATGACGTACCATTAGGCTACCAACATGACATATAACTTTTTGAAATATTTCCTTTAAAATGATTGATGGTACCATTAAGCAAGAAAACATCTTTACATGTATTAGATGATTTTTGATAGAGCATGTGAAATTAACTCTTATCCTGCCATAATGAAAACAGCCCAGTGCCACAGTGCTAATCCCCATTGTGCCAAGCCACAAATCCCCCCTGTGCCAAGTTTATTTTGAGATAATCTTATGCACGCGATGGTGCGATCAATAGAGCGTGTGAAGCACTCAGCACAGTACAATGAGCATGAACAATAACTGCTATTACGGATGCGTGCATGCATGCATAAAGCACCAAAGCAGTGGCTCGCTCGCGTGAATTAAGCAGCCAATCGATCACGTGCTCGTGTGTACAAAGCACTATAACGGTAGCTTCCATGCGGCCTTATGGCAGGATATGAGTTAAATGAACTGTTATATATTACAAGGGTATGAATGATTAAACTACCCCATTGTATTGTGTATTTCAATGACAAACCCTTGGGCTGCCAACATGACATAGAACTTTTTGAAATAATATTTCCTTTAAAATGATTGATAGTACCATTAAGCAAGAAAACATCTTTACATGTTTTAGATGGTTTTTGATCGATCATGCTCTCCTAAACTTGAACATTTCTTCTTTCTTCTCGAGGAAACCAAGGCCCTTATTTTCAGAAAACTACCAAAAGAATACCTTCAATCTTCGGTTATTGTTAAGAACTGTCTCCTTTCCATGTAACAAAAATCAACAGCCCTTGTAAGGATCCCCCCCCCCTCATTGTGACACTGCAAAAACAAAACATGTACATATTACCATATTGATGAAAGTTTACTAGTGAAATTCCTTTTTTATGATGAATATTTCATTGAAATGTACATTGTTTCTGCTACATGTATTTATTTGAATTTTTCTATTTCTGCAGTGTACACCTTGTTTGCCTTATTTGAGTACATTGTGGTACTGTCCAACATAGCTTTCCATTACATCGTGACTTTCAACTTTCAAGAGAGAGAACTTGTGCTAGGTAGCAGGATCCATGGCAAATAAAAGATTTACTTAAGGTAAATTTTTCTTCTCTTCACACCACTATTTCCCCCAACCCTGCCCCTCTTTCTCAGCATTGTGAGCATCTGTAAAATGGCGCCTGGCTTGAATGCTCCCAAGGGAGTGGAGAATGTGCGTACGTTGTGTGTGGGCAAGCCTGAATCCGATGACCGGGGTAATAATATATCTGTAAAGTGCTTAGAGACATCATCAATGTATTAAGCGCTATATCAAAGCGGAATGTTATTATTATTACAAGGAGGCAATTTACCCCTCCTGACAGACTCCCAACCAAGGAAGAGAAATGCAGCCACCTTTTCATGTATTATTACCCGCTAGTAAGCAGGTTAGAAAATGTCAATAATGGAAATGCAAAAATATAGACATAATCTAAAAGACTTCACCAAAGAAGTCATTTTGAGGCAATACCATCCCCCCCCCCCCTAAACGCTAATGGTGGCCCTCAGAAAGTGGTTTATGGATCACATTTAAAGGTATAGACCAGTTTTGGAAATGCCCTCCTTTCAAAAAATGAATTGGAAGCTCTTATTACCAATCATGTGAAAGAATATGTTTTGACTAATACGTGATGATACAAATTTTGCCCGGAAATCGCCTACTAATTGATATATTTGGTAAATTATCATATCAATCCGGCCTGGATAGATATCGCGTAGTCCCATATACTTCTTTCTGTGTACAGTGCTTATAACTTTTCCAAGACTGGTCACATCGTGCATTACCCTGTCTTGCATGCTTGATGAAGCACTCCTTTATTAATGGCCAGGGAGTTGCATTTTGGAAACATATGTACACATAAATGCCATATTTACCTGCCAGTCTTAGTTGATCTTGGTGTCAATGTTATTTAGGATACATTTGATGGCTTAGCCACCCACACCTACCCCACCCCTTTCCTCACACCCTCTTCTCAACCCAATTTTACCATTTATTATTATTTTGTCTATTTTTTTTTTTTTTTTTCATTTAATTTTTTCTTCATTATTTGCCTTTCACAGACAACTCTCAGCGATTGTATCTTCCAACTCTTCTTCTTTCATCTCTGCTCAACTCATGAAGTCATTATATGATTACTGACACTAGAGGGAGACAAACATCTCTGTAAGCACTGAGAATATTTTACTGTGTAAATCCAGTTACCTTTGGAATTCTTTTTAATTGTGTCTCGCTTTCAAATGCATTTTTAGTAAGACAAGATTGTGTGTGTGATTTTGATTTTTGAGGATATGTAAGGACAAAGACCTCATTTTGAAAACTAGTAATGAGGTTGCAATTATTTTGATTTATTACTTTTGCTATCATGTTCAGTTTTATTCTATAGATTTGTGCAGCATGTCTCATTCTTTATTGAGATACATACCTCATTTAACTTTCACAAGATGTATTTAATGCTGTTACAGATAACGTATGATGTGTGCCTTTAAATATTTCCCTCCTCCTATCTGTAACAGGTCAAAGTTGTACTGTTTAAGGAGTTAAGACCAATTCCATTTATATATATCTATAGTTTATCATTAACTAATCATTAACTAATCATTATCTGAAGAGGAAGTGAAGAGGAAGAGACAAGCAAGTCTAAATGTTTACAAACTTTATGATTCACACATATTCTAAGTACAAGCTGTGAGACACTTGGCATTTTAGCCTAAACATGACAATCCAAAGCTATGAGAAAGTCTATGACGTACATACCGGTCATTTGGTCAAGGGTCAGCATCTCCCAAGAGAGATTGTAACCGTTATAAAAGGGGGCAGAGGTATTAGCCAGATTCACTCCTGCACTGCACCCCCATTCATGGGGCAGGCAGAGAGGTCGTCTCGTCAGGCTTTGGGGTTACGTAGGTGTTGACAAACAGCATGTAAGAAGCCGCTACAGTCTGACAGAGGAAACAGTCCTCTAGGCCAGATTGCATATGAAATAAAACATTGAACCATAATGCAAGGAATGGCGTGGCATGTCATCTGTACCAGTTTCCGCGCGTTACAAATTGGCGTACCGTAGTCGGCAGGATTTCATCACTGCAAGTGCAAGCCCTGGCTTTCTGTGCAGCTTCTTCATCTGTTTGGGTCAACTCGGACACAGACATCTGGAAACTTGTAAATATGGCCGTAGTTTTAAGATGTAAAGATTGTGTGTATTTTATGAGTGTGGAGCTAAGCCAGTTTGATGCTTTAGTAAGGGGCTACGTTGTATTTGTTTTGGGGGGTAATCCTCTTAAATGGTTTTCTTGCAAAGGAATACTACTATCGTAGGTTGTCCAAGGTATCATGGTGATACTGTGTTTTGGAACAGTCCATACCCCCTTTCATATTTGATTTTGTCTGGTTAGATCTCCATCTAACCACAGGGTGATGGCATATAGAGACACTGGTATTTCATATATTGATAGGAGGGATTACTGTATGTGTAGAGCAGGTATGAAGCTCTGGCTTTGATAGCTTTGTCACTTATGAATAGTTGGAGTGTTTCTTCATTTGAAACTTGAAACTTGTTGAAATTTAATGTTCAGCATGGGATTTTTGGGGTAACTTTAGTAAGTCATGTTGCTGGATGTATATTACATCTATTGTACTAATATGCATGATGTATACATATATTTGCTTGTTTTAGAGACTGCTCTTGAAAAAGCAGGGGAGCACATGCCGTAAAGTTTTTAAATATTTTGTTGGCAATTATTCGCAGTAACTGTGAGCGTGTGTGGTATAATGGATATTGTATTGTTTTATACTGAGATTTCTGGTACCTAACTGGGATTTGGCTGGAATCAATGTTTGACTTAGTGGGGATTGAAGTATTTAATGTTAATTCCACTGCGTGGCTCCTTCTCTCAGAGTTACCGGTAGAATAGGTAGAATAGACAACATGAACCTGTAAGGAATCTGATGTCACTGCAGAAAGAACTACGTGTATGTGTCATACCTGCTGTCAAAACTAAGTATTTTTGCAGTGCTTGCAATTTTCACAAATATCCGATCGAGTCGCTTTCTTCTCATTTTTGTGATGCCAGTACCTCTAAGTATACAGCAATTCTTTTGTACCGCATACTCAACCTTTCCCATTTCATTCTACACAGTGTCTTTCACAATATAATCACATGACCTGGGGGGGGGGGGTGTTTCACAAAGACAAAGATCGACTTAAGTTGGACTTGAACTATGGCAGGCCATTCATGCCACTGGTTGCTCTCACCATTGGTCTCTCAAGGGACGTTACAAATCTACAGAATTTACATATTTGATATGTAAATTGTCGAAGAAAAAAAGTTACTTACATTGTAAACTTAAGTTATATTTAAGACTTGGACTTATACTACGGTATGCGATTCATGCCTTTAAAAAGTCTTGAACCAGATCTAAAATCAGGGGAAAAAACCTTAGAAATTATGATCTTAAGATACTATTTTTTCCTTCAATAATGAACTGTCAAAAAAATGTGAATTCTGTAGATTTGTGACCATGATTTGTCCATCCCTTGAGAGACCAATGCCAGGAATGGTAAGAGTGACCGAATGGCCTGCCACAGTTCAAGTACAACTTAAGTCGATCTTAGTCTTTGTGAAACACTCCCCAGAACTCTATTTTTCTTACAAAGTATTCTCCTAAAGAAAGTGTATCCCTTTTGGCAGGGATTGGTAATACCCTAAAACTGATATTTTTTAAAGTCATACTTTCATAGATTATGTAAGACTAACTTTTATTTTATAAATCGAAGAAAAACCAACCAAATTTTCTTATGATTTCTGAGTATGAAATATTATGTTGTAGTTATACTGCATTCTAATAGCTCCATTTGAATTTATCACTTGCCATGACTCCAGAAAAAATGTACTTAATGTTCAGTTTCATATTTTGAGTTCTTATATGTACCGGTAAGTCATATTTTACTCTACATTGAATGCTGCATGTATACCGCCTTTAAAGTAGTCAATTGAAACAGAGTGAATCCACATATTTGATTGATGATTATCCTAAATGAACAAACTCTAAAGTAAACAGCAGAATATACATACTTTCTCTTGCATTCCATCATGGGCAATTACATTGCCACAGCATTTATTTATAGACAATGTTACTCCGATCTTACATGAAAGTGCTGCTAGCCCTTTTTTGTCTCGCCTGCGTAGCAAAAAGCAGACATAGGCGCCGCTTTTCCGGTGGCGGCGGCGGCGGCGGCGTCAACATCAAAACTTAACCTAAGGTTAAGTTTTTGAATTGTTAATATAATTTTGAAAGTATAAGGTCCTATTAAATGAAACTTGGACTAAAGGGTTATCAAGTATCCCCAATCATGTGAGGAAAATTTCAGGTCACAAAGTCAAGGTCAAAGGTCATTTCAGGTCAACAAACTTAGACTATGTTGTGGCATCATCATCAAAAACTTAACCTGAGGTTAAGTTTTGAATTTGTAATATAATTTTGAAAGTATAAGTTCTTATTCAATGAAACTTAGACTAAAGGGTTATCAAGTATCCCCAATCATGTGAGTAGAATTTCAGCCCACTAGGTCAAGGTCAAAGGTCATTTCAGGTCAACAAACTTAACTATGTTGTGGCATCAGGCTAAGATTTTTTAATTGTTATCATAATTTTGAAAGTATACATTCCTATTCCATGAAACTTGAACATAAGGGTTATCAAGTATCACCAATCATGTTATTAGTCTTTTAGGTGACAAAGTAAAGGTCAAATGTCATTTCAGGTCTGGAAACTTAGACTTTGTTGTGGCATCAACATCAAGATTTTGAAATTTTAGCATAATTTCAAAAGTGTTTGTTCAAATTCCATGAAACTTGTACCCAAGGGCTATCAAGTATCACAAATCATGTGACACAAATTCCAGGTCACAAAGTCAAGGTCAAAGGTCATTTTAGGTCAGTAGACTTGGATTATGTTCTCAAAATTTAATATGAGAATTAATAAATAAATTGTTGTTATTTGTTCATATTTCATGAAAGTAAATATTCGAATCATTCGAGTACTTTCCCATGAATATTCTAATAGTAATTTTAGTATTCGATCCCAGGCCTAGTATGTACATGATCAGTTACAGCTAGGTGACAATATTGATGTTTGGATAATATATATTGGAGTATATCTCATAATAATGTTCTCATTATGCTAATGAGACGTGATGTGATGTAGATGGGCTCTACCTTCCAATTGTTTTTACACAAAGTGCTGAAAAATCCTCTTTTCTTAAAAAGTTTATTAGATAACTTTATTTGTAAATTACTGACAAGCATTGAAACATTTATAGTCTTACCCATACACTAAATCTCATTATATTGTATTCTTATGATACAGTAAATAATTATTCTGATGATTCATAATCAATATTCACTTCAAAATGCTTATTATATTCAGAGGATTTCATTTTCGGGGGTCTGCAAATGGGCCACCCTGCCTATAAAAATAATGTCCCAACCTCAATTTTTCATCATATCGAATTGCGTAATGCCGAATTGCGTAATGCAGGCGAGACCGCCGAGAGCGTTTCACTTGTTTTTTTTTTAAAGCCAAGTGGATTTTTTTTCTTTTAATTATGAGGCATGAAGAGTTGACACAATTGTGTGGGTTTTTTTGTGGAAAATAATGTATTGAAGTCATTGTTGGGTTTTGTGTGCTGGGATTCTTCTATGATGCTGTGATTCTATGTAGACATAACAGTATATGGTCTGTGAATGTAGACCATCTTTCATGAACCTTATTTCTTTCATGATTGTGTACTAGTATATTTTGTACAAGAGGCTTTCAGGACAAGTACAGTAAGCAGTGATCAGGATGAGAAAGGCAAGCAAAAAGTGCCATGGATATTGATTTTAACATGTGCAAAATAAAATGAAATTAATGAAATATTGTAGAATAGTACAATACCGATTAAAAGAGGTTAAGTATATCCAGTTTTTTTATTCATGAAGGCTTGAAAAATTAAATACAATGCTGTAATTAGTTGAAATATATTACATTCCTAAGTGCAATGCGTGGAACATTGTTGTACCCCTCTTGCTATCTCTCTCTCTCTCTCTTTCTCTCTTTCTGCCCCTCTCATTCTCCCTCTTTGTCATTTAGCACAATTATTTTGTACAGATTCAGATAATCACATGCATCAATTGTAAGTCTTTCTAATTAATTTTTTATATCCTTGAATTGTGGTATTCGTAGAAGGATAAGATGTTCATTATTCTTCTTATTTCCCAGTGCCTTGTATTTAAAAAATGATTGCGAAGACAAAAACTCATACGTCATCTTTTGAAATGCGCAAACAGTACGATGACGTGTTAATGCAAACATAGCTATAGGCAGTACAATAGGGTATTGGAATTACCCTTGAATATTGTATTTCTTAAAAGTCTTTCTGATCATATTTTCGTTATATATTTCACCTTGGTTTCTATTTTCTTTGTTGGTTTAAGCCTCTGCAGTGCAGACACCATGTGTTGTCTATAGCAACAAGAGGACTTGATTATATGTTTTTCATATTATATATTTTATCACAGGAGTACTATTTTGTAGTCGTATCAAAATATGCTTGATTTTCCTTTGCAAAACAGTTGTAATGATATTTGTCTTGTCTTACCTGTGAGAAGACCTTTAATGTTTCATTCTTTAAAATTGTTTTGTTGTTGTTGTTTTTAGGCTAAGAAATGTTGGTCTCTTCTGACCTAATGATCAAAGAAAACTCATTCAGTTTACATCAGAGAGGAATGTATTTGGACATACACGTACTACACGAAATAGTATGTGACTTCAGAGATGCAATGAAGATGGTTCAATTTGATAGCTATTTCTAAAATGTTTTTACCTGTGTATTCTCATTAGTCAATGGGGCAAGACATGATCTTTTAAGACATATGTGGTTGTCAGTAGCTTGATTCAGGCCTTGATTGGGAGTACATGTATAACTGTTATTTTGATGTCATTATTATTCAGATTTCTCTATTTTTCTTAAATTTTAAAGGTACTATGTCCCATTTGCAGCCAACATCAAATTCTGTAGAACTTTGCAGGAATTATGAATATGTCACATATGTCCTATCTGTGAAATTTAAACGTTACCAGTGTCCTAGTATTAAACAAATTTTAATTATGCAAGGAAACCCGTTTACTTTCTTGACTTCACTGTCAGACACTATTGAGTGACTGACTGACATTTTTTTTTCTTTGGTAATAACATACATAACATGAGCTGAAAAGGGTACATGAGCATTTGTCTACATCAATAACCTACTTCTTGTAATAGCCAAAATTAAACTGATTAAGCAGCACAAAGCGTACGACCATTCGGTACAAGGGTCTAAAAATCAGACTACTTACTAAAAGGATTGTAATCCCTAAAGTCGAATCGACAATTAACGGTCATTATTTTCCCACAAAAAGACATTTTCAAGCCCTTTCGTTGTGAGGGAGTTCTAAATTAGTATTATCTTTCAAATGCCGGTGGAATTTAACCTTTTCATTTTTTGGGCCTGCAAATGGGACATAGTACCTTTAAAGTGGAAGGGATCAATTTGTGGTTAATTGCTCACCAACTATTACCAGGCGAAAAGAAAGAATGAGCTATATGGCTTGAAGGTATTTAGGCAGGTCCTTGAGAATATTGTACTTTTGTAAACTAACTCCCTCTTCACATTTGTAGTGGTTTATATTTCAGGATGCAAATAACATTTTCTTAATGATTTTTTTTTGTTGTTGATAAGATTCTGTAAATCCCATGTTCAGTTTTTCTCAAGGCCCCCTTCTAAAAAAAATTAAGATCTGGGGGGCATTTCATCAACATTTGTCCACCGACAACTGTCAGCGCTGACTAAATTTGACCAATCAGAGGCCTGGAAAATAGTCGGTGACAATAAAATTGTCGGTGAAAATGATATTAGTCGGTGAAAACCACCGACTAATTGTTTCATGAAACGCCCCCCAGATTTCTTTTACCGTTAATAGATGTAAAGCAATAATCCATTTGTACTGACAGCTTAATGCCACTATGATTTTTCCTTTCATAAGGTAGAAAATTTGATAAGAGGGTAAAATTAATGTAAATACATGGCCAATACCTTGGGCTTATGTTTTCATTTGTATTTGAACCCCTGTCATGTTGTAATACATTGGATTTCAAGTAAATTACCTTTTGGGGGAGGAGGGAGTGTGGAAAATTATCAATTTCCCAAAGATGAGCAGGATCACACCCATTTCCATGTTTCTTTCTTCTCTCTCTCCCTCTCCCTCTCTCTCTCTCTCTCTCTCTCTCTCTCCCTTTCTCTCTCTCTCTCTCTCTCCCTTTCTCTCTCTCTCTCTCTCTCCCTCTCCCCTTCTCTATCTCTCTCCCTCTTTTCTTCTTTCCTTAAACCCTTGCTATTGCTGTACATGGGATATAATCGAAATAGTCATTTTTATATACAGTCTTGCATCCTGTTATGTAATATTCCTTTATTGTACATTCCACTTTTGATAAAACAAGATGTTTTCCATCTTCTTAGGCTATCCCACATCGAATAATATTGTAATTCATGATTTATTTTTTTGCATTAAGTAAGAAATTACATGTGACCTGTGTAGCGGATTTGCGGCAATCATGATTTTTTTTTTTAGCCTACGCATACTTCTTTGACATCCACTGACACAATCTGACAATCCAAATATGAAAGAGAAAGAAAAAAATTGTGATTCATTTTACGTGCAATGAAGAACTACTTGTCCTCATTCCTGTATGCTATTTTGTATAACAACCATCCTATGAGCCTGAATGCAGTGCATCATTTTGTATATAGCTATCATGATAAAGCCATTGTATTGATTTATTTGCACGCAATATCTTCTCTCAATAATCATGTTAATATCAAGAAGAATCCGTCGGTGATAGTTTTCCTCATGTTTGGTCATAAAATGTGAAGAAGAAAAAAACCAATAAAAAGATGATGTGAAAAAATTAAACTGTTTACGATTTTTGTTGTTAATCAAGGGCAGAGAGAGAAAGAGAGAGAGGGGGGCGTGGGGTAAGGAACAAAGATAGATGTAAGGTGGGTGGAAAATGGAGAGGAGAAGGAGAAGGGGAAGGTTCTCCGACATGCTCCGGCAATAATTTCTGTGGGCTTTATTTTTTCAAGAGATAGGGTACGGTTGCATCTAGTCTGCAATCACAAACTATAATTTGACACATAACCACAATTCCTTAAGCCTTGGGCACAGGAGCGTCAATCCGTTTTATATTTTTTGGGGGACACTGAAATCTGAGTGTCCAAGTAGAGCGAAGCGAGCGGAGCGTTATACGGCGTGGGGTCCAGGCAGGTGCGGCGGAGCGTCTTTCAAAGTGGGGGCACCAACAAAAAGGGCACTTTCTGGGAAAAGGGGGCCCCTTCACAGGGAACTCTCAAAGCGAAAATATACCATTTTTAGACATTGGTATATACCCCTACATTGTGATTACATTATCAGGGATGATTCCAATGTTTGTTTCTCTCTTTACATGGTCCAAGGTACTGCTTAAGCATCACACTTTTCCAGTTGGGTGTGATGGGCTGAATAATTATTTTGCGAGCGAGCTAACAATTCAAGATTTGTGAGGTCGCATTGCGAAAAATTACTTCTTAAAAAGAGGAAAGAACAGTACTTTAGAACAGAAAGAACAGAACAGGTTTAAGCACAATCTAATCATGAAAGACTGAAATTATCTTTAATAAGAGACATAATTTTATCAATATAAAAATGCGAGCGAGCTTTGGGTGAAATTAAAGAAAAAGTTGCTACTACATGTAGTTGTTTTAAATTAGGAGCAGTTTTATGGTGAAAGAAATCGGGGGCACATATCCAAAGGGAAAAGGACACTTATTAGAAAAGAAAAAAGCACATGTCAAAGTAAAAAGGGGAATTATCAGAGGTGAAAATGGGGCACTTGTCGCACCTAAAAAGGGGCACTCACCAGAGTTGAAGAGAGGCACTTAGAACGGAAAAGGGACAATTAGCTAGCCTTTCCCCCATAGGCCTTTATTGATTTAATGAACAGTCGCTACGACAAAATAACATCCATTTCACTCCCAAAATAAAAATCATGTCAAAAAAAAATAACTGATAGATTTCATAAATTTGATCGCGGGGTAACTGTCGCCAGAACGGGCTGTGTCGGACAAGTGAAGGAGAAAGGAGGCGGATAAATTGGAAAGGAGAGGGGTGAAGGAGAGAAAGAAGGGACGGAGTTAAGAGCGGGGAGCGGGGGTACAGAGGGAGAGAAGGTAAGAGAGGGGAGATGAAGGAGATTGAGGGAATAAAAGGCGGAAAGAGAAAGAAGTGGTCGCCTAATGGATCAGCAAGGGAAGGGAGGGGTGAGAGGGGCAGGGGCAGAAGTAAGCGGGATGGAAGCATAAAATTGTCGGGGTGAAAGAGGGGATGGAACAGGGAGGAAATGGAGTAGTAAAAAGGGGGTAAATGTATAGGGTAGATCATGCAGCAAGGGGGAGTATAAATAAGCTGGTAGGGAATATGCACTGCTCCTTGAGTTCAATCGGCCATAAAATCCGGGATTCATCAAGCATCCTGTTTACGACTTCCGTCATGAGGAAAGTGCAACAACTTCCGTCACTATCCCACACTCTTTTCCAATAAAATTAATTAAAAAAAAACGATTAAAACACTACTACAGTGTAAAGTTCTTTACTCCTTCCCTATTAATGTTGAAGATTTTCTCATTGGAGTGGCTTCAGTTTATTGATAGATATATCTGCCGATATTCAAAGAAAAAGAAGGTTTTTTGCTGCTATGCATGGACAGATGATGATGGACATGTCGTTCCAGCTGTTGTTATAAAAGTAAAAAGGGAAAGTCCTTGTTTTCTTTCACATGTAAATGAAAAAAACAATGCACCCCGGCCCTTCTGCATTTCGTCATGCGATGATTTCAAGATTAAAAATAAATACACGTATCTACATAATGGCAGGGTACAAGAGGGGCATTCAGGGGGAAATACCCTTTCTCGAACTTTGTTCCCCGAGCCGGTAACCATTACCACGAATTATGACTTTTACAATATGCTGCAATATAGTAGGCCTACCAGCGACCTAGCCGATGAAAATACAACTTTATATCGATTGAAAGCTGTATGAAGGTATAAGCAAATACAAAGGAATAACAGGGTCAAATTTGCCGCAGTTACGGTGACGGTGACGACATGACAATATGTGGACCCGATCGGCTCTCCTATAAAGCTTATAAAGGCGATGAGCCGTGTGTTAATTAATGCAAAATCATAGTGAATATGCGTACTCCAAGGTGATATCATCAAGTTGATAGCTAGTTTTTAGGTCGACAACTTCCGAAGCTTTAGATTTCGAGTTTTTAGAGAGTTGTTACTCCTCTGACAGACACTAAAATAGCATATTAAATTGAATTGATTAAAAAAAAACTTCTGCAACGTACAAATCAAAATACATTCCAGTGATACAACATACTTCTAGAAAATATTGTAAAAATGATACTATTGTAATCTATGGCTTATAAGCTTTCCGTTGATACATAAATCATGTATTATCATTTTTCACTTCCGCCAGGGCCTTCAACCCCGACGGAGTAAACGTTTTTGATAGGCGCACTTTTTGGCAACTGAAAAATCCTCTCTTCCATCTACTTTCATAAACTTTATTCAGGCAAATTTGAATAACAGATAAAATCAGTCTAATAGCCTATCATTTAATAGAGAAAAGGTGTGTTTGCTTACATTAGGTAAACATCCTGTGTGATAATATTCTTAGAATCTCTCAAACTGATATCTTTTTTTTATGGTCACAGTGGCAGTGGCGGATCCATGAATTTCTTACAGGGGGGGACAACATCGCATGGGGTGAAATATATGAAAAACGATGGAGCGAAGTGACAAAGCGAGGCGTCAGCGGCGAGGGAGCGGAGCGACCAAGCGGGGGTGGGTCTGGGAGGGGGTCAGAACCCCCTATTCGAGTAGAAAGCATTTGCAATTTTAGAACCACATTTTTTTTGTTTGTTTGTTTGTTGTTTTTTTTTGCTGCTATGCATGGACAGATGATGATGATCATGATGGACATATCATTTCAGCCGTTGTTATAAAAAGTAAAAAAGGGAAAGTCCTTGTTTTCTTTCACATGTAAAGGAAAAAAACAATGCACCCCGGCCCTTCTGCATTTCGTCATGCGATGATTTCAAGATTAAAAATAAATACACGTATATCTACATAAATGGCAGGATACAAGAAGGGCATTCAGGGGGAAATACCCTTTCTCGACCTTTGTTCCCCGAGCCGATAACCATTAACACGATTTATGACTTTTACCAGGGGCGATCCCGGGGGGACGGGGGCACGTCCCCCTCAATTTTTAGGGAATCGTCCCCCTGAAAATTTGAAAAAGTGCCCAAAAAATGTATAGCAAATACTGACTAAAGGCTTCAACACACTTTTAGGCTCTGGAGGGCCCAAGAGTGCAGCGTTTAGACAAATAAAAATGCAAAATTCTTCTCACTCGGTAGCTACGCTCCTCGCATAATATCCTTCAAAATGTACAAGTAAATACCGAGAAAAGTGAAGTGTGAAAAAAGTACATTGCTTTTTATACTATAGTTTTGCTAAGGAATGTATTTTTTAAATACAACAAAACTTCAAAAACCTGTGAGGGGTAGTCACTTCCGTCACCTTCACCCCTCTCGTTCACTATGCTCCCTCACTTGCGTACTGATGGGGGCTTAGGGCATTTCCCAAATAAAATTCAAACGTTGTTTATTTCTAATTCGATACCAGTGATTTACAAATGTTGCTGAAATGGAATGATTTCCCCCTGAGCTTCCGGGGCTCCGCCCTGGACCCCACCAGGGCCCTAAGGCGGCCCCTGGATGCTCATCTGATCGTATTTAATGCCTAAAATCCCTGAGCTTCTGGAGGCTCCACACCCTGGACCCCACTCAAATTAGTGACCTGCATGCCAGTGTCACAAATAAGGTATCAAAATTATGCTCATCTGACCGTAATAAAATGCCTAAAACCCCTGAACTTCCGCGGGCTCCGCCCCCTGGATGCTCATCACACCTTAATTAAATGCCTGAAAACCCCTGAGCTTCATGGGGCTCAGCCCTTGACCCCGCCGGGGCTTTGCCCCCCTTGACCCCACGTCAATTTACGCTCCACTTGCTTCGCTAGCTTTGCTCTACCTGATCGTAAATACTTTAGCCCCCCACTTTGAAAAACGTTTCGCGGGGCCTGCATGTAACATGTAAGAGTGGTGGTGATGCGGTTTTTTCTGCCGCCCCCAACGTTTTTGCTCATTCCGCCACTGCTCCCTCGTCCCTCGCCTTTCGTCCCCCCTGTCATGAAAAGAAATCGCCGCCCCTGACTTTTACAATATGCTGCAATATAGTAGGCCTATACCAGCGACCCTATAGCCGATGAAAATACGACTTTATATCAGTTGAATGCTGAATGAAGGTATAATACAAATACAAAGGAATAACAAATATTTTCCCTTTCAGTATCGCTCAAAAGCTACTTAAAATCTCATTTTCCGGAACCCTCCAAATTACGGGTCAAACTTGCCGCAGTTTTACGGTGACGACATAACATGTGTTGACTCGATCGGCTTGCCTATAACATAAAGCTTATATAGGCGATGAGCCGTGTGTTAATTAATGCAAAATCATAGTTAATATGCGTACTCCACAAAGAAGATTATCATCAAATCGATAGCTAGTTTTTAGGTCGACAATAATTACTTCCGAAGCTTTAGATTTCGAGTTTTCAGAGAGCTGTTACTCCCCTGACAGACACTAAAATAGCACATTGAATTGGATTGAAATTCTTTCCTTCTGCAACATAAAAATCTAAATACATTCCAGTGATACAACATATACAAAATATAACAAATTGATACTATAATTGTAATCTATGGCTAATAAGCTTTCTGTTGAAACATAATTCATCTATTTCATTTTCACTTCCGACAGGGTCTTTAACCCCGCCCGAGTAAATGTTCTTGATAGGCGCACTTTTGGGCAACTGAAACTTCCTCTCCTCCAGGCTTCTTTCATAAACTTTATTCAGGCAAATTTGGATAAAAGATAAAATCAGTCTAATTTCATTAAAGAAAAAGTGTGTTTTACCCTTTTTTCTGCAGAGGAAAAGTACAAAAACAGATAGGCCCATTTATTTATAAAATGAAAGGGCATCTCTCGTGTCATGGTGGTGAAAATCAAACGGACAAACAAACAAACAAAATATCTCAGGGCACACCAGACAAAGAAGGAAAAATGTAATCCCAGGAGGGATTCTGACTCCATTGTGTAATGCGCCTCAGGGGGTAATGTCCTCGGAGGGGGTGGTTGTCCTTGGGGTGATTGTCCAGAGGATAATTCTCCTAGAACCGTTTAGATCATTTGGAAGGGGCACTTTTATCCGTTTCGGAAGGAGAAAATGGTGAGTAGGCACGGAAGAGCTTAGCTCTACTTCCCCTGGTTTCGCCGGTATTCCAATCAATCAACCATAATAGTCCTTCCTGTTTCCTCCTTTTCTCCTTCGTCATATGTTATATCCTTTCTTTCCTCATTGAGGTAGTTTTACTTAAACTTCCTGTCATAGTACCAGCGAAACTTCCTCGTGAACGATTCCCTCTCCAAGCATAGCCAATCCGGTTAGCAGAATGACCCCTTCAGCTAAATACTTAACCTCATCATAATTATGGATGTTTTTTCATAGAGCAGAAGATTATGGAAAATGCATAAAAAATGATACTATTGTAATCTATAGCTTGAAAGCTTTCCGTTGATATGTAATAATATTCATCTATTTCATTTTTCACTACCGACAGGGTCTTTAACCCCGATGGAGTAAACGTTCTTGATAGGCGCACTTTTTGGCAACTGAAAATACCTCTCTTCCATCTTCTTTCATAAACTTTATTCAGGCAAATTTTAATAACAGATTAAATCAGTCTAATATCATTAGAGAAAAAGTGTGTTTTACCTTTTTTTCTGCAGCGGAAAACAGCTTCAAGTACAGAAACAGATAGGCCCATTTATTTATAAAATGAAAGGGCATCTCTTTTGTCATGGTGGTAAAATCAAACAGACAAACAAACAAACTAAATTAAAAACAATGGAGATCGTTAAAAACCGGCCTAATCATGCTGATAAATTTAAAACACATCTCGACATTTTTGGGGTTCGGATTGCTTTTCAGCTCTAATTGAGGCCTGAGAAACCATGCTGAACATTCTGATTTTTGCTTCATATTCTCTTTCTCTTTTTTTTCTTTTTTTCGCTGCTGCTATATGGACAGATGATGATGATCATGATGGACATATCATTTCAGCCGTTGTTATAAAAAGTAAAAAAAAGGAAAGTCCTTGTTTTCTTTCGCATGTAAAGGAAAAACAATGCACCCCGGCCCTTGTGCATTTCGTCATGCGATGATTTCAAGATTAAAAATAAATACACGTATCTACATAATGGCAGGGTACAAGAGGGGCATTCAGGGGGAAATACCCTTTCTCGAACTTTGTTCCCCGAGCCGGTAACCATTATTACGATCTATGACTCTTACAATATGCTGCAATATAGTAAGCCTATACCAGCGACCCTAGCCGATGAAAATACAACTTTATACCGATTGAAAGCTGAATGAAGGTATAATACAAATACAAAGGAATAACAGGGTCAAATTTGCCGCAGTTACGGTGACGGTGACGACATAACAATATGTGGACCCGATCGGCTCTCCTATAAAGCTTATATAGGCGATGAGCCGTGTGTTAATTAATGCAAAATCATAGTGAATATGCGTACTCCAAGGTGATGTCATCAAGTTGATAGCTAGTTTTTAGGTCGACAACTTCCGAAGCTTTAGATTTCGAGTTTTTAGAGGGTTGTTACTCCTCTGACAGACACTAAAATAGCATATTAAATTGAATTGATTAAAAAAAAAAAAACTTCTGCAACGTACAAATCAAAATACATTCCAGTGATACAACATAGTTCTAGAAAATATTGTAAAAAATGATACTATTGTAATCTATGGCTTATAAGCTTTCCGTTGATACATAAATCATGTATTATCATTTTTCACTTCCGCCAGGACCTTTAACCCCGACGGAGTAAATGTTCTTGATAGGCGCACTTTTTGGCAACAGAAAAATCCTCTCTTCCATCTACTTTCATAAACTTTATCCAGGCAAATTTGAATAACAGATTAAATCAGTCTAATAGCCTATTATTTGATAGAGAAATGGTGTGTTTACCCTTTTTTCTGCAGGGGGGAAACAGCCTCAAGTATACAGACACAGATATGCCCATTTATTTATCAAATGAAAGAGCATCATTCTCTTTTGTCAAACAGACAAACAAACAAAATATCTCAGGGCACACAAGACAAAGAAGGAACAATTTTATCCCAGAACGGATACAACATGTGAGATATTGACCTTGTATTGCTTACATTAGGTAAACATCCTGTGTGATAATATTCTTAGAATCTCTCAAACTGATAACTTTTTTAGGGGGTTCCGTTGATACTTCAGAATCGTTGCAAATAGGATTTGCTATTTGCAGGTACTACCAAAGGTCACGATGACGTCATTTTGTTCAAGATATAAGCGTAGATACCGCGGAGAATGTTTCACAGTTGAGCTAGAGAACTGGAGCCTTCCAAAATAAAATTCAGTTGATTGTCTGCCACTACGTAAATACTTAGACAAAATTTCCGCAATGCTTTTCCCGCGCTTTGGCTTGCTGGTGGCACTGCTGCTCCTATCTGCTTGGTGCGGTAATGCCCGTCTTCGCGGGCGGAGTCCTAGAAGCAGTCGCGGTGGTGCAGGTCGATCTCGACGATGCTCGGGAGGACACACACCGAGGGATCCGCGCGACAAGCCCAACTTCGTCATATTCTTCGCAGACGACATGGGCTACGGTGATCTGGCATCGTACGGTCACCCGACCCAGGAGAGAGGACCAATCGATGACATCATGGTGGAGAACGGTATTAAATTCACCCAGGGGTATGTCCCTGATACCGTATGCACTCCTAGCCGTGCAGCGCTTTTAACAGGTGTGTATCAATCCAAATTCAAAGTTCAAAGGATTTATTGGAATTAAAATGTAAACAAACGCCGACAAAAACAAATGGCATATTATACCAAAACAAAAAGTAACATTGCTAACTAAATAAATCACTTCCTGACATAATAAAAGGATTATCATCATCAAAACAAACAAACGAAACAAAGAAATTCGAAATTTAGAGCGGCAATATGAATTTTCTAATAAGACAATAGCTAATTTGCATATTATGCAAATTTAAATGCTTTACACTTTTTTTTAAAAAAACTTTAAGTATGTTGTTAAGATTGCAGTGGATTAAATTCTTTTTTAATTTGTTTTGGGTTAACCCCTAAAAATAATGTGCTAGTTTGACTGGATTGCCAAAGAGCAACATAATATAAGTGGAGCATGAAATGACCAAACCTCCAATTTATAATGAGTATAAGTTCTATCAAATAACAAAAACTTCAAAAAGCATGCTTATATGCCGTAATCTTTTTTTGATGGTTACAAACTATTTTAAAGTAAAAACTTAAAATCGGTAAAAAAAAATCATGGGCAAATCTTTTTTGATCTGCCTAAACCTTCAGGCAAAAAACCTTATCGTTAAAAGTGTGCAGAAGAAGATAATGCAAAATTTGTTTCGTTGTTTTTCATAAAGTGTTTCGTAAAGAAATAATAATAATGACGGGTAAGCCCAAACAAATACATCATGTCAGGAGATGAAAGGGGTCTGCAGTCAGTCATCGATTCGTTGTTTTAAAAAACATATTTCATTCCCTTCGTGTCTAATCATCAATAAGTTGTACTATAAAGGATTAATACTTTGATGTACATGTATGTATATTTCAAGCATGACTGAGTTTACCGTCCACCAATCCCTTTAATATAGTTAGATTTACATTGATTCATTGAAATTGATTTCGAATTCATTAATTGTTAGTTAAATATAAAAGAGTGGTGTATTCGACTGGATATAACCAAAGCGTAACTGAATTTATTTTATCAATTTGAAAGTGCTTTAAATAAAATTAAATGGACAGGATGGAAATGTAATGATTTAATTCGAATAAATTGGAGGGAAAATGTGTGAAGTGGAAAAATACATTGATTTGATTTGATTACGATTTATTTACTAACAGCACTTTAGTAATGTACAAACATTTCCATAGATCTACATTTTTTGTTTCTCGAGCCTGACCCATCGTATTAATACAAAATATTTTGATAAATGACATTCTGCAAAACATGTGGTCCAGAGGATAAGTCTTCGGACTGTGAACCACGAGGTACGGGGTTCAAATCCATGTCGCAGCACTAATGTCCTTTAGCAAGACATTAGTCTACACTTGCCACACTCTCTATCCAGGTGAGGTAAATGGGTACCTGGCAGGAATAAATTCCTTGTAATGCCCGATCGAGCGCTGTATATACCTTTCCAAAGCCAGGGTAATAATAATGGAGCGCCAGGAGTAGTCACGTGCCAGACACGAGCGCTATACAAGACTCCACAATTGTATTATTATTATCTGCATTCGTTACTAAAAGTACTTATCGATGTACAATAATCCTAAACAAGAAACTGACGGCTTCTTGCTGATGTACACTACTTACAGGTCGGTATCCAGTTCGATCTGGAATATTCAGTGGTTCTGGTGGATCCCGGGTGTTCCTCCCATGGACCAGGTCCGGTCTTCCATCCACTGAACTCACCATCGCAGAAGCTCTCAAGGAGGAGGGCTACGCTACAGGCATATCTGGCAAGTGGCATCTAGGTAAGACGCCCTTTATATACCCCGGGGTTGTACGGCGGTTGTTGGAAACTTGCGGATCTCGTAAAATAGACCAATTCGGAGATAGCACTTATTCAAAACCATCCCCAAATATTCACAAATAAGTATACCTTTTTAAACATGGAGAGGTCCCCCCTTGGGCATTTTAGAAGAATCACTACCAAAGTGATGAGCTGCTTCATGAGTACCTTTTGTTACCCTCTTGAAAATAATAATAATTCCTGAATTAATTAGAAAGTACCGTCTGTCCATAAATGAATACTGATCAAGGAGGCATTACAGCTATAGAGTTCCGATGAACAATAATGAATGCAAATTTCTGGCAGAATAGATCACTTTCGTAATGTCATCTAATGTAATGCATAAGTTTTTATTATTAGTGCCTCGTTATAAAATATTCCATACACCTGTTACGAATAAAATTGTATTTTAATAGCCGTGTTCACATGCACCATGGCAATTGTGGTCGGCGTAAAGGTCGTGTTTAGAGATAGTCGGCGTAAATATGGTAAGGTCGGCGTAAAGGTCGGCGTAGTGACCGTCTGAACGATAGTCGTGTAAGCTACGCCGACCTTTACGCCGACTGATTTACTCCTGGATTTTTTCCAGGAGTAACGCGCTAACACGACTAGAGGGTAGCGTAAGTTGACCGTGTGGATGCTCTCACTTGGCACTTGGAGTATCTGTGACCTTTCACAAATGTTGTTTGTCTACAATCAATTCCGCGGTTTAGTGCGTGCGCCACCACTTCCGGAAGTTACGCAGAGTAAGACTGGGTCGGTGGAAGGTCGTGTTAACTTAATCGTGGCAATTTGGTCCGAGTAAGAGCGTATGGACAACTAATGGTGTAAGTCAACTATTTTAATATGGAATATTTATTGTTGCAGGGAAAAACTTACGCCGACTAGGATTAGGAAGCCCCGTCTGAACATGGCTACAAATAGCCTGAATGCAAATTGCAGACATTACGACGTTGTTAGATAGGACAAGCCATAAAGTTTGTCATAGGCCTACCTATAAACAACTGCATACAATTCACATTTTGACTTTTGAAATACATTCATTTGTAACAGGTGAATGAAATAATTTGTATCGAGGCACTTAACAAAGACCCACGCATTAAATTTGATGACATTACGAAAATTATGTACTGAAAGAATGTTACAATTTTATTGAATGACTGAAATAGCTTGATTCTGTGATGTCGGATGTTCCAAGCCGCCATGCAAGCTAGAATGGGGATGATTGAGAGATATTTCTATAATTTTGAAATATTATGAGTATTATGATGCGCTGTTAACTTAATGAATCAATTAGCACAAGAATTAATATGCAATTCGATCTATATTATAACTAGTTATGGTAACATTTCGAAGTTTCCAAGCCTCAACATTGAGAACTACTCGAGATAATAGCCTAGAAAGCGTTACAAAACTTGATTCTGTGCATGGGCCGTTCCAGTTATCGTATTTCATATATTTATATCTTGAAAGATTATTCAAATGAAACACTTTCCTTTAATGCCCACGTATGCCAACTCTAGATATTTTCATTTAAAATCTTGTATTTTTCACTACAAATAATATGATCGCTTGTACCTGGTTATTACAATTGTGTATACTTTCTTTGTAAACATTTGGGTCCTCGAAAACTAAAATACCAACATAACAGAATATCCCTCGTTGTTACTGTCTCTTCGTTATGTTATAGAGATGGGACATAGGCCCCTGGTCGAATGTCTGAATGAAAGAATAGTAAGCGGGAAAGAGAGAGGGAAGTTATAGGGGCGAGGCAACGGAAAAGACAAGAAAATGACAAGACCCCTCCCATACCTTCCCTCACTAGATGACCTTGTTCTCTCATTTTTCATCAAGTGCCCCTCAATGGCTGGAAACCCACGCTACGCCACTGTTTTAAATGGCCCCTGCCATCTAAATGCAAGTTTATTCATGTTGGTGTGTAGTCCTGCATACATCTCATATTTTGATATATAAACTTCTGAATGTGTTTCATAGATTTTAAATGTTTTTGATTTTTTTTTTTTAATCTTTCAAACTTGCTAAGCTCCACCCTAAAATCTTCCAGATCTCATTCCCCTTGTGACATCATCTGTCAGTCATCAATGAGCTAACTTGAGAAAGTGGTGTGTAACTTTGCCAAAGTTGACCACCTGTTACAATACGTAATACAATAGCAAAATAAAGTTGCTATGTCAGACATGCTGTAGCATCACCAGGAAGACAAAGGCAATGATGATGTATTGTACATGTATGAAAGCATGCAATTCTATTTTGAGCGTGTGCTAAGCTGGAAATTACATACCATTGTCTATTGTAGAATATTTGTCTGACATGTCTGACATAGCAACTTATATGTTGCTATTAATTGTTGTATTGTAACAGGTGGTCAACTTTGGCAAAGTTACATACCACTTTCTCAAGTTAGCTCATTGATGACTGACAGATGATATCACAAGGGGAATGAGATCTGGAGGATTTTTAGGGTGGAGCTTAGCAAGTTTCAAAATAAATATTTCAACAAATATTTAAAAATCTATGAAACACATTCAGAAGTTTACATATTAAAATATGAGATGTATGCAGGACTACACACCAACAGGAATAAACTTGCATTTGGATGGCAGGGGCCCTTAAGTGTATTGTTTGAACAAAAGCATGTGAATTCATCCAACCTGTCAACTTCCGCCATTCTACAAAGTAACCCCCCATTTGTATATACATGTGCACACGTCATTTTCTTCGAAATAATTATGACGTGTTGATATTTGTTAAGACTTTAGACTTTATTCTGGAGTCAAACCTGTAGCTGCATGCAAATTGGCTAATATTGAGTTGTGCAAATAGCTATTCATTAAAATTGAAATCAAATATTGAAAGCGAAAACCTTTGACCTTGCAAGATAGATGCAAACATGAATCGATTGATATCAAATAAAGTCAAAGATTTCCGGGTACTTGATATTTATTCATCATTTGCTAAATCTACTATTCTTTTTTTTTTCTTTTTTAAATCGATAATGATTTTTCATGTACTTCCTCATCCATTCTCGTTCTTCTTCTTTGTCTACTTCTTCTATTTCTTTTTCTTTTCTTCTTTTTCCCCCTCTTCTTCTTTTTTCCCCTCTCTCTCCCTATTCCCTCCCATCCTCTCTCTCACTCTCTCCCTACCTTCTCCCTCCCTCTCTCCCTCCCTCCCTTCTCTATACACAACATTGGGTGGTTTACTCCTTACACAGGGGTTGTGTTAAGTTGTGTAAAAAAAATACACAACTTTACACTGCAAATTCGTTGTGTAAAGTTGTGTAATTTTTTTACATAACTTAACACAACCCTGTGTAAGGAGTGAACTACCCAATGTTGTGTAAAGTCGTTACACAACGAATTTGCAGTGTAGCGCTCTCTCTCTCTCTCTCTATATATATATATATGTTATAATTATATCTCTCCCCTCTTTTGTCTCTCTCTCTCTCTCTCTCTCACGGATACATGATAACACTGCCTTTCCTTTATTCTTTTATTTTAGGGCTGAATTCAGAAACCCGTGAAGACGGGATCCATCTCCCGATGCACCACGGTTTCGACTACGTAGGCCACATCCTCCCGTTTACAAACAGTATGGCATGTGATGATACAGGGGTACGATATAGCTTTCAGCAATAGACCATTTTCGTTATGTATTCAATGTTAATGCATAAATCATTCACTATGAACATGACGGGCAAGAAAGAGGACAAAATATACAATTCCTCATTCTACCCTCAACAATTGCTGTGGTAGACAAAGGAACATCCTTCACTGCTATTATGTAAACATGTGTAGAACAGGTGTCACATGCATATTCACCTGTTCTACTTATTTTACATAATAGCAGTGAAGGGATGTTCCTTTGTCTACCACAGCAATTGTTGAGGGTAGAATGAGGAATTGTATATTTTGTCCTCTTTCTTTGTCCGTCATGTTCATAGAGATTGTCAAGTGCCTCGTTACAAATTATTTCATTCACCTGTTATGAACAATTGTATTTCAATAGTTAGAATGCGAATGGTTACGTGGTGTTAGGTAGGACAAGCCATAATGTTTGTCCTACCTAGCAACAATATAAATACCGCGAATGCCTATATAATTATTTATGTTTATAGCTACTCGAAATTGATGAAATGTATGTCATTTTCAAATCCCTTCTACAGCGCTTCCAAGATTTCCCTGACGTCACCAAATGTTTCCTGTACAAGCGAGATAAGATAGTCGCTCAGCCATTCAACCATACCTACCTCACGCAGACGTTTGTCAACGATGCTGTCTCATTCATAGAAGACAATGCCGATAATCCGTTCTTCTTCTACTTCCCCTTCTCGCATCCACACGCACCTCTGTACGCCTCGCCTCGATTCGCTGGAAAGTCACGCCGCGGTAAGTTGACTCTCATCCTGCCCCTTCTAAAAATCGCAATCCACTTGAAACTATGGTGCCCCTGAGCCACCCCCTCCTTTCACCCCGCAAAACCATATCTGGCATGCATTTATTACATTAAAAGAATCATTTTCATTTATTTGAAGCATAAAAAGCATTAAAAGAAGAAAATACATCTCCACCCCTATTCTTGATAATAAATACATTTAAGCGAGATACATGCAGAAAATGAATTCTAGAACCCCAAGCCCCGCCCCTCAAAAAATAAAAATCAATGATTACCTCAACGTGTTAAACATATTTTATTTCAATTCTTCCCATATATCAGGCGAATACGGCGACAACATTAATGAGATGAGTTGGGCAGTAGGCGAGGTGATAGATGCCCTGGAAGCTCAGGGGCTTTCTCAGAACACCCTGGTCTTGTTTATCGCCGACCACGGGCCCCAACCCGAGTATTGCGCTCATGGGGGAGATTCCAGCATATTCAAAGGTATGTGTAGTGCCCAGTACACACTTTACGATCATCCTGCGATCCGATTTTCGAAGAAATGGAAATTATATTAGATATGGAAATTTAAAAAACGTCATTGTCCCGATTTAGATTCTGAATGATGATAAGAAAACTAACAAGTGGAATTTTAGTGCATTGAACTCTTTTAGTCAGAATAAAAACCGAATCGGCTTCAAATCGTTGACAATCGTAGGCCTACTACTGGTCTGACGTCACTACGATTCTGAGCCGAGTTAGCTTTTCCTTCTCCTAAGAAGCTTGAAATCCCACAAAATTTAGATTCTGTGAAACATAATGAAAGAGTTCAGCACCGTAAAACTTTAAACTTAGAAAATGATGTCCGATCACCTCCACGCCTACTGGCATTAATATCTGGTAGAGGAATAGTCTCCATTTTGAAGTGAAAACAAAACATCCCGCCTGCCGGATAAGGAACGGAGATAATCCACATAATGCCCCATCATTTCAAAAATATTTTCATTTTGTTTTTAGGATACAAGACCAATACATGGGAGGGAGGCGTACGCGTTCCCTTCGTCGCTTACTGGCCCGGGCAGATAACGCCTCGTGAATCGGACGCGCTCGTCAGTACTCTGGACATCATGAGAACCGTTGTCGACCTCTCTAACGGCACGCTCCCCGACGATCGTTCCTACGACGGCGAAGTAATCACCGACGTCCTGTTGAATAACGCCCGGTCGCCGCACGACGTCCTCTACTACTACTGCAAGGACCGGCTCATGGCGGTTCGATCCGGTCCATACAAGGTTCATTACTTCACCCACCGAGTCCAGACTCAGGATTATTTCGCTGGGGAATGTCAAGACGGTGGACTGCCATTGGCACACTACTTCGACTGCTACCACTGCTATGATTCTTGCGTCACCGAGCAAGATCCGCCGCTCATCTACGACGTCGAGCACGACCCCATTGAGGCGTACCCGCTGAACAAAACACTTGATCATACACTCGCTGAATTTATGGAAGATCTGCAGGAGAAGGTGACGGCTCACATAGCATCTGTGATTGTAGCGGAGCCTTTGTTGGATGACAAAGACCCAACAAAGTCCATCACTCCTTGCTGCGACCCTGACACCAACTGCATATGTAACTACGGGCCTGTCAGTGGGCCATACAACTAAATAGCAGAAGCATGAGAAGAAAGCAGTTTAAAGAGGGAGGGAGGGAGGTATAGAAGGAGAGATGAGGAGAGGGGATAGAGAGACAGACAGACAGACATAGAGACAGAGACAGAGACAGAGAGACGGAGCAAAAGAGAGGTTAAGATAGGGAGGGAGGGAGGATGGGAGGAAAGAGGGAATGAGTCCTCTGCCATTTTTCATAAATATAAATGACAGGAGAGTTTTTAAACAAATTAAAAAGCAAATTGGAATAGATCAAAATGGCGCTTGATAGCTAGCTTCCTTTGCTCGCTCGTATTATATAGTGATGTCCTACATCAATAATTATAGCAAAGGCGAATTGTCTCAAATGTGTAACATTCAAGGCAATACTAATTTTGTTTCGTTTCCTTTTATCAAGGTGTTCACATATGATTTATGCCATGCATGCAGATCCCTAATAATAATTATTAAAAGGAAAAGATGAATAATTCATCTTTTCCTTCTGAAATATGTGTCATTGTATTTTCAACCTCTATTTTCTCCCTTGAGTATACAGTGTTATACACCCCTGATATAAACATGATGTATTTTTATTAAAATTCTGTTTTATTTTTGTACAGGCTGTAGGCAAACATCTTTTAATTAGTAGCGGGTTGTTTGTTGTTTCAACTCTGGTGCATATAGTGCAATAGCCACAAGCTTTCTGTATATTTGTGATATTAACATTTCTAACAGTACTTGAATTGTTTTTTCTCTAAAACAAATGGTACATGTTATCGTGATTATTTGATTAAATATCTCTTGAAATATCTTCAAATATATCGCAAGAAAGTATTGTTTCTTATGTTAAGCATGTTAAGTGCTACTAAACGTATGTTTGTTTCATTATGATTATGACTGAGATTAACATTCACCTTGAGATCCTGCGACATGTACAAAGAGCACTTTTCAAAAAAGCAATGTGGAAAATTCCGAACGTAGGTGGATCCAGGGTGGAAACGCCCCCTTCCTTCCATACAACTCCTGACGCACACGCGCACACACACAAAGCTCTTGGGGCTGAAGTTTTATTTTCGGGAGAGGAGGGGGCAATGGGCGGACTTTCCAAAATCATTATCTGGAAAAGATCGGGATAAAATTTGCCCTGCCCCTTTTCCGAAAATCCTCGATCTGCTACTTATAAGAATGAACTTCAAGGATTTGATGGTCGTAAGAGTGTGTGTGAGAGAGAAAGAGAGAGGGGATGCGATTTTTATGACAGTGATAATAATTAATATATTTTATGAGAGCAAGAAGAGATAAGAATAGACCAGCAAAAACAAGGAAAGGGAAGAGTAAACAAGAGAGAAAGAGAGATGTAACTTTACAATGTAAGAACCTATGGCAAGACAGCTAGGCAGGAGACAGCCATATACTTAGCAGTGCCATTGATCATAAAATTGGCCAAGCCGCGTTCGAGTCGGGCACAATATGGCGAATACTGCTTTGTTTGGCAAGCACAAAACAAAAGAATATACGCCAGAGAGAGATTTGAAAGGTGCGACCCTTTTCCGACTTTGCCCCTCGCTTATATTAGAGAGAAGGCCAAATAATGCTATTGTTTTCTATGACACAAATAAGAGTTGCTGACTCGGCTGGTATACATCCATATTAATATGTTCTAAACCAATATTTACAATAGCTTCAGGAAACAAACAAGGACACTGCAATTTATAATAAAGTCCTTTATATTAACAAACTAATGTAAGGTCATAAGCGTAAAAGCACAATATTGCTATTGGAGCTGACGCCCTATATAAGTTACAAGCTTCTAAATATTCAAGCGAATTTTGACACTTTAATACAGTTAAAAGTTATATCTAGTCTTAAAAAGTATACTAGAAAAAATACGCAAAAGTACAAAAAGACCACTATACTTCTCGAAGGGCGGTTGCCGCCCGAATATTGGTTCAAATATATCAATTCTATAAGTCTCCCGCCCGTACAGCCCCATTCCCTCCTCCCCCGGCCTCGTACTCCAATGTGTAGAATGACCATTGTAAGCTCCTGTAGATAAAAAGTAGCCTTACTTCAAACCTATTACAAGACCGGCATGTCAGTGACACAGGCCTTCTGACATTATTTAGTAAGATTGCAGTTTTGAGAGGGCCTGTCGACTTTTCGGCCAACTCCTACAGGCATGACGGGTACGTAAAATTGAGAGTGGCGGAGGCATGCGAGGTCTCTATCATGTCTATTTCAAAGTCTTGGACTTAACATTCTTCTTCTTCCTCTTCTAGTAATCTTCAAAGGGCTATGCAGTCTATCACGAAGATGAACTAAAGATTGCAAGTGGTGTGAGGAAGACAAATAACGAGGTGGAATGGGACAAGGGCGTTTCTTGCGTTGAATTTTCACGAAATAGTTATTCATGGGCCCCGCCTTGGAGAGAGGTGCGATTGATTCGAACCGTCGCAACATGAAATTATAATCGCAACTCCTATATCTCTTAAGTATACACAGTTGCGATTCATCTTAAGTTGCGATTGATTTGAATCAATTAATCGCAACTCTTTACAAGACACGGCCCTGGTCAGCATGAATTGTTCTCACGTCACAAATCTCGGGTCATGGCGACATCTTCATCATACTTCCTCCTTCCCTGGTCGTCGCCATGCAGACAACCTTTGACCTCTGGTGTTTCGAGCTCGATGTCGCTGGCTTCAGCCTCCTGCACTCGATGTCGTAGAGCGAGTTTTTCTTGCATCGTAAAAGACGAGACGAGATCATCCTGGATCCTTGTCTCTGAACATCTGAGAAACTATTGAGCATTGTAGACACAACACCGAGGCAGACAAACAGGTAGGTGAACAGAATGACCTAGAAGGATATCAAACAGAATAGTCAAGATAGCACACAGTGTTCATCAGAAAAAGTCGAAGGGATCAAACGAAAGCGATTTTCTTTATTTAAAAAGGACAATATTGATGGAGCTTAAAGCTTAATGGTGCTCATTAGCCGTTTCAGGACTCTTATTGCTATGAAATAATACATAGTGTAAACCTGACAACTTTACAACATTTCCCTCATTTTCTGATTTCTTTCAATAGAAATAGTACACAGCCAAAATTAGTTCTGGAACGCTTACACTTTTTTTCCTATAAACAATCCCTTTTCTTTTACAACTTATTTCCTGTTTGGAACTGCTTCTGAAGCACTATTGACATATTCATCAATCCCTTTTCTTTTCTTTTTATAATTTTTTGCTCTTTGGAGGAATTTTGCCGCTAGTTTGTGGGCACATTCAATCAGACACCCCTATTCCCTAACTAAGACATTTACATGACGCCCTGCTACTGGTTACATAGTGTACGTAGCCGTACAAATTTTTCGCGAAAACATTTTTCACTATCCTTACTAATTTATCAATCGAGTGATCTCTATTTGTTGTAATCCAGAGCTAAGGCGTAAAAAGATGGTCCACAGGTTAAATCATGTCGGCGCTCCATAATGTCCCCATCCCATGTATATTCTCTATGGGAGGCAACTATATAATGGAGCTTCGTGAAATGACTGACCAATCAGAAGAAGTTTCCGGTGACGTAACTACCTCCCTCAACTAGATATGGCTCAAACTTACTCTAATCACATACAGCTCAACGACAGGAATTCCTGAAAACGCTGGATATAGGTCTCCAAACCCTATGGTGGTCATCGCCACAATTGTAAAGTAAAAGCTGTCGCTATAGCTCCAGTCTGACATGGCGAAGAAATAGATGAGGCTGGTCGGGATGATCATCAGCACGACTAGAAGATAGACCAACGTGATGTTAGCGAGGACTACTCCGCCTTTTGGACAGCGTGTCAGACAGGTCTCCAGATTGGCAGTTATTCTGGTGAGGCACAAAGCCTGGATGATTTGACCGACTGAGAGAATGATACTTCCAGTGATGACGATGCCTATGACAGCGTAGAACATACAGAAGTCCTCACCGAGCCCTGTGCGTGGAGCGTTAAACCCGAACCCTGGAAAAGACAAGGACATAATAATGTGGCTAAATTTCTGGGGCCGTAGCTGTAGGCCTTCATTTCCATTTTTTTAATATGAATATTATTTCAAAAAAATTATCTAAACATTTTATCATTTTTGTTATATTAGTTTTGTTAGTAATTATTATGTCGTCTCCCAATGCAGAGGAGTTGGAATCCGTCTTTTATATTATTATAGGGATCACTTCCGTTGGAGTTTGATCTATTTCTTTGTAGTGGTTGAATTTTTCTGTCTGTTCTTTTTTAAGAATTTTTTTTTTTGAGAATTCTTTTTTCCCCATATTTTTAAAATCGATTTACGCAATTTCTTGTACATTATGGAAAACTGCATCTTATTGTTAGTTCTTTATTATCCGAGTCATGTTATACATTTGTTCGTTGTATGTTTATTTATTTGTTTGTGATTATCAGCAACCATGCCCTGCAAATGTTAACATGTTATATTGTTTTAATCTATGTTTGGAAATGAAAATAAATAAAATGAAATGAAGAACTCTTTTGAGAGTGCTTTCCACGATACATATATGATATAGTTAACAAATAAATTATTCATAACCTTACCAAGTTTTGTAAGGTTTTAAGTATGTGAAAACTGATTTTGTCCCGATTAATGTTTCTTGAGAATGTGACATAATTATGAAGATTACATCTAAACGTATTCAACAAATGTCATAAATCATTCAGTACACCTTTCATTCTAGAGTTACGAAAAACATAAAATTCAGGGGTACAAATAATACAGTTGTTATCTATATACATCTTACAGCGTCATTAGACGGACATTATGTAGTGAAACAAGGCGCTCTTGGCGGTCTCGCCTGCATTACGCAATTATTCGATATGATGAAAAATTGAGGTTGGGACATTATTTATGGGCAGGGTGACCCATTAGCAGGCCCCAAAATATGAAATCATCTGAATATAATCAGCATTTTGAAGTGCA
>CP137680.1:13186774-13304173 GCA_037976565.1 Mesocentrotus franciscanus | reverse complement strand
GAGAAACCATGCTGAACATTCTGATTTTTGCTTCATATTCTCTTTCTCTTTTTTTTCTTTTTTTCGCTGCTGCTATATGGACAGATGATGATGATCATGATGGACATATCATTTCAGCCGTTGTTATAAAAAGTAAAAAAAAGGAAAGTCCTTGTTTTCTTTCGCATGTAAAGGAAAAAACAATGCACCCCGGCCCTTGTGCATTTCGTCATGCGATGATTTCAAGATTAAAAATAAATACACGTATCTACATAATGGCAGGGTACAAGAGGGGCATTCAGGAAATACCCTTTCTCGAACTTTGTTCCCGAGCCGGTAACCATTATACGATCTATGACTCTTACAATATGCTGCAATATGGCCTATACCAGCGACCTAGCCGATGAAAATACAAACTTTACCGATTGAAAGCTGAATGAAGGTATAATACAAATACAAAGGAATAACAGGGTCAAATTTGCCGCAGTTACGGTGACGGTGACGACATAACAATATGTGGACCCGATCGGCTCTCCTATAAAGCTTATATAGGCGATGAGCCGTGTGTTAATTAATGCAAAATCACAGTGAATATGCGTACTCAAGGTGATGTCATCAAGTTGATAGCTAGTTTTTAGGTCGACAACTTCCGAAGCTTTAGATTTCGAGTTTTTAGAGGTTGTTACTCCTCTGACAGACACTAAAATAGCATATTAAATTGAATTGATTAAAAAAAAAAAACTTCTGCAACGTACAAATCAAAATACATTCCAGTGATACAACATAGTTCTAGAAAATATTGTAAAAAATGATACTATTGTAATCTATGGCTTATAAGCTTTCCGTTGATACATAAATCATGTATTATCATTTTTCACTTCCGCCAGGACCTTTAACCCCGACGGAGTAAATGTTCTTGATAGGCGCACTTTTGGCAACAGAAAAATCCTCTCTTCCATCTACTTTCATAAACTTTATTCAGGCAAATTTGAATAACAGATTAAATCAGTCTAATAGCCTAACATTTGATAGAGAAATGGTGTGTTTACCCTTTTTTCTGCAGGGGAAACAGCCTCAAGTATACAGACACAGATATGCCCATTTATTTATCAAATGAAAGAGCATCATTCTCTTTTGTCAAACAGACAAACAAACAAAATATCTCAGGGCACACAAGACAAAGAAGGAACAATTTTATCCCAGAACGGATACAACATGTGAGATATTGACCTTGTATTGCTTACATTAGGTAAACATCCTGTGTGATAATATTCTTAGAATCTCTCAAACTGATAACTTTTTTAGGGGGGTTCCGTTGATACTTTAGAATCGTTGCAAATAGGATTTGCTATTTGCAGGTACTACCAAAGGTCACGATGACGTCATTTTGTTCAAGATATAAGCGTAGATACCGGGGAGAATGTTTCACAGTTGAGCTAGAGAACTGGAGCCTTCCAAAATAAAATTCAGTTGATTGTCTGCCACTACGTAAATACTTAGACAAAATTTCCGCAATGCTTTTCCCGCGCTTTGGCTTGCTGGTGGCACTGCTGCTCCTATCTGCTTGGTGCGGTAACGCCCGTCTTCGCGGGCGGAGTCCTAGAAGCAGTCGCGGTGGTGCAGGTCGATCTCGACGATGCTCGGGAGGACACACACCGAGGGATCCGCGCGACAAGCCCAACTTCGTCATATTCTTCGCAGACGACATGGGCTACGGTGATCTGGCATCGTACGGTCACCCGACCCAGGAGAGAGGACCAATCGATGACATCATGGTGGAGAACGGTATTAAATTCACCCAGGGGTATGTCCCTGATACCGTATGCACTCCTAGCCGTGCAGCGCTTTTAACAGGTGTGTATCAATCCAAATTCAAAGTTCAAAGGATTTATTGGAATTAAAATGTAAACAAACGCCGACAAAAACAAATGGCATATTATACCAAAACAAAAGTTGCTAACTAAATAAATCACTTCCTGACATAATAAAAGGATTATCATCATCAAAACAAACAAACGAAACAAAGAAATTCGAAATTTAGAGCGGCAATATGAATTTTCTAATAAGACAATAGCTAATTTGCATATTATGCAAATTTAAATGCTTTACACTTTAAAAAAAAAAAACTTTAAGTATGTTGTTAAGATTGCAGTGGATTAAATTCTTTTTTAATTTGTTTTGGGTTAACCCCTAAAAATAATGTGCTAGTTTGACTGGATTGCCAAAGAGCAACATAATATAAGTGGAGCATGAAATGACCAAACCTCCAATTTATAATGAGTATAAGTTCTATCAAATAACAAAAACTTCAAAAAGCATGCTTATATGCCGTAATCTTTTTTTGATGGTTACAAACTATTTTAAAGTAAAAACTTAAAATCGGTAAAAAAAAATCATGGGCAAATCTTTTTTGATCTGCCTAAACCTTCAGGCAAAAAACCTTATCGTTAAAAGTGTGCAGAAGATAATGCAAAATTTGTTTCGTTGTTTTTCATGAAGTGTTTCGTAAAGAAATAATAATAATGACGGGTAAGCCCAAACAAATACATCATGTCAGGAAATGAAAGGGGTCTGCAGTCAGTCATCGATTCGTTGTTTTAAAAAACATATTTCATTCCCTTCGTGTCTAATCATCAATAAGTTGTACTATAAAGGATTAATACTTTGATGTACATGTATGTATATTTCAAGCATGACTGAGTTTACCGTCCACCAATCCCTTTAATATAGTTAGATTTACATTGATTCATTGAAATTGATTTCGAATTCATTAATTGTTAGTTAAATATAAAAGAGTGGTGTATTCGACTGGATATAACCAAAGCGTAACTGAATTTATTTTATCAATTTGAAAGTGCTTTAAATAAAATTAAATGGACAGGATGGAAATGTAATGATTTAATTCGAATAAATTGGAGGGAAAATGTGTGAAGTGGAAAAATACATTGATTTGATTTGATTACGATTTATTTACTAACAGCACTTTAGTAATGTACAAACATTTCCATAGATCTACATTTTTTTGTTTCTCGAGCCTGACCCATCGTATTAATACAAAATATTTTGATAAATGACATTCTGCAAAACATGTGGTCCAGAGGATAAGTCTTCGGACTGTGAACCACGAGGTACGGGGTTCAAATCCATGTCGCAGCACTAATGTCCTTTAGCAAGACATTAGTCTACACTTGCCACACTCTCTATCCAGGTGAGGTAAATGGGTACCTGGCAGGAATAAATTCCTTGTAATGCCCGATCGAGCGCTGTATATACCTTCCAAAGCCAGGGTAATAATAATGGAGCGCCAGGAGTGGTCATGTGCCAGACACGAGCGCTATACAAGACTCCACAATTGTATTATTATAATCTGCATTCGTTACTAAAAATACTTATCGATGTACAATAATCCTAAACAAGAAACTGACGGCTTCTTGCTGATGTACACTACTTACAGGTCGGTATCCAGTTCGATCTGGAATATTCAGTGGTTCTGGTGGATCCCGGGTGTTCCTCCCATGGACCAGGTCCGGTCTTCCATCCACTGAACTCACCATCGCAGAAGCTCTCAAGGAGGAGGGCTACGCTACAGGCATATCTGGCAAGTGGCATCTAGGTAAGACGCCCTCTATATACCCCGGGGTTGTACGGCGGTTGTTGGAAACTTGCGGATCTCGTAAAATAGACCAATTCGGAGATAGCACTTGTTCAAAACCATCCCCAAATATTCACAAATAGGTATACCTTTTTAATCATGGAGAGGTCCCACCTTGGGCATTTTAAAAGAATCACTACCAAAGTGATGAGCTGCTTCATGAGTACCTTTTGTTGCCCTCTTGAAAATAATAATAATTCCTGAATTAATTAGAAAGTACCGTCTGTCCATAAATGAATACTGATCAAGGAGGCATTACAGCTTTAGAGTTCCGATGAACAATAATGAATGCAAATTTCTGGCAGAATAGATCACTTTCGTAATGTCATCTAATGTAATGCATAAGTTTTTATTATTAGTGCCTCGTTATAAAATATTCCATACACCTGTTACGAATAAAATTGTATTTTAATAGCCGTGTTCACATGCACCATGGCAATTGTGGTCGGCGTAAAGGTCGTGTTTAGAGATAGTCGGCGTAAATATGGTAAGGTCGGCGTAAAGGTCGGCGTAGTGACCGTCTGAACGATAGTCGTGTAAGCTACGCCGACCTTTACGCCGACTGATTTACTCCTGGATTTTTTCCAGGAGTAACGCGCTAACACGACTAGAGGGTAGCGTAAGTTGACCGTGTGGATGCTCTCACTTGGCACTTGGAGTATCTGTGACCTTTCACAAATGTTGTTTGTCTACAATCAATTCCGCGGTTTAGTGCGTGCGCCACCACTTCCGGAAGTTACGCAGAGTAAGACTGGGTCGGTGGAAGGTCGTGTTAACTTAATCGTGGCAATTTGGTCCGAGTAAGAGCGTATGGACAACTAATGGTGTAAGTCAACTATTTTAATATGGAATATTTATTGTTGCAGGGAAAAACTTACGCCGACTAGGATTAGGAAGCCCCGTCTGAACATGGCTACAAATAGCCTGAATGCAAATTGCAGACATTACGACGTTGTTAGATAGGACAGATAAAGTATAGGCCTACCTATAAACAACTGTATACAATTCACATTTTGACTTTTGAAATACATTCATTTGTAACAGGTGAATGAAATAATTTGTATCGAGGCACTTAACAAAGACCCACGCATTAAATTTGATGACATTACGAAAATTATGTACTGAAAGAATGTTACAATTTTATTGAATGACTGAAATAGCTTGATTCTGTGATGTCGGATGTTCCAAGCCGCCATGCAAGCTAGAATGGGGATGATTGAGAGATATTTCTATAATTTTGAAATATTATGAGTATTATGATGCGCTGTTAACTTAATGAATCAATTAGCACAAGAATTAATATGCAATTCGATCTATATTATAACTAGTTATGGTAACATTTCGAAGTTTCCAAGCCTCAACATTGAGAACTAATCGAGATAATAGCCTAGAAAGCGTTACAAAACTTGATTCTATGCATGGGCCGTTCCAGTTATCGTATTTCATATATTTATATCTTAGAAGATTATTCAAATGAAACACTTTCCTTTAATGCCCGCGTATGCCAACTCTAGATATTTTCATTTAAAATTTTGTATTTTTCACTACAAATAATATGCTCGCTTGTACCTGGTTATTACAATTGTGTATACTTTCTTTGTAAACATTTGGGTCCTCGAAAACTAAAATACCAACATAACAGAATATCCCTCGTTGTTACTGTCTCTTCGTTATGTTATAGAGATGGGACATAGGCCCCTGGTCGAATGTCTGAATGAAAGAATAGTAAGCGGGAAAGAGAGAGGGAAGTTATAGGGGCGAACGAAAAAGACAAGAAAATGACAAGACCCCTCCCATACCTTCCCTCACTAGATGACCTTGTTCTCTCATTTTTCATCAAGTGCCCCTCAATGGCTGGAAACCCACGCTACGCCACTGTTTTAAATGGCCCCTGCCATCTAAATGCAAGTTTATTCATGTTGGTGTGTAGTCCTGCATACATCTCATATTTTGATATATAAACTTCTGAATGTGTTTCATAGATTTTAAATGTTTTTGATTTTTTTAAAATCTTTCAAACTTGCCAAGCTCCACCTAAAATCCTCCAGATCTCATTCCCCTTGTGACATCATCTGTCAGTCATCAATGAGCTAACTTGAGAAAGTGGTGTGTAACTTTGCCAAAGTTGACCACCTGTTACAATACGTAATACAATAGCAAAATAAAGTTGCTATGTCAGACATGCTGTAGCATCACCAGGAAGACAAAGGCAATGATGATGTATTGTACATGTATGAAAGCATGCAATTCTATTTTGAGCGTGTGCTAAGCTGGGGGAAATTACATACCATTGTCTATTGTAGAATATTTGTCTGACATGTCTGACATAGCAACTTATATGTTGCTATTAATTGTTGTATTGTAACAGGTGGTCAACTTTGGCAAAGTTACATACCACTTTCTCAAGTTAGCTCATTGATGACTGACAGATGATATCACAAGGGGAATGAGATCTGGAGGATTTTTAGGGTGGAGCTTAGCAAGTTTCAAAATAAATATTTCAACAAATATTTAAAAATCTATGAAACACATTCAGAAGTTTACATATTAAAATATGAGATGTATGCAGGACTACACACCAACAGGAATAAACTTGCATTTGGATGGCAGGGGCCCTTAAGTGTATTGTTTGAACAAAAAGCATGTGAATTCATCCAACCTGTCAACTTCCGCCATTCTACAAAGTAACCCCCATTTGTATATACATGTGCACACGTCATTTTCTTCGAAATAATTATGACGTGTTGATATTTGTTAAGACTTTAGACTTTATTCTGGAGTCAAACCTGTAGCTGCATGCAAATTGGCTAATATTGAGTTGTGCAAATAGCTATTCATTAAAATTGAAATCAAATATTGAAAGCGAAAACCTTTGACCTTGCAAGATAGATGCAAACATGAATCGATTGATATCAAATAAAGTCAGAGATTTCCGGTACTTGATATTTATTCATCATTTGCTAAATCTACTATTCTTTTTTTTCTTTTTAAATCGATAATGATTTTTCATGTACTTCCTCATCCATTCTCGTTCTTCTTCTTTGTCTACTTCTTCTGTTTCTTTTCTTTTCTTCTTTTTCCCCCTCTTCTTCTTTTTCCCCTCTCTCTCTCTCTCTCCTACTCCCTCCCATCCTCTCTCTCACTCTCTCCCTACCTTCTCCCTCTCTCCCTCCCTCCTTTCTCTATACACAACATTGGGTGGTTTACTCCTTACACAGGGTTGTGTTAAGTTGTGTAAAAATACACAACTTTACACTGCAAATTCGTTGTGTAAAGTTGTGTAATTTTTTTACATAACTTAACACAACCCTGTGTAAGTGAACTACCCAATGTCGTGTAAAGTCGTTACACAACGAATTTGCAGTGTAGCGCGCTCTCTCTCTCTCTCTCTATATATATATGTTATAATTATTTCTCCCCCTCTTTTTGTCTCTCTCTCTCTCTCTCTCACGGATACATGATAACACTGCCTTTCCTTTATTCTTTTATTTTAGGGCTGAATTCAGAAACCCGTGAAGACGGGATCCATCTCCCGATGCACCACGGTTTCGACTACGTAGGCCACATCCTCCCGTTTACAAACAGTATGGCATGTGATGATACAGGGGTACGATATAGCTTTCAGCAATAGACCATTTTCGTTATGTATTCAATGTTAATGCATAAATCATTCACTATGAACATGACGGGCAAGAAAGAGGACAAAATATACAATTCCTCATTCTACCCTCAACAATTGCTGTGGTAGACAAAGAACATCCCTTCACTGCTATTATGTAAACATGTGTAGAACAGGTGTCACATGCATATTCACCTGTTCTACTTATTTTACATAATAGCAGTGAAGGGATGTTCCTTGTCTACCACAGCAATTGTTGAGTAGAATGAGGAATTGTATATTTTGTCCTCTTTCTTTGTCCGTCATGTTCATAGAGATTGTCAAGTGCCTCGTTACAAATTATTTCATTCACCTGTTATGAACAATTGTATTTCAATAGTTAGAATGCGAATGGTTACGTGGTGTTAGGTAGGACAAGCCATAATGTTTGTCCTACCTAGCAACAATATAAATACCGCGAATGCCTATATAATTATTTATGTTTATAGCTACTCGAAATTGATGAAATGTATGTCATTTTCAAATCCCTTCTACAGCGCTTCCAAGATTTCCCTGACGTCACCAAATGTTTCCTGTACAAGCGAGATAAGATAGTCGCTCAGCCATTCAACCATACCTACCTCACGCAGACGTTTGTCAACGATGCTGTCTCATTCATAGAAGACAATGCCGATAATCCGTTCTTCTTCTACTTCCCCTTCTCGCATCCACACGCACCTCTGTACGCCTCGCCTCGATTCGCTGGAAAGTCACGCCGCGGTAAGTTGACTCTCATCCTGCCCCTTCTAAAAATCGCAATCCACTTGAAACTATGGTGCCCCTGAGCCACCCCCTCCTTTCACCCCGCAAAACCATATCTGGCATGCATTTATTACATTAAAAAGAATCATTTTCATTTATTTGAAGCATAAAAAGCATTAAAAGAAGAAAAATACATCTCCACCCCTATTCTTGATAATAAATACATTTAAGCGAGATACATGCAGAAAATGAATTCTAGAACCCCAAGCCCCCCCTCAAAAAAAAAAAATCAATGATTACCTCAACGTGTTAAACATATTTTATTTCAATTCTTCCCATATATCAGGCGAATACGGCGACAACATTAATGAGATGAGTTGGGCAGTAGGCGAGGTGATAGATGCCCTGGAAGCTCAGGGGCTTTCTCAGAACACCCTGGTCTTGTTTATCGCCGACCACGGGCCCCAACCCGAGTATTGCGCTCATGGGGGAGATTCCAGCATATTCAAAGGTATGTGTAGTGCCCAGTACACACTTTACGATCATCCTGCGATCCGATTTTCGAAGAAATGGAAATTATATTAGATATGGAAATTTAAAAAACGTCATTGTCCCGATTTAGATTCTGAATGATGATAAGAAAACTAACAAGTGGAATTTTAGTGCATTGAACTCTTTTAGTCAGAATAAAAACCGAATCGGCTTCAAATCGTTGACAATCGTAGGCCTACTACTGGTCTGACGTCACTACGATTCTGAGCCGAGTTAGCTTTTCCTTCTCCTAAGAAGCTTGAAATCCCACAAAATTTAGATTCTGTGAAACATAATGAAAGAGTTCAGCACCGTAAAACTTTAAACTTAGAAAATGATGTCCGATCACCTCCACGCCTACTGGCATTAATATCTGGTAGAGGAATAGTCTCCATTTTGAAGTGAAAACAAAACATCCCGCCTGCCGGATAAGGAACGGAGATAATCCACATAATGCCCCATCATTTCAAAAATATTTTCATTTTGTTTTTAGGATACAAGACCAATACATGGGAGGGAGGCGTACGCGTTCCCTTCGTCGCTTACTGGCCCGGGCAGATAACGCCTCGTGAATCGGACGCGCTCGTCAGTACTCTGGACATCATGAGAACCGTTGTCGACCTCTCTAACGGCACGCTCCCCGACGATCGTTCCTACGACGGCGAAGTAATCACCGACGTCCTGTTGAATAACGCCCGGTCGCCGCACGACGTCCTCTACTACTACTGCAAGGACCGGCTCATGGCGGTTCGATCCGGTCCATACAAGGTTCATTACTTCACCCACCGAGTCCAGACTCAGGATTATTTCGCTGGGGAATGTCAAGACGGTGGACTGCCATTGGCACACTACTTCGACTGCTACCACTGCTATGATTCTTGCGTCACCGAGCAAGATCCGCCGCTCATCTACGACGTCGAGCACGACCCCATTGAGGCGTACCCGCTGAACAAAACACTTGATCATACACTCGCTGAATTTATGGAAGATCTGCAGGAGAAGGTGACGGCTCACATAGCATCTGTGATTGTAGCGGAGCCTTTGTTGGATGACAAAGACCCAACAAAGTCCATCACTCCTTGCTGCGACCCTGACACCAACTGCATATGTAACTACGGGCCTGTCAGTGGGCCATACAACTAAATAGCAGAAGCATGAGAAGAAAGCAGTTTAAAGAGGGAGGGAGGGAGGTATAGAAGGAGAGATGAGGAGAGGGATAGAGAGACAGACAGACAGACATAGAGACAGAGACAGAGACAGAGAGACGGAGCAAAAGAGAGGTTAAGATAGGGAGGGAGGGAGGATGGGAGGAAAGAGGAATGAGTCCTCTGCCATTTTTCATAAATATAAATGACAGGAGAGTTTTTAAACAAATTAAAAAGCAAATTGGAATAGATCAAAATGGCGCTTGATAGCTAGCTTCCTTTGCTCGCTCGTATTATATAGTGATGTCCTACATCAATAATTATAGCAAAGGCGAATTGTCTCAAATGTGTAACATTCAAGGCAATACTAATTTTGTTTCGTTTCCTTTTATCAAGGTGTTCACATATGATTTATGCCATGCATGCAGATCCCTAATAATAATTATTAAAAGGAAAAGATGAATAATTCATCTTTTCCTTCTGAAATATGTGTCATTGTATTTTCAACCTCTATTTTCTCCCTTGAGTATACAGTGTTATACACCCCTGATATAAACATGATGTATTTTTATTAAAATTCTGTTTTATTTTTGTACAGGCTGTAGGCAAACATCTTTTAATTAGTAGCGGGTTGTTTGTTGTTTCAACTCTGGTGCATATAGTGCAATAGCCACAAGCTTTCTGTATATTTGTGATATTAACATTTCTAACAGTACTTGAATTGTTTTTCTCTAAAACAAATGGTACATGTTATCGTGATTATTTGATTAAATATCTCTTGAAATATCTTCAAATATATCGCAAGAAAGTATTGTTTCTTATGTTAAGCATGTTAAGTGCTACTAAACGTATGTTTGTTTCATTATGATTATGACTGAGATTAACATTCACCTTGAGATCCTGCGACATGTACAAAGAGCACTTTTCAAAAAAGCAATGTGGAAAATTCCGAACGTAGGTGGATCCAGGGGTGGAAACGCCCCCCCCCCTTCCTTCCATACAACTCCTGACGCACACGCGCACACACACAAAGCTCTTGGGGGCTGAAGTTTTATTTTCGGGAGAGGAGGGGGGCAATGGGCGGGACTTTCCAAAATCATTATCTGGAAAAGATCGGGATAAAATTTGCCCCGCCCTTTTCCGAAAATCCTCGATCTGCTACTTATAAGAATGAACTTCAAGGATTTGATGGTCGTGTAAGAGTGTGTGTGAGAGAGAAAGAGAGAGGGGATGCGATTTTTATGACAGTGATAATAATTAATATATTTTATGAGAGCAAGAAGAGATAAGAATAGACCAGCAAAAACAAGGAAAGGGAAGAGTAAACAAGAGAGAAAGAGAGAGATGTAACTTTACAATGTAAGAACCTATGGCAAGACAGCTAGGCAGGAGACAGCCATATACTTAGCAGTGCCATTGATCATAAAATTGGCCAACCCGCGTTCGAGTCGGGCACAATATGGCGAATACTGCTTTGTTTGGCAAGCACAAAACAAAAGAATATACGCCAGAGAGAGAGATTGAAAGGTGCGACCCTTTTCCGACTTTGCCCCTCGCTTATACAGAGAGAAGGCCAAATAATGCTATTGTTTTCTATGACACAAATAAGAGTTGCTGACTCGGCTGGTATACATCCATATTAATATGTTCTAAACCAATATTTACAATAGCTTCAGGAAACAAACAAGGACACTGCAATTTATAATAAAGTCCTTTATATTAACAAACTAATGTAAGGTCATAAGCGTAAAAGCACAATATTGCTATTGGAGCTGACGCCCTATATAAGTTACAAGCTTCTAAATATTCAAGCGAATTTTGACACTTTAATACAGTTAAAAGTTATATCTAGTCTTAAAAAGTATACTAGAAAAAATACGCAAAAGTACAAAAAAGACCACTATACTTCTCGAAGGGCGGTTGCCGCCCGAATATTGGTTCAAATATATCTATAAGTCTCCCGCCCGCACAGCCCCACCCCCGGCCTCGTACTCCAATGTGTAGAATGACCATTGTTTAAAGCTCCTGTAGATAAAAAGTAGCCCTACTTCAAACCTATAACAAGACCGGCATGTCAGTGTCACAGGCCTTCTGACATTATTTAGTAAGATTGCAGTTTTGAGAGGGCCTGTCGACTTTTCGGCCAACTCCTACAGGCATGACGGGTACGTAAAATTGAGAGTGGCGGAGGCATGCGAGGTCTCTATCATGTCTATTTCAAAGTCTTGGACTTAACATTCTTCTTCTTCCTCTTCTAGTAATCTTCAAAGGGCTATGCAGTCTATCACGAAGATGAACTAAAGATTGCAAGTGGTGTGAGGAAGACAAATAACGAGGTGGAATGGGACAAGGGCGTTTCTTGCGTTGAATTTTCACGAAATAGTTATTCATGGGCCCCGCCTTGGAGAGAGTGCGATTGATTCGAACCGTCGCAACATGAAATTATAATCGCAACTCCTATATCTCTTAAGTATACACAGTTGCGATTCATCTTAAGTTGCGATTGATTTGAATCAATTAATCGCAACTCTTTACAAGACACGGCCCTGGTCAGCATGAATTGTTCTCACGTCACAAATCTCGGGTCATGGCGACATCTTCATCATACTTCCTCCTTCCCTGGTCGTCGCCATGCAGACAACCTTTGACCTCTGGTGTTTCGAGCTCGATGTCGCTGGCTTCAGCCTCCTGCACTCGATGTCGTAGAGCGAGTTTTTTCTTGCATCGTAAAGACGAGACGAGATCATCCTGGATCCTTGTCTCTGAACATCTGAGAAACTATTGAGCATTGTAGACACAACACCGAGGCAGACAAACAGGTAGGTGAACAGAATGACCTAGAAGGATATCAAACAGAATAGTCAAGATAGCACACAGTGTTCATCAGAAAAATAAGTCGAAGGGATCAAACGAAAGCGATTTTCTTTATTTAAAAAAGGACAATATTGATGGAGCTTAAAGCTTAATGGCGCTCATTAGCCGTTTCAGGACTCTTATTGCTATGAAATAATACACAGCCAAAATTAGTTCTGGAACGCTTACACTTTTTTCCTATAAACAATCCCTTTTCTTTTACAACTTATTTCCTTTTTGGAACTGCTTCTGAAGCACTATTGACATATTCATCAATCCCTTTTCTTTTCTTTTTATAATTTGTTGCTCTTTGGAGGAATTTTGCCGCTAGTTTGTGGGCACATTCAATCAGACACCCCCCCCCCTATTCCCTAACTAAGACATTTACATGACGCCCTGCTACTGGTTACATAGTGTACGTAGCCGTACAAATTTTTCGCGAAAACATTTTTCACTATCCTTACTAATTTATCAATCGAGTGATCTCTATTTGTTGTAATCCAGAGCTAAGGCGTAAAAAGATGGTCCACAGGTTAAATCATGTCGGCGCTCCATAATGTCCCCATCCCATGTATATTCTCTATGGGAGGCAACTATAAATGGAGCTTCGTGAAATGACTGACCAATCAGAAGAAGTTTCCGGTGACGTAACTACCTCCCTCAACTAGATATGGCTCAAACTTACTCTAATCACATACAGCTCAACGACAGGAATTCCTGAAAACGCTGGATATAGGTCTCCAAACCCTATGGTGGTCATCGCCACAATTGTAAAGTAAAAGCTATCGCTATAGCTCCAGTCTGACATGGCGAAGAAATAGATGAGGCTGGTCGGGATGATCATCAGCACGACTAGAAGATGATGTTAGCGAGGACTACTCCGCCTTTTGGACAGCGTGTCAGACAGGTCTCCAGATTGGCAGTTATTCTGGTGAGGCACAAAGCCTGGATGATTTGACCGACTGAGAGAATGATACTTCCAGTGATGACGATGCCTATGACAGCGTAGAACATACAGAAGTCCTCACCGAGCCCTGTGCGTGGAGCGTTAAACCCGAACCCTGGAAAAGACAAGGACATAATAATGTGGCTAAATTTCTGGGGCCGTAGCTGTAGGCCTTCATTTCCATTTTTTTAATATGAATATTATTTCAAAAAAATTATCTAAACATTTTATCATTTTTGTTATATTAGTTTTGTTAGTAATTATTATGTCGTCTCCCAATGCAGAGGAGTTGGAATCCGTCTTTTATATTATTATAGGGATCACTTCCGTTGGAGTTTGATCTATTTCTTTGTAGTGGTTGAATTTTTTCTGTCTGTTCTTTTTTAAGAATTTTTTTTTTTGAGAATTCTTTTTTCCCCATATTTTTAAAATCGATTTACGCAATTTCTTGTACATTATGGAAAACTGCATCTTATTGTTAGTTCTTTATTATCCGAGTCATGTTATACATTTGTTCGTTGTATGTTTATTTATTTGTTTGTGATTATCAGCAACCATGCCCTGCAAATGTTAACATGTTATATTGTTTTAATCTATGTTTGGAAATGAAAATAAATAAAATGAAATGGAGGAAATGAAATGAAGAACTCTTTTGAGAGTGCTTTCCACGATACATATATGATATAGTTAACAAATAAATTATTCATAACCTTACCAAGTTTTGTAAGGTTTTAAGTATGTGAAAACTGATTTTGTCCCGATTAATGTTTCTTGAGAATGTGACATAATTATGAAAGATTACATCTAAACGTATTCAACAAATGTCATAAATCATTCAGTACACCTTTCATTCTAGAGTTACGAAAAACACAAAAAACATAAAATTCACAAGGGGTACAAATAATACAGTTGTTATCTGTATACATCTTACAGCGTCATTAGACGGACGTAATGTAGTGAAACAAGGGAAACGCTCTTGGCGGTCTCGCCTGCATTACGCAATTATTCGATATGATGAAAAATTGAGGTTGGGACATTATTTATGGGCAGGGTGACCCATTAGCAGGCCCCAAAATATGAAATCATCTGAATATAATCAGCATTTTGAAGTGCATATTGACTAAGAATCATCAGAAGAATTATTTACTATTATTTGTACCAAGATTGATAACTTTTATGAAATATGAACAAATAACAAAAATTGATTTATTAATTCTCATTAAGTTGTGAAAACATAATCCAAGTTTACTGATCTAAAATGACCTTTTAACCTTGACTTTGTGACCTGGAATTTGTGTCATATGATTTGTGATACTTGATAACCTTTGGGTACAAGTTTCATGGAATTTGAACAAACACTTTTGAAATTATGCTAAAAATTCAAAATCTTGATGTTGATGCCACAACAAAGTCTAAGTTTGCAGACTTGAAATGACATTTGACTTTGACTTTTTCACCTAAAAGACTAATCGCATGATTGGTAATACTTGATAACCCTTATGTTCAAGTTTCATTACTGGAATCAGAATGTATACTTTCAAAATTATGATAAAAATTCAAAATCTTAACCTTTGGTTAAGTTTTGATGTTGATGCCACAACATGAAATGACCTGAAATGACCTTTGACCTTGACTTAGTGACCTGTAAATCTACTCACATGATTGGGGGTACTTGACAACCCTTTAGGCCAAGTTTCTTTGAATAAGAACTTATACTTTCCAAATTATATTAAAAATTCAAAAACTTAACCTTAGGTTAAATTTTTGATGTTGACGCCGCCGCCGTCACCGGAAAAGCGGCAATGTCTCGCTTCTGCTATGCAAGCGAGACAAAAATGAGTCATTAAGTAGACATGGTCATTAGCAGGACATTTTCGTGGCCTGTTAACGATTGAACAAAAGAAGTACTGCCCTCTACGAACGTTTGCAGGCAGAGGAAACAAAAGGCCTCCCAAGAAACAAAAGGTTTACTCATTAGTTATTAGTTTAATTAGTTATATTGTTTTGAATTTAGGGTTAGGGTTAGGCCGGGTTAGGGTTAGGGTTAGAGTTATATACCTGTTTTTTTTGTTTTTGATGATGTCCGGTTAATTAACCATGTAGGGTTGTATATAGATGTCCTGTTAATACAACATGTAGGGTTATACATTGTATATATATATATATATATTATATACCAAGTTCAAGTTCAATTCATTTCCACATTTAAAAAAAAACTAGAAAAGTCAACGCAAAGCGTCGCATCCCCTCGCAGGGTACAAATGGCCTATATACGTCAGAACAAGTTACCTCCATTAGACTATACTACAGTATTATATTACTAGGCAAGGAAGTTAACCACATTTTCACATATATAATTAGGTGTTTTTGCATATTTAATGAGCTATGACCTTTCACCTTTGACCTACATACTCCGAAATCGAACTTAGGCTGTGTTTTGATACTATGTACCTTCATATCAAATTTGATTATTTCATTAAAATCTGTCAAACATTACTAAAGTCATCGATCGGAAACCAGATTCGCATATTTAATGAGCTATGACCTTTGACCTACATACTCGGAAATTGAACTTAGGCTGTGTTTTGATACCATGTACCTTCATATCAAATTTGATTAAAATCCGTCAAACCCCTGCTGGAAAGAACACACTCATTCACACTCATTCACAGTGTGAAACACAGTGTAAAAACACAATCCACACTGTGAACACAGTGTGAATACACAGTCCACATTGTGAACAGAGTCTTTTCACAGTATGGACACCGCCACAATGTGGTAAACCACACAGTGTTGAAATTGTGAAATTCGATTTCACAGTGTGAATGTACCCGCTCACAATGTGAAAATGATTTCACAGTGTGAAAAATAGAATTCACAGTGTGGCCGCCCTGTTGAAAATAGTTCACAGTGTGAAAAATAGAATTCACAGTGTGGCCGCCCTGTTGAAAGTATTTCACAGTGTGAAAAATAGAATTCACAGTGTGGCCGCCCTGTTGAAAATAGTTCACAGTGTGAACAATAACATTCACAGTGTGGCCACTCTGTAAAAAATACTTCACAGTGTGAAAAATAGAATTCACAGTGTGGCCGCCCTGTTGAAAGTATTTCACAGTGTGAAAAATAGAATTCACAGTGTGGCCGCCCTGTTGAAAGTATTTCACAGTGTGAAAATTAGAATTTACATTGTGGCCGCCCTGTGGAAAATATTTCACAGTGTGAACTATAAAATTCACAGTGTGGCCACTCTGCGGACAATATTTCACAGTGTGAAAAATAGAATTCACAGTGTGGCCGCCCTGTTGAAAATATTTCACAGTGTGAACTATAGGCTAACATTCACATGCAGTGTGGCCACTCTGTGAAAAATATTTCACAGTGTGAAAATTAGAATTTACATTGTGGCTGCCCTGTGGAAAATATTTCACAGTGTGAACTATAAAATTCACAGTGTGACCACTCTCCGGACAATATTTCACATTGTGAAAAGTAAAATTCACAGTGTGGTCGCCCTGTGAAAAAAATTCACAATGTGGCCACTCTGTGAGAAATATTTCACATTGTCACTGTGAACAATAAATAATTCACACTATTGGCCACTCTGGGAAAAATTGTACATAGTGGGGTCAGTGCTGCCGGGGTGCTGCCGGCCTGCTGCCGGGGTGCTGGCTGCCATTGAGTGGTGAGTTTTGCTATTAGTACTTTGCTCAAGGGAACGATAGGAAGACACATTTTCATACATTTTTGGACATTACCATTGAGCATGTTGAACACTCGAACCGTTAAGTAGGGTCTAGTGTATATCAGCCATTTTACTTTTTAGGCTCTGGACTATCACAAAACTCTGCTGAAAAGAGTGCAGATATTTCCATTTTTTGCATATCTGAACTAAATCGACCCTGGATTCTAAAGATAATGATCCCATATTCCGAGTTGTGTACGTGTATTGTTCATCGTATTTGTAACTGAATTGTGATTGACAGATGATGTCACAAGATCCAATCCAATCCAATCAAATCCTGGAATTTATAAAGCGCCAATATCTAGTTTCCTAATCAAAGGCGTTATCCCTACTTCATACCTATTGTTCAGGGGGGATGAATGAATAGATCATACCCATAAACAATGGGTATCAATTACAGATCAACGCCCATGCACAAAGTTATCACTCCGGTGAGTTTTTTAAAGAGTTGGGGCTTAGCAAAATGAACAAAATAATTTCTTACATTTGTATCACTTTATCTGACATTTATGGATACAAGTGGAATTTCTATCATGACAGCTGCTGTTAATGACATCTGAGTTGAAGGAGCCCCTGTGATTTAACAATGAAACAAAATTCATTTAGTCTTTTTTATCTTAAATATCCTTTTATGTGCATTGTCAAATCCCTACGTATTAAAAATCATAAAAACTGGTGAAAATTTGTAGTTTATATCCAACAAAAATTTTGGAATATTGATTTTTTTAAATCTGTAAACGTGCTTTTTCTTTTCAGTAATACTTGATGTTTCTTTTCTGTTCCACAGTTCCATATATGAGATGCGGACATATTTGACCCAAGTGCAGCTGGGAATGCTGGAGCTACACCAGCAATCCTGGTCACGTGCTGTTCTTGCACTCATGGGTATGCTCTTAACCTATTAGGAGATGGCAGACAGCATAGTTTCAGCATTTAAATTAAAGGAGGAGAATAAGGGGAAGCCGTTGCTTGACCAGGACAAGGTGGATGCCATCATTGGTGAGGCATTTTACTTTAAAATGCTATCAGTGCCCCTTGGGTCATAGTACTAACATGTTAACAGGAATGTGCTTTTGATTAGAAAAAGCATAATAAATTGCTGAACTTATGTAGTTTTGAAAGTTTCATCTGAAATTTTACGTTGATTTTGAACTTTTAGCTAATTATATGTAGACCAAAACATGAAACTATAACCTTTTTATCTGTTATCTAAGCAATATTTTCCCATATTCGAGGCTATACAGCATGTTTATTTGCAAATTTATGAACCTATACTTTTACTTAAGCATATCTTTAACAACTGTTTACAATGTACGTTAGTTTACGTGGCATCTTGTAAATAAAAACCTCATAAAAATTTGTAATGTCTGGGAGGGCAAAATTACGTTTTTGGAAAAGATTTGCTAGGGTATTTATTTTCAGGTATTATAGAGTAAATATGCAGCTTTTGACATATTTTGTATTCATCACCTATAATTGTAAATGATTACAAGTTCGTGCTAGCAGTTAAATTAGAAGTTGTAACATTTCTCTCATTTATCATTTTTATGATAGAATACGCGATGGAAAGATGGCCAGGAATGACCTCCACAGAGATAAGAGGAAGATGGGCCAAAAACTGAAGGACACCAGGGAGCTCGCAGGAGAAAGCCTGTCAAATGGTCATGCAGCATCCACAGGCAACTACTTGAGACTGGAAACTGCTAAATATCTTGGTGTTCACCTCAAGAGCAACCTGAATTGGACAGATCACATAAAGACAACAACAGAGAAAGCCAGCTCTGTCAGGGCATTTTTGCAGCGGAACATTAGGCCTTGCCCAAGAGAGACGAAAGCGTTGCTTCTTGGCTCTTGTTCGCCCAATCCTGGAGTATGCCTGCACAGTGTGGGATCCTCACACCCAGGAAAACATACACAGGCTCCGCTACGCCCGGTGTGTCACTGGAGATTACCATCATACCAGCAGCTCCGCACTAATGCTGCAACATCTGCAATGGCCATCTCTCCGAGAACGCAGGGCACAGTTTAAGATGGTGATGATGTATGGGGCTGTCAACCTGCACACAGAGTCTCTCAAAATCTACCTCCTACCGGTGTTGACATCCAACCATGTTCATAACTTCAAACCCAGCAATTCCAAATACCATTTACAAGGACTCTCGTATACTAGAAGTCATTCTTCCCTGATTCCATCAGGCTTTGGAACTTGCTGGACTTGTCAACAGTACCTCCGCTGAAGCTTTTAAGCAAGAGGTAGAAAACGTCCATCTCCTTTGTGCTGTATATTCACAACACCAGACCTGCATAATAGTATGTGATACACCAGCCGGTGGACTGTACTTTTCCTGGAAGAAGAAGTGACATCTCAAGAACTGGGGATGTTAGTTTGGCTTAACAAAATTGCATGATAGTGGAGGCATCATTTTTTACTGCACAGTCGGAAGATCCATCTAGTTATATCCTAACATCAGTATATTATCTCTAAAATAAAAAATACATAAATTACTTATGTAGTTGAGGAAGTTATTAGCAAGTATGTATGCCATTCTGTTTTTTTTTCTTTGCCCCTGTGTATAGATTGTATGGTTATTTATTTGTAAAAAAAAGTAAAGATGAGTAAAGAAAAAACAGGCTTCGCCAGGAATCGAATCCAAGACGTCCGTCCGGATTACTAGACCAGTGCTCAACCATCCAGCCACAATTACCTTGAATAGGGGACGTTCCCTTTGCACTTTACTTACAAAATGCAATTAAATTGTGCCAGGCTTAATTAGCTTTCAGACTATAAAAAATGAAAAGGATTGCACGGGAACATCCCCATTCAAGTGTCTTAATCTTTTGGCTTGATGGTTCAGCACCTATCTAGCAATCTGGAGGTCTGGGGTTTGATTCCCATCAAAGTCTATTTTTGTTCTCATCTTCAGGTATTTATTAGTATTAGTTGTAGAGATTTTTGTAGCCATACAAGTAAAACGTGTGTACCTAAAATAGATATGTTTTCAACTTTTTTCAAGATTTATTGCCAGAGATATTTTAAAGCTTTGTATCATCTTAATAGGTTTTTGAAGGACCTGTATATGCCAAATATTTTTCAGATACATTGCAATTGCCAAAGTTACACATCGTGTGGATATTTTATACTGGGAAAATGTGACTAGTCATAAAATGTATGTTCATAATTTTCATATAGAGATATTGCCAGAAATGCTCTAAAATTATTTTGTACTGCTGTAACATGCTAATGTGCTTTTATTATGTTTTACGAGTCTCTTTACTCACTTAGTTTTTACACATTTAACATACATTTTCAGGGAAAATTATGCCTCGATGCTATACAGTGGAAACTCTATAACGTGTATTAGGAGGGACCTGATACGGCAAGGTTTTTTCACAAGTCCATTTTTTCTGTAATTCATTGTTTTAAACCCTAGTACAATGAGATATCTGATATAAAGAGGTCGATTCAGTGGACCCAATGTGCTCATTATAATGAGGTTTCACTGTAGATGGCAAGTTCTGTTTTCTGAAGTATCTAATGTAAACTGTTTGGATTCATTTGTTTTTGTTTTTGTTCTGTTCTACATTTTGTTGGCATTCACATGGTAATTTTTATTATCTGTAAGTATAGTATTACTGCAATCTTTGTATACTTATAGGGATGCATGTTCATACGTCCTTCTAGTGAAAATACATAAATATAAGCTTTTGAAATACATTTTAAGTTACCTCATAAAGGCTATAACGTGTAAATATGTTTAGATTACTGTATTAGTTTCAGGTGCGTTTGAGGTATATTCTATTAAAGTTGAGTTTATAAGTGAGACATTGATTATTAACCTTTTCTCCTTCGAATTTCGTACTAAGCTCTACAAGACTACATTTTCATAATTTGAAAGATTTCACATGGTAGAATTCAAAAAATTAAACTTGTTTCACAGTGTGGTGGGCGTTTCAGTGTGGTGGGCATTTCACTGTGTGATGGGCGTTTCATAGTGTGGCAATTTCACGCAGTATCATGTGTCACACTGTCAAAGTCCACACGGTGACAATTTTCACAGGGTGGTGTGCGTTTCACAGTGTGGTGGCTGTTTCACAGTGTGGAGTGTTCACAATGTTAAATTGGGGCGTTTTCACATTGTGGTCGCGTCGTTCCACACTGTTAATCTGTGGTAGAGAACACACTCATTCACAGTGTGAATCACACTGTGTTTCACATTGTGAATCACAGTGTGCTCCACAATGTTAAATTGGGGCGTTTTCACATTGTGGTCGCATCGTTTCACACTGTGATTCACAATGTGGCTTACCACAGATTCACAGTGTGAATTTCCGGTTATCCACACTGTGAACCACATTATGCTCCACAATGTTAAATTGGGGCGTTTTCACATTGTGGTCGCATCGTTTCACACTGTGATTCACAGTGTGGATAACCACAGATTCACAGTGTGAATTTCCGGTTATCAACACTGTGAACCACAGTGTGCTCCACAATGTTAAATTTGGCCGTTTTCACATTGTGGTCGCATCGTTTCACACTGTGATTCACAGTGTGGATAACCACAGATTCACAGTGTGAATTTCCGGTTATCAACACTGTGAACCACAGTGTGCTCCACAATGTTAAATTGGGGCGTTTTCACATTGTGGTCGCATCGTTTCACACTGTGATTCACAGTGTGGATAACCACAGATTCACAGTGTGAATTTCCGGTTATCAACATTGTGAACCAAAATGTGAATCACAGTGTGCACCACAATGTTAAATTGGGGCGTTTTCACATTGTGGTCGCATCGTTTCACACTGTGATTCACAATGTGGCTAACCACAGATTCACAGTGTGAATTTCCGGTTATCAACACTGTGAACCACAGTGTGCTCCACAATGTTAAATTGGGGCGTTTTCACATTGTGGTCGCATCGTTTCACACTGTGATTCACAGTGTGGATAACCACAGATTCACAGTGTGAATTTCCGGTTATCCACACTGTGAACCACAATGTGAATCACAGTGTGCTCCACAATGTTAAATTGGGGCGTTTTTAACATTGTGGTCGCTTGGAATATACTGCATTAGTGCTTGATGTTGTAAACGGTGCAAGGTATACAGACATCTCCGAAAACACCTTTAAACGTGTATTCCTTATATAAGCCATCCAATCCATAGTTTGCTCCCCCGTCATTTTTGACGGATTGCTTGCAACAATATATAAGTAAGGCCCCAAGTAGGTTTTGTTAGACTGAAAGAAAAACTAATCCGTCAGGTTTTGAGGCCGGATTAAAAAAAAAAACATATTTTGACTTTTGAGAGTTCATGGAGCCAGACGTATAGTCGTTTGCCTGACGTCAATAATTAACGCGGTAGCTTCACGCGTCATGATTGTAACAGTGACTTCGAGCAGGATATAAATCCATAATGAACAATAAAATCATTATTTTTAAAGCACTAGCGTATGCGCTAATTTTCTTCGTACGGTTGATTAGCGCAGGCAATGGCACAATCGAAATGACGCATCGTGGGCATTATTCCCATTACGGGCATTGTAATTGCGTTAAACCTGTGCTAATCAACGTAATTGTGCAATTATTCAATTCAATTCGTTATTCAAATGCCAGTTGCAATATTTATTTTGCATAATTCATTTTTTGTTCTTTCTCTCTTTCTTTTCTTTTTTTATTTTTTGAGTTATCCATCATAATGGATATATATATATATATATTATAATGCAAGTTCTGCTTTTTAATGGATTTCCCTTTGCCTTAACTTCAACTTATTTACGATATGCTAGTTTTTATATATTTTGTAAATTTGTATCCTAAAATGCTTTGATTACTTATCGACATTTAAGATTGTATAACTACAAATAAGTTCCATTTTCTATGTTATTTTACAAAATGTCATTTGATATTAATTTTATGTAAGCATTTGTTTTATGTTTTGATTAAGTTATGGAAACAAAATTATGTGAATTGAATTAAATTGAAAATATCTTAATGAACCTACCCATTGTTGTCACCACTGTAGATGCAAAGACGAAGGCCTTCCCTACGCTCCACGTATCGGAGTAATACGTTTCATTAACCGTTCCCATGCTCAATTGGGAAGCGTAGGGATGACCACTGCTGTACCCCCCTTCTCCTATGGCCCTCGTCACGATGCTCATCAACTGGGCAACGTCCTCCTCGTCCATGCAATCATTTTCTGATGCGAGCCGTCGGAGCGCTGCGTCGAAGTCCTCGGAAGCCTGGACTGCGGCAGGACGCTCGAGAGCGCGGAAAACGAGCGCTCCGGCAAAAAGGTATGCAAACACGATGAGGAGAAGGAAAAGAGATGTCAACCATTTCTTATTCGCTGATGTCGATATTCGCCGTGTTTCTTCTTCTTCTTCTTCTTCTTCTTCTTCTTCTTCTTCTTCTTCTTCTCTGGCATCGCCGTCGCTCGCCACTATTTTGTCTCCGCTATTTTGAGTCATCATCAATTGCTTTCAGATCAAAATAACAACACAACCTGACCTCTACCATGGACCCTACCAACAAGATCAACCTGGAATCCTGGATTTTAGTCTACAATATGTCTTGTCCATTTTATTACTGTCTATATTATTTCATGGTTATATAGACCAACCTGAAACCATGGATTACAGAGCCTGCTACATGCACATTTTATTTCTGTCTGTACTATTTCATGAAAATGTGCTGGCACGTCACGACTTATGTCATTGGCCTTGCAATAGTACAATGATATAATCACTTCATGAAAGAAAAGAAAAACAGAGAGAATGAGACATAGAAAGAGTGAGTTGGTGTGCGCGTGCGTTGGCGTGTGTGAGTATGTGGGTGGGTGGGTGTGAGTGGGTGGGGGTTCAAATCTCGCAGCAAGGTAGCATCTCTAAGGTGCTACCTTGTTTTTTTGTTTTTTGTAAAAAGGGGCGACCGAGCAAATAAAAGAAATGAATAGAATTTCTGAGTAATGCCACTTGGTTTTACATTTCATCCTCGTGATAATGGATCATCATAATGGACCAGGTTGATTAGAAATATTTGTTTAACCAGACTGACATTTTGTTTTTGCGCTGTACGGGTTTATTCAAATTATTATTTTGGCGATTGTGAGGGTATTTTCTTTTCCGGGAAAACTGCCATAAAACAAAGAATTAACACACAATCATAAATTGTCATAATTATTGTTATAAAAGCCTGCATTGACTATTTACTTTATCAAATTAGGATAACTTAATATACCGCTCTTTTTGACAGCACGTGTATTAGTTATAAAATAAGGGCATGCACATCAGAAAAGCTTAATTGAAAGAACAAAACATTAGGAATTTTATCTTACGAGGGTCACTGGTGCCATGGTGGGAGGGGGCATTTGTTCAAAAGTGGCAGTTCTCTTGATTTGAAAAAAGGAACATGACCCCTCCCCCCCTCCCAGTTTACGACCGTGTAATTCTTTTTTTCAAAGAAATGACTTATGATGGCTGTGCACACCCATTTGGAAGTGTACAGGTTGATGTTATTGCGTACGTCTCTATTGAAATAAATGTTTACATTGTGAATTTTACATCAGAAGCGCAATTTGATTTATTTTACATTGTCAACAACTTAAATAGTAATCCCTGTCGCAATTCAAAATGTTCAAGGGATTACAATAATATTTTACAGTACTTGTTTAGGAGTACACTTTTGTGAAATACCCGTTTTGGGTGTGAATTCGGGAAGAAAAAAACACGCGAAATCCTCATTTAGGGTGTGTCTGAAAAACCTGTGGTCACGCCAGGGGCGGATCCAGCCGGCGGCAAGGGAGGGGGCCTAAAAAGGGGCCTACTTCGTGCGAAAATTTGAAAATCGTGCCGGTCGATTTTTCGCTCAGTGGGGTGGGGGTAGTGAGCAAAAAAGAAAAATTTGGCACCCGAAAAAAAAAGGGTAATTTTTTTCCACCGCCACCCCTTGGGCGCCAGGAGGGGCCCATCTTTTTTTTCAAAAAGGGTGTTTTTACCTGTTTTTTCTAGGGAGGGCCCCCTGGATCCGCCACTGGGTCACGCATGCTTACAGTATTTCTACATGACTGAGACCCTGTGCTCTCTCTCTCTCTACCTCTCGTTATCCTATTTTGTTATTTGATAAGGGCACGTTCCCATTTCCCACTGAAATCGATTTACAAAGTATTGTAGATTTTATTAGACGATCGGGGTGGTTGATTGGCACCCCTGGCGGCCGAAAGGGGCGAGCACAAGGCACAACCGGTCCGTGTGTTGGGATGAAACTGGCTTTTCTAAATTATGGGAGTGAAAGACACCAATCAATCAAACACGGCGACCCAGCATCCCAAATTTTTAACTACGTTATCTCTCAAAATAAATAAGCACTTGGAAACAAAATAATTACAGTTCAGTGAATTCAATTTATCATTCAGCAATTGAACTGGTTTCACATTTTACAAAGTGAAGATGTCTGTAATTATAAGCGAAGAAAAACCCGACTGGTCAATAAATTGAACGCAGTACCAAAGTGCCAATGTATATCATATTCCTTTAACTTATTAGTTCAAACAAACAAAAACATATTCCGTTTTGCCTGAATAAAAATAGAATAAACTTTTGATTTGAGAATATATGAGATATAAATGATAGGATATCAAACTTCAATGTCTTTCAAAAACGCTGCGACGGAAGACACGTGGTGACGTTGATTTTGAAGACTGTCAATGTTCTACTAACTTGGATGAACTACATGTAGTCTATATAGGAGGCTTAGGAGCGAAGACCCAATGCAGAAATTGACGATACCGGTAAAAGAAACTCGGCGACGAAGTAAATTTCGGCCAGTTGAACCTATTGTTATCAAAATAAAACAGTACTGCTTTGTTTGGCAAGCACAAAACAAAAGAATATACGCCACGTAGTGACCGACTGGAATTAAGTTCGCCAAACTATGTGTATATATATGGCTCGGATAGATATTAGTTATGAAGAAAGCAAGAGAGATTGAGAGAGAGAGAGAGAGAGAGAGAGGGAGAGGGAGATTGAAAGGTGCGACCCTTTTCCGACTTTGCCCCTCGCTTATACAGAGAGAAGGCCAAATAATGCTATTGTTTTCTATGACACAAATAAGAGTTGCTGACTCGGCTGGTATACATCCATATTAATATGTTCTAAACCAATATTTACAATAGCTTCAGGAAACAAACAAGGACACTGCAATTTATAATAAAGTCCTTTATATTAACAAACTAATGTAAGGTCATAAGCGTAAAAGCACAATATTGCTATTGGAGCTGACGCCCTATATAAGTTACAAGCTTCTAAATATTCAAGCGAATTTTGACACTTTAATACAGTTAAAAGTTATATCTAGTCTTAAAAAGTATACTAGAAAAAATACGCAAAAGTACAAAAAAGACCACTATACTTCTCGAATGGCGGTTGCCGCCCGAATATTGGTTCAAATATATCAATTCTATAAGTCTCCCGTCCGTACAGCCCCATTCCCTCCTCCCCCGGCCTCGTACTCCAATGTGTAGAATGACCATTGTAAGCTCCTGTAGATAAAAAGTAGCCTTACTTCAAACCTATTACAAGACCGGCATGTCAGTGACACAGGCCTTCTGACATTATTTAGTAAGATTGCAATTTTGAGAGGGCCTGTCGACTTTTCGGCCAACTCCTACAGGCATGACGGGTACGTAAAATTGAGAGTGGCGGAGGCATGCGAGGTCTCTATCATGTCTATTTCAAAGTCTTGGACTTAACATTCTTCTTCTTCCTCTTCTAGTAATCTTCAAAGGGCTATGCAGTCTATCACGAAGATGAACTAAAGATTGCAAGTGGTGTGAGGAAGACAAATAACGAGGTGGAATGGGACAAGGGCGTTTCTTGCGTTGAATTTTCACGAAATAGTTATTCATGGGCCCCGCCTTGGAGAGAGGTGCGATTGATTCGAACCGTCGCAACATGAAATTATAATCGCAACTCCTATATCTCTTAAGTATACACAGTTGCGATTCATCTTAAGTTGCGATTGATTTGAATCAATTAATCGCAACTCTTTACAAGACACGGCCCTGGTCAGCATGAATTGTTCTCACGTCACAAATCTCGGGTCATGGCGACATCTTCATCATACTTCCTCCTTCCCTGGTCGTCGCCATGCAGACAACCTTTGACCTCTGGTGTTTCGAGCTCGATGTCGCTGGCTTCAGCCTCCTGCACTCGATGTCGTAGAGCGAGTTTTTTCTTGCATCGTAAAAGACGAGACGAGATCATCCTGGATCCTTGTCTCTGAACATCTGAGAAACTATTGAGCATTGTAGACACAACACCGAGGCAGACAAACAGGTAGGTGAACAGAATGACCTAGAAGGATATCAAACAGAATAGTCAAGATAGCACACAGTGTTCATCAGAAAAAGTCGAAGGGATCAAACGAAAGCGATTTTCTTTATTTAAAAAGGACAATATTGATGGAGCTTAAAGCTTAATGGTGCTCATTAGCCGTTTCAGGACTCTTATTGCTATGAAATAATACATAGTGTAAACCTGACAACTTTACAACATTTCCCTCATTTTCTGATTTCTTTCAATAGAAATAGTACACAGCCAAAATTAGTTCTGGAACGCTTACACTTTTTTTCCTATAAACAATCCCTTTTCTTTTACAACTTATTTCCTGTTTGGAACTGCTTCTGAAGCACTATTGACATATTCATCAATCCCTTTTCTTTTCTTTTTATAATTTTTTGCTCTTTGGAGGAATTTTGCCGCTAGTTTGTGGGCACATTCAATCAGAAACCCCCTATTCCCTATCTAAGACATTTACATGACGCCCTGCTACTGGTTACATAGTGTACGTAGCCGTACAAATTTTCGCGAAAACATTTTTCACTATCCTTACTAATTTATCAATCGAGTGATCTCTATTTGTTGTAATCCAGAGCTAAGGCGTAAAAAGATGGTCCACAGGTTAAATCATGTCGGCGCTCCATAATGTCCCCATCCCATGTATATTCTCTATGGGAGGCAACTATATAATGGAGCTTCGTGAAATGACTGACCAATCAGAAGAAGTTTCCGGTGACGTAACTACCTCCCTCAACTAGATATGGCTCAAACTTACTCTAATCACATACAGCTCAACGACAGGAATTCCTGAAAACGCTGGATATAGGTCTCCAAACCCTATGGTGGTCATCGCCACAATTGTAAAGTAAAAGCTGTCGCTATAGCTCCAGTCTGACATGGCGAAGAAATAGATGAGGCTGGTCGGGATGATCATCAGCACGACTAGAAGATAGACCAACGTGATGTTAGCGAGGACTACTCCGCCTTTTGGACTGCGTGTCAGACAGGTCTCCAGATTGGCAGTTATTCTGGTGAGGCACAAAGCCTGGATGATTTGACCGACTGAGAGAATGATACTTCCAGTGATGACGATGCCTATGACAGCGTAGAACATACAGAAGTCCTCACCGAGCCCTGTGCGTGGAGCGTTAAACCCGAACCCTGGAAAAGACAAAGACATAATAATGTGGCTAAATTTCTGGGGCCGTAGCTGTATAGGCCTTAATTTCCATTTTTTAAATATGAATATTATTTCAAAAAAATTATCTAAACATTTTATCATTTTTGTTATATTAGTTGTGTTAGTAATTATTATGTCGTCTCCCAATGCAGAGGAGTTGGAATCCGTCTTTTATATTATTATAGGGATCACTTCCGTTGGAGTTGAATCTATTTCTTTGTAGTGGTTGAATTTTTGTCTGTTCTTTTTTAAGAATTCTTTTTTTGAGAATTCTTTTTTCCCCATATTTTTAAAATCGATTTACGCAATTTCTTGTACATTATGGAAAACTGCATCTTATTGTTAGTTCTTTATTATCCGAGTCATAGTGTTATACATTTGTTCGTTGTATGTTTATTTATTTGTTTGTGATTATCAGCAACCATGCCCTGCAAATGTTAACATGTTATATTGCTTTATTTTATGTTTGGAAATGAAAATAAATGAAATGAAATGAAGGGAAAAAATGAAATGAAGAACTCTTTTGAGAGTGCTTTCCACGATACATATATGATATAGTTAACAAATAAATTATGCATAACCTTACCAAGTTTTGTAAGGTTTTAAGTATGTGAAAACTGATTTTTGTCCCGATTAATAATTCTTGAGAATGTGACATATGAAAGATTACATCTAAACGTATTCAACAAATGTCATAAATCAATCAGTACACCTTTCATTCTAGAGTTACGAAAAACACAAAAAACATAAAATTCACAAGGGGTACAAATAATACAGTTGTTATCTGTATACATCTTACAGCGTCATTAGACGGACATAATGTAGTGAAACAAGGGAAACGCTCTTGGCGGTCTCGCCTGCATTACGCAATTATTCGATATGATGAAAAATTGAGGTTGGGACATTATTTATTGGCAGGGTGACCCATTAGCAGGCCCCAAAATATGAAATCCTCTGAATGTAATCAGCATTTTGAAGTGAAACGTAATTACGGTATTGCATATCCCAATGTGTCGAACTAATGCTACTGTATAAGCCGTCATTCGTATGCCGCTCTGCAAACTTGGAATATATTGCATTACTGCTTGATGTTGTAAACGGTGCAAGGTATACAGACATCTCCGAAAACACCTTTAAACGTGTATTCCTTATATAAGCCATCCAATCCATAGTTTGCTCTCCCGTCATTTTTGACAGATTGCTTGTAACAGTATGTAAGTAAGGTCCTAAGTAGGTTTTGTTAGACAGAAAGAAAAAAAATCCGTCAGGTTTTGAGGACGGATTTTAAAAAAAGCATATTTTGACTTTTGAGCGTTCATGGAGCCAGACGTATAGTCTCAGCAGAACACATCCCCAAACGAAATATACTGACGTTTCGGTCTACTATAATGTGTAACCAATCCTGCACAAATCGTAATTCTATTCACTAACTAAACCATAGCCATACGAATGTGAACAAAAAACAAACATTTTCAACGATTAACCGTATTTGCACATTTTGATTGTGAAATACAGCCTAGTTAGCCTCAAAGTGATTCATGTTACTTCAGCAAATGTAGGAATAGGAAACTCTTATAGGCCGCGTTAGATGTGGCGAAAGTGAGCGCCTAGCTTATCTTGAGGCTTAAGCATTTGTTTCATGTTTTGATTGAGTTATGGAACAAAATTATGAACAAAATTATGTGAATTGAATTGAATTAAATTGAATAGATCTTAATTATTGAACCTACCTGTTGTAGTCACCACTGTAGATGCAAAGACGAAGGCCTTCCCTACGCTCCACGTATCGGAGTAATACGTTTCATTAACCGTTCCCATGCTCAATTGGGAAGCGTAGGGATGACCACTGATGTACCCCCCTTCTCCTATGGCCCTCGTCACGATGCTCATCAACTCGGCAACGTCCTCCTCGTCCATGCAATCATTTTCTGATGCGAGCCGTCGGAGCGCTGCGTCGAAGTCCTCGGAAGCCTGGACTGCGGCAGGACGCTCGAGAGCGCGGAAAACGAGCGCTCCGGCAAAAAGGTATGCAAACACGATGAGGAGAAGGAAAAAAGATGTCAACCATTTCTTATTCGCTGATGCAGATGTCAATATTCGCCGTGTTTCTTCTTCTTCTTCTTCTTCTTCTTCTTCTTCTTCTTCTTCTTCTTCTTCTTCTTCTCTGGCATCGCCGTCGCTCACCACTATTTTGTCTCCGCTATTTTGAGTCATCATCAATTGTTTTCAGATCAAAATAACAACACAACCTGACCTGTACCATGCATGGACCCTACCAACAAGATCAACCTGGAGTCCTGGATTTTAGTCTACAATATGTCTTGTCCATTTTATTACTGTCTGTATTATGTCATGGTTATATAGACCAACCTGAAACCATGGATTAAAGAGCCTGCTACATGCACATTTTATTTCTGTCTGTACTATTTCATGAAAATGTGCTGGCACGTCACGACTTATGTAGCCTTGCATAAGTACAATCACTTCATGAAAGAAAAGAAAAACAGAGAGAACGAGACATAGAAAGAGTGAGTGGGTGTCCGCGTGCGTGGGCGTGTGTGAGTGTGTGGGTGGGTGTGTATGAGTGGGTGGGGGTTCAAATCTCGCAAGGTAGCATCTCTAAGGTGCTACCTTGGTTTTTGTTTTTTGTGAAAAGGGGCGACCGAGCAAATATAAAAATGAATATAATTTTTTTTAGTAATGCCACTTGGTTTTACATTTCATCCTCGTGATAATGGATCATCATAATGGACCAGGTTGATTAGAAATGTTTGTTTAACCAGACTGACATTTTGTTTTTGCGCTGTACGGGTTTATTCATACTATTATTTTGGCGATTGTCAGGGTATTTTCTTTTCTGGGAAAACTGCCATAAAACAAAGAATTAACACACAATCATAATTATAGTTATTAAAGCCTGCATTGATTATCAAATTATAGGATATACGGCTCTTTTTGAAAACACGTGTATTAGGTATGAACTAAGGGTATGCACATCAAAAAAGCTTAATTGAAAGAGCAAAACATATTAGGAATTTTATCTTACGAGGGTCACTGCATGGTGCCATGGTGGGAGGGGCATTTGTCCAAAAGTGGTAGTTCTCTTGATTTGAAAAAGGGAACATGAGCCTCCCCCTCCCAGTTTGCAGTGTCTGCACTGTGAAACTTTGTTGACGGCATACTGCATAATTATTATAGGCTGTGTACTTTCGCTTCGCGCTCCGGACAACTAGAGACTAACTGAGTTAAGTTGTTCTCAAGGCTTTGGAAATTGTGATAAAGTTTCTAATTAGAGTCTGTGACTGCATACTTCCCCACTGGCGTACTGGTGGGGGCTTGGGGCTAGCCCCCAAATAAAATTAAACCATGACTTATTTTCAATTCCATACAAGTGATTTATAAATGTTCGTGATATATCACATGATTTTCAACAAAATGCGCGGTTCTCCATTTCTGTTGCAAACTGACACATTCCCAAATAGCCAGGAAGAGCAAAATGTTCTTTTTTATGGGCCTTGGTGTCCACTAACAGTCAGTGGCGTAATGAACAAAAAGTTTGGGGGCTGGCAGACAAAAATCCGCATCACCCACTCTTACATGCAGGCCCCGCTGAACGTTTTTCAAAGGGGATGGGGGTAAAGTATTTACGATCAGGTAGAGCGTAGTGTAAATTGGCGTGGGGTCTAGGGGCATTTAGTTACGGTCCAGATGAGCATATTTTGATACCTTTTTCATGACACTGGCAGGTCACTAATTGGCGTGGGGTCCAGGGGGCTGAGCCCCCTGAAACTCAGGGATTTGAGGCATTTTATAACGGTCAGATGAGCATATTTTGATACCCTATTTGTGACACTGGCAGGTCACTAATTGGCGTGGGGTCCAGGGCGGAGCCCCGGCTCAGGGTTTAGGGGCTTAGGCCCCTGGTGAGGTCGAGGGGCGGAGCCTCCGGAAGCTCAGGGTTTTAGGCATTTAATTACGGTCAGATGAGCATATTTTGATACCTTATTTGTGACACTGGCAGGTCACTAATTGGCGTGGGGTCCAGGGGCGGAGCCCCGAAGCTCAGGGTTTTAGGCAATAAATTACTGTCAGATGAGTATCCAGGGACCTGACTTAGGGCCATTGGTTGGGTCCAGGGGCAGAGCCCTGGAAGCTCAGGGTTTTAGGCGTTTAATTACGGTCAGATGAGCATATTTTGATACCTTATTTGTGACACTGGCAGGACACTAATTGGCGTGGGTCCAGGGGCGGGGTCCAGGGCGGAGCCCCAGAAGCTCAGGGTTTAAGGCATTTTATAACGGTCAGATAAGCATTCAGGGGCCCGCCTTAGGGCCTAGGTGGGGTCCAGAGGGCAGAGCCCTGGAGGCTCAGGGTTTTAGGCGTTTAATTACGGTCAGATGAGCATATTTTGATATCTTATTTGTGACACTGGCAGGACACTAATTGGCGTGGGGTCCAGGGGGCGGAGCCCCTAGAAGCTCAGGGTTTCAGGCATTTTATAACGGTCAGATAAGCATTCAGGGGCCCGCCTTAAGGCCCCTGGTGGGTCGAGGGGCAGAGCCCCGGAAGTTCAGGGTTTTAGGCATTTAATTACGGTCAGATGAGCATTTTTAATACCTTATTTGTGACACTGGCAGGACACTAATTGGCGTGGGGTCCAGTTGCGGAGCCCCCAGAAGCTCGGGGGTTTTAGGCATTAAATTACGGTTAGATGAGCATCCAGGGGCCTGCCTTAGGGCCCTAGGTGGAATCCAGGGACAGAGCCCCGGAAGCTCAGGGTTTTAGGCATTTTATAACGGTCAGATAAGCATTCAGGGGCCCGCCTTAAGGCCCCTGGTGGGTTCGAGGGGGCTGAGCCACGGGAAGTTCTGGGGTTTTAGGCATTTAATTACGGTCAGATGAGCATATTTTGATACCTCATTATTTTGTGTCACTGGCAGGTCACTATTCTTTCTTTCTTTCTCTCTTTCTTTCTATTTCTCTTTAGCAGGGGCGGATCTAGCTTTTGCTAAGGGAGGGGGCGTTTTGACCAAATGACAATGCGGAGCGATTTTGGGGGCTATTTTGAACCCCGGCCCGTAAGCGATGTTTTCCTGGCATCTACTAACACAATGGAGACCACAAAAAGCAGTGCTTGATAACGTCTTTTAAATCAAGTAACAGCTAAAACAATTTGACCCAATGACGATGCGAAGCATCGTCCACCAGCGTAGCGGCGAGGCGATTTTGGGGGGCTATTTCGAACACCATAAGAGATGCGGAGCATCGTCCACGAGCCGCGTAGCGGCGAGGCGATTTGGGGGCTATTTTGAACCCTCGTAAGTGATGTTTTCCTGGCATCTACTAACACAATGGAGACCACAAAAGCAGTGCTTGATAACGTCTTTTAAATCAAGTAACAGCTAAAACAATTTGACCCAATGACGATGCGGAGCATCGTCCACCAGCCGCGTAGCGGCGAGGCGATTTTGGGGGGCTATTTCGAACACCATAAGTGATGCGGAGCATCATCCGCGAGCCGCGTAGCGGCGAGGCGATTTGGGGGCTATTTTGAACCCTCGTAAGTGATGTTTTCCTGGCATCTACTAACACAATGGAGACCATAAAGCAGTGCACGATAACGTCTTTGAAAATCAAGTAACAGTTTAAACAGTTTGACCCAATGACGATGCAGAGCATCGTCTACGAGCCACCCAGCGGCGAGGCGATTTTGGGGCTATTTTGAACTACCGTAAGTGATGCGGAGCATCGTCCACAAGCCGCGTAGCGGCGAGGCGATTTTGGGGGCTATTTTGAACCCCTGGCCCGTAAGTGATGTTTTCCTGGCATCTACTAACACATTGGAGACCATAAAAGCAGTGCATGATAACGTCTTGTTAAATCAAGTAACAGTTTAATACACAGTTATATCCAGAGTTATCATGTGTTTGGTTAAGTTACCAGATGAGTTGAATATCTTCTCACAATATTTGCACTTGAAAGGTTTCTCTCCAGTGTGCGTTCTTTCTTTCTTTTTTCCCCTTTTTGGGCGGCCCAAGGGGTTAAACCCCTAAACCCCCGTAGATCCGCGCCTGTTTAGTATACTGTTTTCCAAAAAGTGGGGGCCGAGCCCCGTCGTTCTGCGGGCCCTGCTATGTAAGCCTCTAAATAAGCATATTTCTTGCCTGACTGTAAATTTAGGAATTTGTAATTTTCCAACAAACGCATAAAAAGTATAATTTAATAAAAAGTGAGGAAAAATCTCGGATTATTATGTCATTTCAGCAACATTTGTAAATCACCGGTATCGAATTAGAAATGATCCACGTTTGAATTTTATTGTGACACTGGCAGGACACTAATTGCCCCCCATCGGTACGCCTGTGCCCCCAAACTACACCTTGTTGGCGGGAAAATCGCAAATGACCTCCCTACCTATCTTCTTTCTCTCTTTCTTTCCTTACCTTTTCCTCCCCTTCCCTTTCCCTTCCCTTCCTTCTCTCTCTTTTAGGTTTGCTAGGGAGGCAAGGGCCTTTCGCCCCGATCCACATGTTGTTGGCGGGATTAAACGCAACTGATCTCCCTTCTTTTCACCCTTTCTTTTCTTCTTCCTCTTTTTTGTTCACTTTTAGCTCTCCTCTTTCCTTTTCCCTTCTCTCTTTTTTTGGCGGCGGCGGCGGGGGTGAGAGGCAAGGGCCTTTGGCCCCCTCCCGCCGATCCACAACTTGTTGGCGGGAAAATTGCAACTGATATCCCCTTTTCTTTTCTTCTTTCTCTTTTTTCCTTCCCTTTATCTCCTCTTTTCCTTTTTCCTTCTCTCTCTCTCTTTTTTCTTTTTTCTTTGCGGGGGCAAGGCCCGCTCCCCCCCTGGATCCGCACCTGTGGAACATTCCCTCCGGAAATGACCCTCCTCGCCGCATCCAAAACAAACCCTGAGCGCAGGCGACTGCGCATTCCCCCGCGTACCGCCTAGAGCTGCCGCGATGTAAGCTCTACTCTAGGCGGGACATATACGGGTATCCAGACTTTCCGCTAAACTGGATATACGGTTATCTACTAGTACTAGTATTACTGTTAGTGGACACCAAGGCCCATATAAAAAAAAGAACATTTTGCTCTTCCTGGCTATTTGGGAATGTGTCAGTTTGCAACAGAAATGGAGAACCGCGCATTTTGTTGAAATTCATGTGATATATCACGAACATTTATAAATCACTTGTATGGAATTGAAAATAAGTCATGGTTTAATTTTATTTGGGGCTAGCGCCCCAAGCCCCCACCAGTACGCCAGTGCTAACAGTAATACTAGTTCTAGTAGATAACCGTATATCCAGTTTAGCGAAAAGTCTGGACGCAATGTTCCCGGAACCACCGGTAGGTGGCGCACCACACGACTAGGGCTTTAACGGAACACTCTCAATTACTTTCGTAGTAAAATACCAGGTAATGACCTAAAATGCCCCAGATATGTATGTTGTAGCCAACATTTCGACATTGTATCGCATGGAACGCCTTAGAATGGTTTCAAGAGGGTTAAAACGCTGAAAAACATACGAAACAGTATATATCTGAGCCAAAAAGTGAATTTTATTATTTTATTTAGTAGACCTGTGACGTCACACAGAACGTCATCTTCGGCATCATAGGTCTTGGAAGCAACGTCTTCGGAAGCATTCGGATGCTCGGAAATGTCACCCAAACAAAGTTGAAAGTTCAAGATGATCATGAGGCAAATGGCATCAATGATGGGTAAGTGAAAATGTGATTTTTTTCTTCAAATTGATACAAAATTTGAGCGATTTTGAGCGAGTAACTTTTTAACTGTTTAGATTTTACACTACTCGAATCATTATTCGGTTATCCTATACTTTAGTGTATTTTATTATTTTGGGTTCCTAACTTCAGTCAACAGCTCTGAATGCATATAATACATACGTTGTGTCATACGGCCGTGCACATGGGCGCGCACACGCGGATTTTAAAGTGACACACTGGTTATTGAATCTACAGTCCTGACCTACTTGTTCAGTGGCCTGCTTTCAAAAGGGGATTCATATATGTATGCGTAAATTACCTACTTCGTTTTAAGGGGTTTTATTAAGGAAGGCATAGTCATGTAGCCTGGAAAGGTAGGGACTAGTGGTGGGGATGTTAGGGGGTGGGGAGGGGTCAGGAAGGGGCGTTAAGGGGATTCGTTTTTAGGGGTTTTATTAATAAGGAACAGTGGGCAAGATTGGGGGTTGGGAGGGGGGTTGGGAGTAAGGGGATAAAAATGAGTGATTATTGCCTACTTCGTTTTTAGGGGTTTTATTACTAAGGAACAGTGGGCAAGCTTGGGGGGTTGGACGTAGTGATGTAGTTTGGATGATTAGGGGCTCGGACGGGGGATTGGGGATAAGGGGATAAGGGGTTTTATTATTAATGAACAGAGGGCAGTATTGTTTAAGGGTGATGAAAAGAGAAAAGGCATAGTCATGTAGCCTGGAAGATTAGGGGCTAGAGTGGTGGGGTGGGGGGGGGTCCAGGAAGGGGGGTTAAGGGGATACAAAAGGAGTGTTTATTACCTACTTCGTTTTAAGGGGTTTAATTAATATGGAACAGTGGGCAAGATTGGGGGGTTGGGCGTAGTGATGTAGTCTGGATACCCGTATGTCCGGCCTAGAGTAGAGCTTATATCGCGGCAGCTCTAGGCGGTACGCGGGGGAATGCGCAGTCGCCTGCGCTCAGGGTTTGTTTTGGATGCGGCGAGGAGGGTCATTTCCGGAGGGAATGTTCCACAGGTGCGGATCCAGGGGCGAGCGGGCCTTGCCTCCCCCGCAAAGAAAAAAAAGAGAGAAAGAGAGAAGAAAAAAAAGGAAAAGAGGAGATAAAGGGAAGGAAAAAAAGAGAAAGAAGAAAAGAAAAATGGGATATCAGTTGCAATTTTCCCGCCAACAAGTTGTGGATCGGCGGGGAGGGGTGCCAAAGGCCCTTGCCTCTCACCCCCCCGCCGCCGCCGCCAAAAGAGAGAAGGGAAAAGAAAAGAGGAGAGCTAAAAGTGAACAAAAAAAAGAGGAAGAAGAAAAGAAAGGGTGAAAAGAAGGGGAGATCAGTTGCGTTTAATCCCGCCAACAACATGTGGATCGGGGGGGGGCGAAAGGCCCTTGCTTCCCTAGCAAACCTAAAAGAGAGAGAAGGAAGGGAAGGGAAAGGGAAGGGGGAGGAAAAGGTAAGGAAAGAAAGAGAGAAAGAAGATAGGTAGGGAGGTCATTTGCGATTTTCCCGCCAACAAGGTGTAGTTTGGGGGCCACAGGCGTACTGATGGGGGCAATTAGTGTCCTGCCAGTGTCACAATAACATTCAAACGTGGATCATTTCTAATTCGATACCGGTGATTTACAAATGTTGCTGAAATGACATAATAATCCGAGATTTTTCCTCACTTTTTATTAAATTATACTTTTTATGCGTTTGTTGGAAAATTACAAATTCCTAAATTTACAGTCAGGCAAGAAATATGCTTATTTAGAGGCTTACATAGCAGGGCCCGCAGAACGACGGGGCTCCGCCCCACTTTTTGGAAAACAGTATACTAAACAGGCGCGGATCTACGGGGGTTTAGGGGTTTAACCCCCTTGGGCCGCCCCAAAAAGGGAAAAAAGAAAGAAAGAACGCACACTGGAGAGAAACCTTTCAAGTGCAAATATTGTGAGAAGATATTCAACTCATCTGGTAACTTAACCAAACACAGATAACTCTGGATATAACTGTGTATTAAACTGTTACTTGATTTAACAAGACGTTATCATGCACTGCTTTTTATGGTCTCCAATGTGTTAGTAGATTCCAGGAAAACATCACTTACGGGCCAGGGGGTTCAAAATAGCCCGCCAAAAATCGCCTCGCCGCTACGCGGCATGTGGACGATGCTCCGCATCACTTACGGTAGTTCAAAATAGCCCCAAAATCGCCTCGCCGCTGGGCGCTCGTAGACGATGCTCTGCATCGTCATTGGGTCAAACTGTTAAAACTGTTACTTGATTTTCAAAGACGTTATCGTGCACTGCTTTATGGTCTCCATTGTGTTAGTAGATGCCAGGAAAACATCACTTACGAGGGTTCAAAATAGCCCCCAATTCGCCTTGCCAGACTTCGAATGATTCATATACCTAAGCCAGCTTTGATGAAAGTGTAATAACAGTCTCTCGAAATCAGGAAATTACATTTTATTATTGCATATTAAGCAAATTATGTAATGTAATACGAGGGGGTGAATCGTGCAGATCGATTTGTCCAAATATTCTTCCGTTTTGTGTAATTTGCTGTGAAGTTTTCGGTCATGGCTTGGCATGTGCAAGATGATTGGTGATCTGTTGAGTGTTGATAATCGCGAGAGTCCCTTTGGCTTTGCATTTTTATGATGTCGTGCAGTTCCATTTATGGTGCATATATGTAATTGGTATTTGCAAGATATAATCTCACATCTATTCTTTTTGTTTTTATCCGTGAAATTTGCCAAAATAGCCCTACACTTTCTAAAAATTAGAAAATGTCTCGCCCAGTCAGTCATCCCGTGCATCGGACGGATCGATCGCCAGTTCAGCGGGGCCGGTGCGTCGTGGCAGCTCGGCTCAGCCAGCTCGAACTTGGGAATTTCATGGCGCTAGTGTACATTCGTATCCATTTTTGACCCGCAACTCCGGCCTACTAATATAAAACATACAAAAAATCAAATAAATCACTGCCACTAGTTGTGGAGCTGTGCTCATCAACTTCGATATCTAAATTTAGTAAAACTTCTTCCTCAAGCTCGGACATTGTGATAGGATATTTCGCGTTCGACTGGCTTTCGTATACGTATAATGCATGCAGTGGACAGAGCTGTGTGTCTTGGGAGCACTCTCGCTCATGTGCCCAACCTATTACGTCACACATCGTACCAGCGAACAGCGGGCTGATCGAGGGCGGAAAAACGGGTAGCAAATTCATCATTTTGATAGCAGATTAGTCAATTCTGTAACAATTTTTGAAAAGTAAATATAAATTATTAGAAAGATTGTAACATTACCTTTGCAATGATACCAATATTATTAAGGATAAAAGCATTTTAAAACCTTCGCTCTGGTACTTTAAAAAGACGTTATCAAGCACTGCTTTTTGTGGTCTCCATTGTGTTAGTAGACGCCAGGAAAACATCACTTACGAGGGTTCAAAATAGCCCCCAAAAAAAAAAATCGCCTCGCCGCTACGCGGCTCGTGGACGATGCTCCGCATCACTTATGGTGTTCGAAATAGCCCCAAAATCGCCTCGCCGCTACGCGGCTGGTGGACGATGCTCCGCATCGTCATTGGGTCAAATTGTTTTAGCTGTTACTTGATTAAAAAGACGTTATCAAGCACTGCTTTTTGTGGTCTCCATTGTGTTAGTAGATGCCAGGTAAACATCGCTTACGGGCCGGGGGTTCAAAATAGCCCTCCAAAATCGCCTCGCCGCTACGCGGCTCGTGGACGATGCTCCGCATTGTCATTTGGTCAAACCGCCCACCTTCCTTAGCAAAAAGCTAGATCCGCCCCTGCTAAAGAGAAATAGAAAGAAAGAGAGAAAGAAAGAATAGTGACCTGCCAGTGACACAAAATAATGAGGTATCAAAATATGCCCCATCTGACCGTAATTAAATGCCTAAAACCCCAGAACTTCCCGTGGCTCAGCCCCCTCGAACCCACCAGGGGCCTTAAGGCGGGCCCCTGAATGCTTATCTGACCGTTATAAAATGCCTAAAACCCTGAGCTTCCGGGGCTCTGTCCCTGGATTCCACCTAGGGCCCTAAGGCAGGCCCCTGGATGCTCATCTAACGGTAATTTAATGCCTAAAACCCCGAGCTTCTGGGGCTCCGCAACTGGACCCCACGCCAATTAGTGTCCTGCCAGTGTCACAAATAAGGTATCAAAAATGCTCATCTGACCGTAATTAAATGCCTAACACCCTGAACTTCCGGGGCTCTGCCCTCTGGACCCCACCTAGGGCCCTAAGGCGGGCCCCTGAATGCTTATCTGACCGTTATAAAATGCCTTAAACCCCTGAGCTTCTAGGGCTCCGCCCCTGGACCCCACGCCAAATAGTGGACTGCCAGTGTCCCAAATAAGATATCAAAATATGCTCATCTGACCGTAATTAAATGCCTAAAACCCTGAGCTTCCGAAGGCTCTGCCCTCTGGACCCCACCTAGGGCCTAAGGCGGGCCCCTGAATGCTTATCTGACCGTTATAAAATGCCTTAAACCCTGAGCTTCTGGGGCTCCGCCCTGGACCCCGCCCCTGGACCCACGCCAATTAGTGTCCTGCCAGTGTCACAAATAAGGTATCAAAATATGCTCATCTGACCGTAATTAAACACCTAAAACCCTGAGCTTCCAGGGGCTCTGTCCCTGGACCCAACCAATGGCCCTAAGTCAGGTCCCTGGATACTCATCTGACAGTAATTTATTGCCTAAAACCCTGAGCTTCGGGGCTCCGCCCCTGGACCCCACGCCAATTAGTGACCTGCCAGTGTCACAAATAGGGTATCAAAATATGCTCATCTGACCGTAATTAAATGCCTAAAACCCTGAGCTTCCGGAGGCTCCGCCCCTCGACCCCACCAGGGGCCTAAGCCCCTAAACCCTGAGCTTCTGGGGGCTCCGCCCCCTGGACCCCACGCCAATTAGTGACCTGCCAGTGTCACAAATAGGGTATCAAAATATGCTCATCTGACCGTTATAAAATGCCTCAAATCCCTGAGTTTTAGGGGGCTCAGCCCCCTGGACCCCACGCCAATTAGTGACCTGCCAGTGTCATGAAAAAGGTATCAAAATATGCTCATCTGGACCGTAACTAAATGCCCCTAGACCCCACGCCAATTTACACCACGCTCTACCTGATCGTAAATACTTTACCCCCATCCCCTTTGAAAAACGTTCAGCGGGGCCTGCATGTAAGAGTGGGTGATGCGGATTTTTGTCTGCCAGCCCCCAAACTTTTTGTTCATTACGCCACTGCTTCCCCCATCTATTCTTCCGCTACTATTTTCAACGTGTCCTTCTTAATTAGGCATGCAAAGGAGTGCATTATCCACCCGATTATGACAAAATTTGAAATGGCAAGTAAGTGGTGAGGGTGGGGAGGGTGGAAGTTATGGGGCAGAGTCTTGTGAGTGCGTACCGTAAAGTTAGAATGTGCGCATGTGTCGTAAAAGTATTGTAGATTTTATTAGACGATCGGGGTGGTTGATACTAAATTAGCTAAAAATACTAAATTAGGCGGTCGAAAGGGGCGAGCACAAGGCACAACCCGGTGGTCCGTGCTTCCCTCCATAATCTGAAACATGAACAGTTGTGTATTTACAGGGGCAGTGGGCACGTGCCCCGTGCCGCCGGATGGCACTTAATTGAAGGATGAACAAACAAAAACGAAAAATGCAAAAGAGGGGCATAAAAAAAACGTAACAGATCAAAAAGGGGAAGTTTAAAGGATGAAAAATTATACGCCCCAAATATGCAATGGAATGTACATTACGAATAGAGTTTTTTGAGGGTTTAGAATGCGATTCCTTTTTCCTCTAAAGGTCGGTCCCTTTGCTCCCTCGCTTGTACAGTTACGTAAATAGGTTTGGACAGTGGGGGGGGGGGTGGGACGGGGAGTTGAAATTTCACCATTACACCACCTCCATTAACCCTAATAAGGCCGGGGGCATTATGCCCCCCTCCCCTCCGCAATTATTCTGATTGTTCGGGACGCATACGGATGGCACCCCGTCGCTCGCTGACTTTTTTCTTTCGAGTCTTGCGCATCTTTTAAAACAATTTTTTTGAAAATCGGACGTACAGTTACAAAGTCACATGATCTTTTGTCTTTGCATGTCAGCCCGAAAATCGTTCATTGTCAATGTCATTTTTCCTAAAAGGAGATAAAACATTGATTATTGGGTCTTGTTTAAAGTTTAGGTGTTTGTTTTGGGAGTCAAAATACTTGAATTGTAGTTAGAAATGAAATAAAACAACAAAAACAATAAAATACATAAGTTAAAAAAACAATGAAATACGCCTACATAAGAAATTATCAAAACAACAGATAACATAAAGAATAACCTAGCTCTTCCAAATGTCTTTGTCGTATTATTGTTTCAAATGGTCTAACGACTACATGTAGTGAAAAAGAATGCTTAAATATAAATAATATATGATTTATGTGTAAAAAGGTGAATTTTATGACCTTATTTGCATAAATTACCATAAATATGCAAATGAGTGAATTTTTCAAATAATTAAATTTACCATAATATTCTTTTTTTTTTTTTTTTTTTTTTCCATCATTTATTAATTGAATAATTAATACTGACATAATTATATTGATTACAAAGAAAAACACATGAATTATATATCACAAAAATAATTATACTTTTTTAACATAGTTAACATTTTTTCCAGAGGTGAAACTTTTCAACATTTGCCCTCCATAATATTTCCTTTACATAAATGTCGAATATGTTTATAAAATTACGTTTTCTTTTTTGTGTTTATAAAACATAAGAAGCTAAATTAATTAATAGGTTTTTAAAACTACATATTTTGAATTTATATAATCACATTGCTTGCCTACAATTATATCACTGTAATCAATTTGTTCATTATCAAACAATACTTCTGTTTTTCAGAGAAAAATTAAGACCTTGTTCCAAAATATTTTTGAGTAAACACAATCATAAAATAAATGATAATAATTTTCTGTGCATTTGCACTTCAAACAATAATCATGATCAGATTTTTTGAAACGATATAGATATTCTTCACATGCTAGTAACTTATAGAGTAGTTTGAAATTAAACTGTTTTAATCGTATTTCTATAATACTTCTATATTCTATTCTATTCTATACACTTCACTTGACATGCGTGCAAATTTTCTCGGCGATCGGCCGTTTCACGGCCGAGATCTTAGGGGGCCATAATGCCCACCCCGGCCGTATTAGACCTCAAATAGCCCGGCCTATTTAGGGTTAAGTAGGCCTATACACATAAACATTATTTTATTCGCTTGTTAGAGTGTTTTTGTAAAGAAATTGTGCCCTTTCCCCCTTTTTCCCCTACAGAATCCTGGCTGGACCTATACACCTGGTTGGCATTCCAAACAAAGACTGTCTCCCCCATGTATTATATTGAAGTTGTCTGCCTTCATCTTTCATAATAGCAGCTACAATAATAAATGAACAAATGTTAAAGGTAATACAAAGTTTTGGTATGGGGTCATGAATTTGGTTCAAATGATCATATTGGAAGCATATGCAATTTTACAATATTCAATGATCGTTGTCGCGGTTGAAATCGAGTCTATAAAGTGATGAAATTGTAAATAATAAACTCTTTGTGTTGTATAGCTCCCTCTCAAGACTGATATTACTTTAGCTTTAAAACAATGTTTCTTGTCTACAATCGACCGATTTGCAATTCCCGTTTGGAAATGATATATCAGAACTGCATATTCTGAGATTTTCATGGTCGCAGCTACCATGGAATAGCCTTAGGCGCTATTTGAAATATTTGAAATGTACCGGGAGCACCCGTAAATTTTGATTATTCAATTTGCTCGAAAGCAGTGTTTTAGGGGCTAAATTTTCTAGTGCTTATAATACATCCACAGGGGTATCCAGATATATCAACATTTTGAAGAATTACTATCCATCAAAATTTCAAAATTTCCCAAAACTTTGCATTACCTTTAACAAATAAAATTGAATAGGCCTAACTGTAACCGCTTCCATCAGGTACCAGTAAATCGTCCAAGTGGTTATATAATAGCATGGACCTCCATGATAATAGACACCAACTGCCAGAATGCAATCAGGAGCAGGCGCGTAGCCAGGGGCGATGGGGCGGTCGCCTCCCCCAACAAAAAGAGAGAGAGAAGATAAAAAGGTAAAAGGACGTAGGAAGAAAAAGGAGCAGATAAGAAACATTTTTGAAAATTCAGACAAGGATTAAGAGTCGAGTCGAGAACGGTACAACGAATCGTCTTCTTTCTATAAAAATTTAATGAAATGTCAAAGCTTTCGCGCTTCACGCGGGAGGGCGGGAAACTGAATTCAGACAAGGATTAAGAGTCGAGAACGGTACAACGAATCGTCTTTCTCTAATAATTTAATGAAACGTCAAAGCTTCGCGCGGGAGGGGAAACTGAATTTAGACAAGGATTAAGAGTCGCGAGAACGGTACAACGAATCGTCTTCTTTCTCTAATAATTTAATGAAACGTCAAAGCTTCCGCGCTTTGCGCGGGAGGGGGGAAAACTGAATTCAGACAACGGTACAACGAATCGTCTTCTTTCTATAATAATTTAATGAAACGTCATAGCTTCCGCGCTTCACGCGGGAGGGGACTCCCCTCCTGCACCCACCCCTAGGAGCGCGCTTCGCGTGCTCACTACCGCCCCTAAAATAAAATCCTAGCTACGCGCTTGATCAGGAGATAAAGGAAACTAAACACCGGAATGATTTTATGACGTAACCTCCATTGTTTCTCGAGACAGACGAATGCTATAACCAGGAAACTCACATCTCATTGCTATTACATAGGTTCAGCCTAGCTGCTTTATGCAATAAATTTCATAACTTTACGACCTTCCACGATTATGATCTACACCAAGGGGCAGCGTATTCTTGTCATGACGGGGGTACGTGGCACATAACATACGTAATAATTATTATGTGATACATTTCAAATTTTCAAATTGTCCAGGTGACTGGACTACCCCCCCTCCCGCCTTGCAAATTTCCCCAGCAAAAAAGGGCACTTTCTGGAAAAAAGGGGCACCTCAAAGGGTAAACTCAAAGCAAAAAAATACAATATTTTGACATTGTATATACCCCTACATTGTAATGAATACGTTATCATTGATGATTATCAAGTTTCAGCACTATACTTTGTTGTTGTGTGTGATGGTCCAAATCGGGGGTTCTCAAACTTTTTCTTTGAAAGCTGTAAGGTCCGAAACATGGGATGCCATTTGCCTGAAAATTCTTATGGTCGATCGTATACTTCAACTTAAGAATAATGATTGCTGGAAAGCCGGGCACGACTCAAGCATTACTCAATATTGTTTCAGACTTAGACCATCTACTCCTAAATTTTACAGTAATGACACTTGTATACTAATTATAATGAGGCTGGTTTTGGGTCTATATCTGATCCAAGGAAAATTATTACAGTTTTGAAAAACAGAACCGCCAGTGCTTCAACTCGTTTAAATACAATTTCCTGAAAAAGAACACTCAATTTCCTTGAAATTGAAAGAATTTTCTTAAAATTTTCAAAATGCCTCTTAATACGTGGATTTTTTATTTGGATGAATTGCTATGACGTTTGAATATATATTTATATATGAATTATTTGGTGGGCTTATTTTGCTTTCTAATGGATCCGTACAGCATGGCAGAGCCCCTATCGGGGGTTCCGGGGCGGAGCTCCATGATGCTCTCAAGTTTATTCGACTTTCAAGAGAGAAATTATAAAAGAGAAAGAGAGGTTATTTCTAAAATGAAATAAAAGGGCTATTTGACTTTCAAGAGTGAAAAATGTCTTTAAAAGAGATAGAAAGGTTATTTCTAAAATGAAATGAAAGGGCTCTTGAAAGTCAAATAGCCCTTTCATTTCATTTTAGAAATAACCTCTCTTTCTCTCTTAAGGCCATTAAATAATATTCATGTTTAGCGTCCCCACCCGCTTCCTTTTTGGGGGCCGCCTGCCCTTTTTCTTCATTTTTTTATTTTTATTTTTTTAATCTTAATGAAAAACATGAAAAACATACTGCTAATATGATATTTTCTGGATTAAAAAAACATCATTAATGCTGGCGGCCATCTTGAAAAAGCCCGGCCATTTTGAGAAAAAAAAGGGCCTCCTCCTTCCTATTTTTCAAAAAGGCAGGACGCTAAACATGTTTTTTTTTAATGGCCTAAAGACAATTTTATGAGATAGAATGTTCAATCTGAGGGCTTTTTGCGCTCTTTGAAAGGAGCACACAATGGGGGCAGTGCGATATTATTTAAATTTCAAGGGATGGATTAGAGTTTTTATCGCTCTTGAAAGTCAAATAGCCCTTTCATTTCAGCAAGTAGCACAACACGCCCTTACTACTAGACACAACATTCAATGAGATGGTGCCCACATCATCTGCATAAAATGGATTAATACTTCACTGAATGGGGATTCTTGCCATACATTGTTACCTTTTTTTCGCTCCAGTGATCTCGAGGCAGCAAACAGCAAGTGTAAATAATAAAAGGTCCACGGGTCCCGGAGTGGTTGTTAGAAGCTTTAATTACATAAAACTCACACTCTCTCCAATTTTATATAACAAATTTAAAGGTTGTCTTGGGAACCACTTCTATCTTTACGGATTGGGTGCAAGGGGAGAGCCTTTGCCTGGAGTCTTGGGGCAGGAGCCCCAGGAAGTTCTTGCTTTTTTTTTTTTAATTAGGAAACTCAAAATAGTCATCACGAGCGATAGAAATTGTAATTTCCTCCTTGAATGTCACATAGCCCCTACTGATTATAATGAGGCTTGTTTTGGGTCTATATCTGATCCAAGGAGAATTATTACAGTTTTGAAAAACAGAACCGCCAGTGCTTCCACTCGTTTTCCCCTTACATTTAATTTTAGAAATAACCTCTCTTTCTCTCTTACAGACAATTTTTTAGAACTTTTGTTTTCGTATTGTTGTACTTTCGTCCACAGACTTCTTAGGCACATGTCGAGCCCACTCATTGGAAATGTAATCTGTAAGTGTAAATAATTTAAGTTTCAAGTTCTTCCTTTTTTTTTTCTCTCTCTCTCTCTCTCTCTCTCTCTCCTTTTCCTCCATATCCACTATTTTCTTCTCTTTAACATTTTTCTGTTTTTCTCTCCTCATTTTTCTTCCATCGTTCTCTCTTTTTCCCATTTCCACTTGTGCCCCTTTTCCTTTCTCATAAATGCCCATTTTCACCTATGAAAATTGTCCCTTTTCATTCTCATCTCTGGTAAATGACCCTTCTCAGGTACGAGAAGTTACTCCTTTTCACTTCAGATAAGTGCCCCCTTCACCTCCGATAATTGCCCCTTTTCAAATCTGAGAGATACTCGTTTTACTTTGACAAGTGCCCCTTCCCCTCCTGATAAGTGCTCTTTTCATCTCTGATGAGTGTCCGGTGTTCGCGCCCTTCTGCCGGGATTGAAAACTAGACTTTAGCGTAAATTTCTTCCCAGCAGAAGGGCGTGAACGTAAATCTTTAAAAGTTTACCATCATTTTTAATAATATTTAATATAGTGATTCTTGAAGAGGTATTTTATCATTGGAAAAAAGATGTTAGGACAGTATAATTACTTCAGGAATGTGCTGCAAAAAGGAGCATATTAAATCTTCAATCGCGTTTTCTCGAAACCCGGTTTTCGTGCGCACAGGCGTTCACGCCCTTCTGCCTGGCACACGACGAGATGACCTTTAAATTACGATCGAGCGTAGCGAGCCAGTTTTGAGAGGCACATAATAATTAGGGAGGCTATGAGAAATCATTTTTTTCTCTTGAGCGTTCAGGGGTGAAAACAACATCTTGTCATAGCACGTATGATAACTATGTATCAGTCTTGAGTTTGGAAACTCCTACATTGTCTAAATCTTTATATTCTTAAATAAAGTGGCTATTGATTACCTTGGCATTCTGTGAAGTTCAGCAATAGGGTTTAAAAGATGATAGGTTGGAAAATGCCTCCTTTAGCAGTCGAGTAGAATCCTGACCCCCCTCCCACTCAGTGTTTTTTTAGGGTACGCGTATGCTTGTTCCCTCCCTTTGAAAGCAGGGCTGCCAACATTTCTGAACCCCCCGTTCGCGGGCTTTTCCTGCCTTGGAGACCCCCTAAATCCGGAACACTGCTCAATGTACCCCCTATCTATTATATTCAAGATATTTTATAACCCCTTTTTTAATTTCTCAGGAGTCCAAAGAGAGAGAGACTGAAAAAACACACCCTTTTTGATATTTTATAACCCCCCTTTTAAATTTCTCAGGAATCCAAAGAGAGAGAGAAAAAAACACCCCTTTTAAAGAATTCTCCGGGTGAAAAGTCAAAATATTAATACACCCCCTTTTTTTAGAATTCTCGGGCCGGACTCCGGGGCCGGACTTCGTCCCGCGAAAAGTACCCCTTTACCGGAGATTTTGGAAATACGAATGCGGTCCCTCCGACCCCGGAGTGGGGGGGGAGTAGAACATGTTTAGGGCAAACGTTTTAGTGTAGAAAGAACACACTTCTTATGTATCTAGAGAATGGTCATTTGATTACTTTGAAAATTATCACAATTATTGTATTTTTAAAAGGGACACAGTTCGTTCTTATGAAAGTTGGGGCGTTATGCCCCCGGCTTCACTGCCTTTCATTGTACTTAGCGTTCCAAATAGGTTCCTATACACAAAGCTTCTCCGACTCTATCTTTAAAACTATAATAGCTCTTTAGACGACCGTTAAAGGGCACAATTTGTAAGCGACAGTGGGATATAATTATATAGATTTTTAAAAGGGTACTTATATCAATGGGCAATTACATGAAAAGTAGCAAGGGGAACTTGCCATATTTGAAAGGGATATACTTATCAGAGGTGACAAGGGGCATTTATAAGAACGGAAAAGACCACTTAATTGTTATAAGGAAAAGGGCACATGTCAAAGTAAAGGGGCACTTCTCGCACCCGATGGGCCACTTATAAGAATTAAGGGGAAAGGGGAATTTATTACAAAGGAAAAGGGGCACCAATTATTATCAGAGGTGAAAAGAGGCACTTATAGGAGAAGGGACACTCGATCGTAATAAAGAAAAAGGGGCACTAATGGGGTACTGTACTAGTACTCGACAAAGTGAGGGGGACACTGTACGTGCCTCTCCAGCCATTCCCCCTCCCCCGGATTGCCGCCTCTGCTTCCCCATTCCCTATGAATAAGTCGGGAATACTGAACAGAAAGATTATGCCATAAACATATTATACATGTAGTTTCACTCAAGAAATGGGGTGTGGCAGGTTAATTACCCCCGTTGTCGGTTCCTATTTTGTTTAATTTTGATCACCAGTACATAAATTATAAACTAACATTTTTGTGATGAACTGCGGCTTGGTGATCCCTGTAAATGTCAACTGAATCAATTTCGTGCCTTCATGCAATTTTTTAATGTGTTACAATCACACTTGTACTATTATGTTCATTTGTTTTGACAGTCGAATTATAGTCTCGGTGGAAAACGTTCTAGGCTAGGCTTGCACGTCTATATTAGGCTATTTGCTCTCTTTTAACTTAATCGTGGCAATTTGGTCCGAGTAAGAGCGTATGGACAACTAATGGTGTAAGTCAACTATTTTAATATGGAATATTTATTGTTGCAGGGAAAAACTTACGCCGACTAGGATTAGGAAGCCCCGTCTGAACATGGCTACAAATAGCCTGAATGCAAATTGCAGACATTACGACGTTGTTAGATAGGACAGGCCATAAAGTTTGTCATAGGCCTACCTATAAACAACTGTATACAATTCACATTTTGACTTTTGAAATACATTTATTTGTAACAGGTGAATGAAATAATTTGTATCGAGGCATTTAACAAAGACCCACGCATTAAATTTGATGACATTACGAAAATTATGTACTGAAAGAATGTTACAATTTTATTGAATGACTGAAATAGCTTGATTCTGTGATGTCGGATGTTCCAAGCCGCCATGCAAGCTAGACTGGGGATGATGGAGAGATATTTCTATAATTTTGAAATATTATGAGTATTGTGATGCGCTGTTAACTTAATGAATCAATTAGCACAAGAATTAATATGCAATTCGATCTATATTATAACTAGTTATGGTAACATTTCGAAGTTTCCAAGCCTCAACATTGAGAACTACTCGAGATAATAGCCTAGAAAGCGTTACAAAACTTGATTCTGTGCATGGGCCGTTCCAGTTATCGTATTTCATTATTTTCATATATTTATATCTTGAAAGATTATTCAAATGAAACACTTTCCTTTAATGCCCACGTATGCCAACTCTAGATATTTTCATTTAAAATCTTGTATTTTTCACTACAAATAATATGATCGCTTGTACCTGGTTATTACAATTGTGTATACTTTCTTTGTAAACATTTGGGTCCTCGAAAACTAAAATACCAACATAACAGAATATCCCTCGTTGTTACTGTCTCTTCGTTATGTTATAGAGATGGGACATAGGCCCCTGGTCGAATGTCTGAATGAAAGAATAGTAAGCGGGAAAGAGAGAGGGAAGTTATAGGGGCGAGGCAACGAAAAGACAAGAAAATGACAAGACCCCTCCCATACCTTCCCTCACTAGATGACCTTGTTCTCTCATTTTTCATCAAGTGCCCTCAATGGCTGGAAACCCACGCTACGCCACTGTTTTAAATGGCCCCTGCCATCTAAATGCAAGTTTATTCATGTTGGTGTGTAGTCCTGCATACATCTCATATTTTGATATATAAACTTCTGAATGTGTTTCATAGATTTTAAATGTTTTTGATTTTTTTTTAAAAATCTTTCAAACTTGCCAAGCTCCACCCTAAAATCCTCCAGATCTCATTCCCCTTGTGACATCATCTGTCAGTCATCAATGAGCTAACTTGAGAAAGTGGTGTGTAACTTTGCCAAAGTTGACCACCTGTTACAATACGTAATACAATAGCAAAATAAAGTTGCTATGTCAGACATGCTGTAGCATCACCAGGAAGACAAAGGCAATGATGATGTATTGTACATGTATGAAAGCATGCAATTCTATTTTGAGCGTGTGCTAAGCTGGGGGAAATTACATACCATTGTCTATTGTAGAATATTTGTCTGACATGTCTGACATAGCAACTTATATGTTGCTATTAATTGTTGTATTGTAACAGGTGGTCAACTTTGGCAAAGTTACATACCACTTTCTCAAGTTAGCTCATTGATGACTGACAGATGATATCACAAGGGGAATGAGATCTGGAGGATTTTTAGGGTGGAGCTTAGCAAGTTTCAAAATAAATATTTCAACAAATATTTAAAAATCTATGAAACACATTCAGAAGTTTACATATTAAAATATGAGATGTATGCAGGACTACACACCAACAGGAATAAACTTGCATTTGGATGGCAGGGGCCCTTAAGTGTATTGTTTGAACAAAAGCATGTGAATTCATCCAACCTGTCAACTTCCGCCATTCTACAAAGTAACCCCCATTTGTATATACATGTGCACACGTCATTTTCTTCGAAATAATTATGACGTGTTGATATTTGTTAAGACTTTAGACTTTATTCTGGAGTCAAACCTGTAGCTGCATGCAAATTGGCTAATATTGAGTTGTGCAAATAGCTATTCATTAAAATTGAAATCAAATATTGAAAGCGAAAACCTTTGACCTTGCAAGATAAATGCAAACATGAATCGATTGATATCAAATAAAGTCAGAGATTTCCGGGTACTTGATATTTATTCATCATTTGCTAAATCTACTATTCTTTTTTTTTTCTTTTTTAAATCGATAATGATTTTTCATGTACTTCCTCATCCATTCTCGTTCTTCTTCTTTGTCTACTTCTTCTATTTCTTTTTCTTTTCTTCTTTTTCCCCCTCTTCTTCTTTTTTCCCCTCTCTCTCTCTCCCTACTCCCTCCCATCCTCTCTCTCACTCTCTCCCTACCTTCTCCCTCTCTCCCTCCCTCCCTTCTCTATACACAACATTGGGTGGTTTACTCCTTACACAGGGGTTGTGTTAAGTTGTGTAAAAAAATACACAACTTTACACTGCAAATTCGTTGTGTAAAGTTGTGTAATTTTTTTTTACATAACTTAACACAACCCTGTGTAAGGAGTGAACTACCCAATGTTGTGTAAAGTCGTTACACAACGAATTTGCAGTGTAGCGCTCTCTCTCTCTCTCTCTCTATATATATATATATGTTATAATTATATCTCTCCCCTCTTTTGTCTCTCTCTCTCTCTCTCTCTCACGGATACATGATAACACTGCCTTTCCTTTATTCTTTTATTTTAGGGCTGAATTCAGAAACCCGTGAAGACGGGATCCATCTCCCGATGCACCACGGTTTCGACTACGTAGGCCACATCCTCCCGTTTACAAACAGTATGGCATGTGATGATACAGGGGTACGATATAGCTTTCAGCAATAGACCATTTTCGTTATGTATTCAATGTTAATGCATAAATCATTCACTATGAACATGACGGGCAAAGAAAGAGGACAAAATATACAATTCCTCATTCTACCCTCAACAATTGCTGTGGTAGACAAAGGAACATCCCTTCACTGCTATTATGTAAACATGTGTAGAACAGGTGTCACATGCATATTCACCTGTTCTACTTATTTTACATAATAGCAGTGAAGGGATGTTCCTTTGTCTACCACAGCAATTGTTGAGGGTAGAATGAGGAATTGTATATTTTGTCCTCTTTCTTTGTCCGTCATGTTGTCAAGTGCCTCGTTACAAATTATTTCATTCACCTGTTATGAACAATTGTATTTCAATAGTTAGAATGCGAATGGTTACGTGGTGTTAGGTAGGACAAGCCATAATGTTTGTCCTACCTAGCAACAATATAAATACCGCGAATGCCTATATAATTATTTATGTTTATAGCTACTCGAAATTGATGAAATGTATGTCATTTTCAAATCCCTTCTACAGCGCTTCCAAGATTTCCCTGACGTCACCAAATGTTTCCTGTACAAGCGAGATAAGATAGTCGCTCAGCCATTCAACCATACCTACCTCACGCAGACGTTTGTCAACGATGCTGTCTCATTCATAGAAGACAATGCCGATAATCCGTTCTTCTTCTACTTCCCCTTCTCGCATCCACACGCACCTCTGTACGCCTCGCCTCGATTCGCTGGAAAGTCACGCCGCGGTAAGTTGACTCTCATCCTGCCCCTTCTAAAAATCGCAATCCACTTGAAACTATGGTGCCCCTGAGCCACCCCCTCCTTTCACCCCGCAAAACCATATCTGGCATGCATTTATTACATTAAAAAGAATCATTTTCATTTATTTGAAGCATAAAAAGCATTAAAAGAAGAAAAATACATCTCCACCCCTATTCTTGATAATAAATACATTTAAGCGAGATACATGCAGAAAATGAATTCTAGAACCCCAAGCCCCGCCCCCTCAAAAAATAAAAATCAATGATTACCTCAACGTGTTAAACATATTTTATTTCAATTCTTCCCATATATCAGGCGAATACGGCGACAACATTAATGAGATGAGTTGGGCAGTAGGCGAGGTGATAGATGCCCTGGAAGCTCAGGGGCTTTCTCAGAACACCCTGGTCTTGTTTATCGCCGACCACGGGCCCCAACCCGAGTATTGCGCTCATGGGGGAGATTCCAGCATATTCAAAGGTATGTGTAGTGCCCAGTACACACTTTACGATCATCCTGCGATCCGATTTTCGAAGAAATGGAAATTATATTAGATATGGAAATTTAAAAAAACGTCATTGTCCCGATTTAGATTCTGAATGATGATAAGAAAACTAACAAGTGGAATTTTAGTGCATTGAACTCTTTTAGTCAGAATAAAAACCGAATCGGCTTCAAATCGTTGACAATCGTAGGCCTACTACTGGTCTGACGTCACTACGATTCTGAGCCGAGTTAGCTTTTCCTTCTCCTAAGAAGCTTGAAATCCCACAAAATTTAGATTCTGTGAAACATAATGAAAGAGTTCAGCACCGTAAAACTTTAAACTTAGAAAATGATGTCCGATCACCTCCACGCCTACTGGCATTAATATCTGGTAGAGGAATAGTCTCCATTTTGAAGTGAAAACAAAACATCCCGCCTGCCGGATAAGGAACGGAGATAATCCACATAATGCCCCATCATTTCAAAAATATTTTCATTTTGTTTTTAGGATACAAGACCAATACATGGGAGGGAGGCGTACGCGTTCCCTTCGTCGCTTACTGGCCCGGGCAGATAACGCCTCGTGAATCGGACGCGCTCGTCAGTACTCTGGACATCATGAGAACCGTTGTCGACCTCTCTAACGGCACGCTCCCCGACGATCGTTCCTACGACGGCGAAGTAATCACCGACGTCCTGTTGAATAACGCCCGGTCGCCGCACGACGTCCTCTACTACTACTGCAAGGACCGGCTCATGGCGGTTCGATCCGGTCCATACAAGGTTCATTACTTCACCCACCGAGTCCAGACTCAGGATTATTTCGCTGGGGAATGTCAAGACGGTGGACTGCCATTGGCACACTACTTCGACTGCTACCACTGCTATGATTCTTGCGTCACCGAGCAAGATCCGCCGCTCATCTACGACGTCGAGCACGACCCCATTGAGGCGTACCCGCTGAACAAAACACTTGATCATACACTCGCTGAATTTATGGAAGATCTGCAGGAGAAGGTGACGGCTCACATAGCATCTGTGATTGTAGCGGAGCCTTTGTTGGATGACAAAGACCCAACAAAGTCCATCACTCCTTGCTGCGACCCTGACACCAACTGCATATGTAACTACGGGCCTGTCAGTGGGCCATACAACTAAATAGCAGAAGCATGAGAAGAAAGCAGTTTAAAGAGGGAGGGAGGGAGGTATAGAAGGAGAGATGAGGAGAGGGGATAGAGAGACAGACAGACAGACATAGAGACAGAGACAGAGACAGAGAGACGGAGCAAAAGAGAGGTTAAGATAGGGAGGGAGGGAGGATGGGAGGAAAGAGGGAATGAGTCCTCTGCCATTTTTCATAAATATAAATGACAGGAGAGTTTTTAAACAAATTAAAAAGCAAATTGGAATAGATCAAAATGGCGCTTGATAGCTAGCTTCCTTTGCTCGCTCGTATTATATAGTGATGTCCTACATCAATAATTATAGCAAAGGCGAATTGTCTCAAATGTGTAACATTCAAGGCAATACTAATTTTGTTTCGTTTCCTTTTATCAAGGTGTTCACATATGATTTATGCCATGCATGCAGATCCCTAATAATAATTATTAAAAGGAAAAGATGAATAATTCATCTTTTCCTTCTGAAATATGTGTCATTGTATTTTCAACCTCTATTTTCTCCCTTGAGTATACAGTGTTATACACCCCTGATATAAACATGATGTATTTTTATTAAAATTCTGTTTTATTTTTGTACAGGCTGTAGGCAAACATCTTTTAATTAGTAGCGGGTTGTTTGTTGTTTCAACTCTGGTGCATATAGTGCAATAGCCACAAGCTTTCTGTATATTTGTGATATTAACATTTCTAACAGTACTTGAATTGTTTTTCTCTAAAACAAATGGTACATGTTATCGTGATTATTTGATTAAATATCTCTTGAAATATCTTCAAATATATCGCAAGAAAGTATTGTTTCTTATGTTAAGCATGTTAAGTGCTACTAAACGTATGTTTGTTTCATTATGATTATGACTGAGATTAACATTCACCTTGAGATCCTGCGACATGTACAAAGAGCACTTTTCAAAAAGCAATGTGGAAAATTCCGAACGTAGGTGGATCCAGGGTGGAAACGCCCCCTTCCTTCCATACAACTCCTGACGCACACGCGCACACACACAAAGCTCTTGGGGGCTGAAGTTTTATTTTCGGGAGAGGAGGGGGGCAATGGGCGGGACTTTCCAAAATCATTATCTGGAAAAGATCGGGATAAAATTTGCCCCGCCCCTTTTCCGAAAATCCTCGATCTGCTACTTATAAGAATGAACTTCAAGGATTTGATGGTCGTGTAGAGTGTGTGTGAGAGAGAAAGAGAGAGGGGATGCGATTTTTATGACAGTGATAATAATTAATATATTTTATGAGAGCAAGAAGAGATAAGAATAGACCAGCAAAAACAAGGAAAGGGAAGAGTAAACAAGAGAGAAAGAGAGAGATGTAACTTTACAATGTAAGAACCTATGGCAAGACAGCTAGGCAGGAGACAGCCATATACTTAGCAGTGCCATTGATCATAAAATTGGCCAACCCGCGTTCGAGTCGGGCACAATATGGCGAATACTGCTTTGTTTGGCAAGCACAAAACAAAAGAATATACGCCACGTAGTGACCGACTGGAATTAAGTTCGCCAAACTATGTGTATATATATGTATGGCTCGGATAGATATTAGTTATGAAGAAAGCAAGAGAGATTGAGAGAGAGAGAGAGAGAGAGAGAGAGATTGAAAGGTGCGACCCTTTTCCGACTTTGCCCCTCGCTTATACAGAGAAAGGCCAAATAATGCTATTGTTTTCTATGACACAAATAAGAGTTGCTGACTCGGCTGGTATACATCCATATTAATATGTTCTAAACCAATATTTACAATAGCTTCAGGAAACAAACAAGGACACTGCAATTTATAATAAAGTCCTTTATATTAACAAACTAATGTAAGGTCATAAGCGTAAAAGCACAATATTGCTATTGGAGCTGACGCCCTATATAAGTTACAAGCTTCTAAATATTCAAGCGAATTTTGACACTTTAATACAGTTAAAAGTTATATCTAGTCTTAAAAAGTATACTAGAAAAAATACGCAAAAGTACTAAAAAGACCACTATACTTCTCGAAGGGCGGTTGCCGCCCGAATATTGGTTCAAATATATCTATAAGTCTCCCGTCCGTACAGCCCCATTCCCTCCTCCCCCGGCCTCGTACTCCAATGTGTAGAATGACCATTGTAAGCTCCTGTAGATAAAAAGTAGCCTTACTTCAAACCTATTACAAGACCGGCATGTCAGTGACACAGGCCTTCTGACATTATTTAGTAAGATTGCAATTTTGAGAGGGCCTGTCGACTTTTCGGCCAACTCCTACAGGCATGACGGGTACGTAAAATTGAGAGTGGCGGAGGCATGCGAGGTCTCTATCATGTCTATTTCAAAGTCTTGGACTTAACATTCTTCTTCTTCCTCTTCTAGTAATCTTCAAAGGGCTATGCAGTCTATCCAGTGGCGGATCCAGGGGGGAAAAAACAGGTAAACTTGTTTTGAAAAAGAAGTTGGGCCCAAAGGGGTGGCGGTGGAAAAAAGGAAAAAATTGTGCTCACTTAACAAAATTACGAGGGAAACAAAATTTTCGGGTGCCAAAATTTTCAGAGATTTTTCCTGGGCCTCCGCCGCCGGCTGGATGAGTCTATCACGAAGATGAACTAAAGATTGCAAGTGGTGTGAGGAAGACAAAATAACGAGGTTGAATGGGACAAGGGCGTTTCTTGCGTTGAATTTTCACGAAATAGTTATTCCTGGGCCCCGCCTTGGAGAGAGGTGCGATTGATTCGAACCGTCGCAACATGAAATTATAATCGCAACTCCTATATCTCTTAAGTATACACAGTTGCGGTTCATCTAAGTTGCGATTGATTTGAATCAATTAATCGCAACTCTTTATAAGACACGGCCCTGGTCAGCATGAATTGTTCTCACGTCCCTCACAAATCTCGGGTCATGGCGACATCTTCATCATACTTCCTCCTTCCCTGGTCGTCGCCATGCAGACAACCTTTGACCTCTGGTGTTTCGAGCTCGATGTCGCTGGCTTCAGCCTCCTGCACTCGATGTCGTAGAGCGAGTTTTTTCTTGCATCGTAAAAGACGAGACGAGATCATCCTGGATCCTTGTCTCTGAACATCTGAGAAACTATTGAGCATTGTAGACACAACACCGAGGCAGACAAACAGGTAGGTGAACAGAATGACCTAGAAGGATATCAAACAGAATAGTCAAGATAGCACACAGTGTTCATCAGAAAAAAGTCGAAGGGATCAAACGAAAGCGATTTTCTTTATTTAAAAAAGGACAATATTGATGGAGCTTAAAGCTTAATGGTGCTCATTAGCCGTTTCAGGACTCTTATTGCTATGAAATAATACATGGTGTAAACCCGACAACTTTACAAGATTTCCTTCATTTTCTGATTTCTTTTAATAGAAATAGTACACAGCCAAAATTAGTTCTGGAACGCTTACACTTTTTTCCTATAAACAATCCCTTTTCTTTTACAACTTATTTCCTGTTTGGAACTGCTTCTGAAGCACTATTGACATATTCATCAATCCCTTTTCTTTTCTTTTTATAATTTGTTGCTCTTTGGAGGAATTTTGCCGCTAGTTTGTGGGCACATTCAATCAGACACCCCCCCCCCTATTCCCTAACTAAGACATTTACATGACGCCCTGCTACTGGTTACATAGTGTACGTAGCCGTACAAATTTTTCGCGAAAACATTTTTCACTATCCTTACTAATTTATCAATCGAGTGATCTCTATTTGTTGTAATCCAGAGCTAAGGCGTAAAAAGATGGTCCACAGGTTAAATCATGACGGCGCTCCATAATGTCCCCATCCCATGTATATTCTCTATGGGAGGCAACTATAAAGGAGCTTCGTGAAATGACTGACCAATCAGAAGAAGTTTCCGGTGACGTAACTACCTCCCTCAACTAGCTATGGCTCAAACTTACTCTAATCACATACAGCTCAACGACAGGAATTCCTGAAAACGCTGGATATAGGTCTCCAAACCCTATGGTGGTCGTCGCCACAATTGCAAAGTAAAAGCTATCGCTATAGCTCCAGTCTGACATGGCGAAGAAATAGATGAGGCTGGTCGGGATGATCATCAGCACGACTAGAAGATAGACCAACGTGATGTTAGCGAGGACTACTCCGCCTTTTGGACAGCGTGTCAGACAGGTCTCCAGATTGGCAGTTATTCTGGTGAGGCACAAAGCCTGGATGATTTGACCGACTGAGAGAATGATACTTCCAGTGATGACGATGCCTATGACAGCGTAGAACATACAGAAGTCCTCACCGAGCCCTGTGCGTGGAGCGTTAAACCCGAACCCTGGAAAAGACAAGGACATAATAATGTGGCTAAATTTCTGGGGCCGTAGCTGTAGGCCTTCATTTCCATTTTTTTAATATGAATATTATTTCAAAAAAATTATCTAAACATTTTATCATTTTTGTTATATTAGTTTTGTTAGTAATTATTATGTCGTCTCCCAATGCAGAGGAGTTGGAATCCGTCTTTTATATTATTATAGGGATCACTTCCGTTGGAGTTGAATCTATTTCTTTGTAGTGGTTGAATTTTTTCTGTCTGTTCTTTTTTGAGAATTCTTTTTTCCCCATATTTTTTTAATCGATTTACGCAATTTCTTGTACATTATGGAAAACTGCATCTTATTGTTAGTTCTTTATTATCCGAGTCATGTTATACATTTGTTCGTTGTATGTTTATTTATTTGTTTGTGATTATCAGCAACCATGCCCTGCAAATGTTAACATGTTATATTGTTTTAATCTATGTTTGGAAATGAAAATAAATAAAATGAAATGGAGGAAAAAAAATGAAATGAAGAACTCTTTTGAGAGTGCTTTCCACGATACATATATGATATAGTTAACAAATAAATTATTCATAACCTTACCAAGTTTTGTAAGGTTTTAAGTATGTGAAAACTGATTTTGTCCCTATTAATGTTTCTTGAGAATGTGACATAATTATGAAAGATTACATCTAAACGTATTCAACAAATGTCATAAATCATTCAGTACACCTTTCATTCTAGAGTTACGAAAAACACAAAAAACATAAAATTCACAAGGGGTACAAATAATACAAATGTTATCTGTATACATCTTACAGCGTCATTAGACGGACGTAATGTAGTGAAACAAGGGAAACGCTCTTGGCGGTCTCGCCTGCATTACGCAATTATTCGATATGATGAAAAATTGAGGTTGGGACATTATTTATGGGCAGGGTGACCCATTAGCAGGCCCCAAAATATGAAATCATCTGAATATAATCAGCATTTTGAAGTGCATATTGACTAAGAATCATCAGAAGAATTATTTACTATTATTTGTACCAAGATTGATAACTTTTATGAAATATGAACAAATAACAAAAATTGATTTATTAATTCTCATTAAGTTGTGAAAACAATCCAAGTTTACTGATCTAAAATGACCTTTTAACCTTGACTTTGTGACCTGGAATTTGTGTCATATGATTTGTGATACTTGATAACCTTTGGGTACAAGTTTCATGGAATTTGAACAAACACTTTTGAAATTATGCTAAAAATTCAAAATCTTGATGTTGATGCCACAACAAAGTCTAAGTTTGCAGACTTGAAATGACATTTGACTTTGACTTTTTCACCTAAAAGACTAATCGCATGATTGGTAATACTTGATAACCCTTATGTTCAAGTTTCATTACTGGAATCGGAATGTATACTTTCAAAATTATGATAAAAATTCAAAATCTTAACCTTTGGTTAAGTTTTGATGTTGATGCCACAACATGAAATGACCTGAAATGACCTTTGACCTTGACTTAGTGACCTTTTATTCTACTCACATGATTGGGAGTACTTGACAACCCTTTAGGCCAAGTTTCTTTGAATAAGAACTTATACTTTCCAAATTATATTAAAAATTCAAAAACTTAACCTTAGGTTAAATTTTTGATGTTGACGCCGCCGCCGTCACCGGAAAAGCGGCGCCAATGTCTCGCTTCTGCTATGCAAGCGAGACAAAAATGAGTCATTAAGTAGACATGGTCATTAGCAGGACATTTTCGTGGCCTGTTAACGATTGAACAAAAGAAGTACTGCCCTCTACGAACGTTTGCAGGCAGAGGAAACAAAAGGCCTCCCAAGAAACAAAAGGTTTACTGATTAGTTATTAGTTTAATTAGTTATATTGTTTTGAATTTAGGGTTAGGTTAGGCCGGGTTAGGGTTAGGGTTAGAGTTATATACCTGTTTTTTTTTGTTTTTGATGATGTCCGGTTAATTAACCATGTAGGGTTGTATATAGATGTCCTGTTAATACAACATGTAGGGTTATACATTGTATATATATATATATATTATATACCAAGTTCAAGTTCAATTCATTTCCACATTTAAAAAAAAAAATAGAAAAGTCAACGCAAAGCGTCGCATCCCCTCGCAGGGAACAAATGGCCTATATACGTCAGAACGAATCCATGACACATGCTCCGCCGACGATTGCTCCGCCGACATTTACTCCGCAAAACGCGACAATTGCTCCGCGACATTTGCTCCGCCGACAATTGCTCCGCCGACATTTGCTCCGCCGACAATTGCTCCGCCGACATTTGCTCCGCCGACATTTGCTCCGCCGACATTTGCTCCGCCGACAATTGCTCCTCCGACAATTGCTCCGCGACATTTGCTCCGCCGACAATTACTCCGCATGAAGTGATAAATGCTCCGGTGACAAATGCTCCTCGAACGACAGTTGCTCCGACGACAATTGCTCCGCCGACATTTGCTCCCCCGACAATTGCTCCTCCGACATTTGCTCCGCCGACAATTGCTCCTCCGACAATTGCTCCGCATGAAGCGACAATTGCTCCGCCGACATTTGCTCCGCCGACAATTGCTCCTCCGACAATTGCTCCGCATGAAGTGACAATTGCTCTGCCGACATTTGCTCCGCCGATAATTGCTCCTCCGACATTTGCTCCGCCGATAATTGCTCCTCCGACATTTGCTCCGCCGACAATTGCTCCTACGACATTTGCCCTGCCAACAATTGCTCCTTCGATATTTGCTCCGCATGAAGCGACACTTGCTCCGGTGACATTTGCTCCGACGACATTTGCACCGCCCAAAAGTGCCCCGTAAAAATACAAGTGCTACTAGTACTACGACAAATGCTTCGCCGACAATATTTTTCTTCATGTGTTATTTTCTTTGTTTTGTTTTAGATTGTTTCGTTTTCTGAATGCATTTCATGAAATAATGTAGATGAAATGAAATGAATGAATGTTGATGATGTGGGAGAAAAAGGAGTTACCTAAAAGTCATGTCTAATATGCTGAAATAACTTTTCATCTATCACTGTACGTCCCAGATAATGTACACTAAGCAATCATTACATGTCAGGGAAGTTTAAAAAAGAAAAAAGAAAGAAAGTAGAGCAGCGAGCCACATTCCCCAATACGCGCATACCTCCTCGTTAATTTCAAACAGCTCATCAATATGTAAGACCTGAAATGACCTCAATGCAAGCAAGCACATGCAGCATAGGTATACCATCTGCGAGTAAAGCATTCATCATGGAAGTTTTAGAAAATAACAGGGAGGCATCAAAATCAGCTTTGAATGACATTTGTACGTAAAAAGAGAACATAAACAAGATTTAGGGATTATCGAATCGATAATCGATAAACTAAGGCATTTGACGAGCAACCCCTTTCAGGGAACCTTTAAAAAGTTATAACATTCTTCCTAACTGAGAAGGGGGAATGGGAAAACACACAAAAAAATACTTTTCCCAGAACTTACGGCTATCTTTAACCAGATTTTGGATATGCATAATTATGCAAGTACAAAGTAGACTAAAAACAAGAGGATTGAGCACCATGCAATTATTAACATATCAAAGAATCTATGCTGATATTGCAAAATATGTATAAAAAGGATTGGAAACCATTCTCTTACTCCTGCTAACCGAACAATAGCCAAAACACTCTCAAATGGTGATGCAACAGGGAGCATTATAACATAAAAACAATCCTACATATCAATTGTTGGATGGTAAATATCCTGAATAACAATAACAATCTAGAAATCAATTACAGCTCAAACAGGAAACGTATGATACATGTGTCAAACTGCTCTGAAATAGAAATATTGCAAAATAAGCTTTTAAAATAAATAGGCACCGTTAAACGGGGTGGATGAGAAAACAAATTGAAAAGATGTTTTGGGTAATTTTTTTTACAAAGTAAGAATGCAGAGGGAAGGGCTCAAGGGCAAGGTGGGCAGGGATATAATTAACCAAAAGATGGTGGATTACACTAAAGCGGGTAAGGAGCACAAAACTCCACGGGAGGGGTACAGTCCACGGGGCAGGGTGTATTATCCCGCAAAGAGGGTCAGAAGGTGACAAGTGGATGGGGATAATGATTAGGTATTCAGAGTAACCTCACTATTCATAGCGACCATAATTCATAAGGACCATCATTCGTAAGGGCCGCTATAATAGTCAGGTGGCTTAGCGTCATAATTTATCGATTATCGTTACTTGCCGGATAAAGCACCATTTTTGGTACAGGGCTTCCATAGGACTTTAAAATACTAAACGATATTAGGCTAGAAGCCCCGTCAAAAATTCAGCCCGGCAAGAATATCATATGGGTGTGGGCAGGGGCGTCGCTTCGTAGCCCCTAAATAATTGTAAGGTAATATAACATTAATTTGTTGTTGTACAAACGCCATGGGCCCCAATCACACATATATGAATATGTATGCCGGGGCTCCTACCCTACCATCATTCAGCAGGTCCTAATGAAGCCCTGTACCAAAAATGGCGTTTGTACAACAACAAATAAATGTTATATTACCTTCTAAATTATTTGGGGCTACGAAGCACCCCCCACACCCTTATATGATATTATTGCCGGGGGCTCCTACCCTAATATCGTTCAGTAGGTCCTAAGGAAGCCCTGTACCAAAAATGGCATTTGTACAACAACATATACATGTTATATTACCTTCTAAATTATTTGTGGGCTACGAGGCCACGCCCCCGGCCCATGCCCTTATATGATAATTGTGTCGGGTGCTCCTACCCTAATATCGTTCAGTAGGTCCTAAGGAAGCCCTGTACCAAAAATAGCATTTGTACAACAACAAATCAATGTTATAAAATTATTTGGGGGCTCCAAAAGACGCCCCGCCCCCACTCCCTTAAATTGATATTTTTGCCGGGGGCTCCTAGCCTAAGGGCGGCGATCCCGGGAGACGGGGGACACGTCCCCCTCGATTTTTTTAGGGGATCGCCCCGGAAAATTTGAAAAAATGTATAGCAAATACTGACTGAAGACTGCAACACACTTTTAGGCTCTGGAGGGCCCAAGAGTGCAGCGTTTAGACAAAGAAAATGCAAAATCTTCTCACTCAGGAGCTACGCTCCTCGCATAATATCCTTCAAAATGTACAAGTAGATATTGTAAAAAAAGTGAAGTGTGAAAAAAGTATATTGCTTGTTTTTATACTATAGTTTTGTTAATACAACAAAACTTCAAAAACTGTGAGGGGTATAGGCCTAGTCACTTTCGTCACCTTCACCCCTCTCGTTCACTATGCTCCCTCGCGCTGGCGTACTGATGGGGGGCTTGGGGCAGTTGCCCCCCAAATAAAATTCATATATGTGGTTTATTTCTAATTCGATACCAGTGATTTACAAATGTTGCTGAAATGGCATGATTTTTTCCTGAGCTTCCGGGGCTCCGCCTGGACCCCACCAAGGGCCCTAAAGCGTGCTCCTGGATGCTCACCTGACCGTTATTAAATGCCTAAAACCCCTGAGCTTCTGGGGGTCCGCCCCCGGACCCCACTCCAGTTAGTGACCTGCATGCCAGTGACACAAATAAGGTATCAAAATATGCTCATCTGACCGTAATTAAATGCCTAAAACCCCTGAGCTTCCGGGAGCTCCGCCCCTGGACCCCACCAGTGGCCCTAAGCCGGGCCCCTGGTTGCTCATATGACCTTAATTAAATGCCTAAAACCCCTGAGCTTCATGGGGCTCTGTCCCTTGTCCCCGCCGGGGCTTTGCCCCTGGACCCCACGTCAATTTACGCTCCACTTGCTTTGCTCTACCTGATCGTAAATACTTTAGCCCCACTTTGAAAATCGTTCATCGGGGCCTTCATGTAACATGTAAGAATGGTGGTGATGCGGATTTTTTTTTCTGCCCCCAACGTTTTTGGTCATTACGCCACTGCTCCCTCGTCCCTGGCATTTCGTCCCCCTCGGTCATGAAAAGAAATCGCCGCCCCCTGCCTAGCCTAATATCGTTTAGTAGGTCCTAAGGGAGCCCTGTACCAAATATGGTGCTTTTATCCGGCAAGTAACGATAATTTCGCTAAGCCACCTGACTATATTCATAACATGAGATGAGGGTCGCTATTCATAATTCAAATAAGGGACGCTTCCCACAATAGGACAATAGATTAGGTATAATATTATGAATACCAACACTCTTTTCTTGCATTATGATTAGTGATTGTTATGATTAACGACCCCGATTTTGTATTATGAATAGCGACCCTCCTCATACTATGAATAGCGGTCCTTAGAAATAGTCCTTATGAATAACGATGAGACCCCAGGTAGTCATGGTGTTCTGATTATCCAAATGAATCACGGCAACAAGGGCTATTTTGCTCTAAATTGAATTCAATATATGCTATTGCTATGTGGGGCAAAGTAAATGATTGAGTAGCCTTGCAATAGAATTGTACAAGGATGGAGAGATTGGTGCTTATCATGTTAGATACTTTTATTATGAACAGCTAATAATGTACGAGTCTATTAAGCATTCAAATGTTTTCTTATATCCCTGTTTTCTTGCAAAAGTCCCGACATAAAAAAATATATATTTAAAAGGAAATTATATAAAATACAAGATTTCAGCAAGATCTTTCAAACGGTCATTTTATTACCTTTTATGGTAACTGTTCAAGATATTAGAAGGACCTATGGTGAAAGAACAAAGGCAAATGTATAAAATAAAAACCTTGATTTACTCCAAAATAGCTAAAGTGGATTTAGGTCCTTTTGCAAAAAAACTCTTCATATTCTTGGGGTATAACATAACTACATCAAGGGATTATACAGCATCACACTACTAAGTACAATTATATTGATATTGCAAATGGCTATATGGAGGTATTAAGCCGGAGAACATTACTGAACGGCATCTCCAGAACAGACATTTTCAGGCACCTTAAGAAAGCTTACATAATATCCGGCACACCTCGGCAAACAATATTTCATATATTCTCTTACAAATATAATTCAAAGAGAATATAGGCATGTTCAGTAGGAATATCCAGTGAACATGCACGGGATGTAAACTCACTTAAGATGCTAAAATCAGAATCCTTGTTTACCGAGCCCTTCCCCGACTGTTTACTGCCAAATTGTGAACAACGTAGATGTTTGCAATGCAAAATAAGCATTAATTTTGTAATCAAGTAGCTCTGAAGCCACAGCAGAGCATATAAAAACAACAACAACAACAGTAGAAAAGTAACATTAGCATACACTCCACTTTCATCCACAAGAAATTCCAGTATAGATGAATAGTGATTTTCTGCAGGTCACATTTATCGGTTGGGTACAAACTATAGTGCCTGCTCATCACGATGCCAGGCTTTATTTATCCTAATGGATGGCCCAATAGCTCTGAGGAACGAATCTAATTTCACAATGCTTTGAAACTATTTATTTCGAAATGTAATTTGAGGACCAGAACTCCAATAAAAATTTGATTGGAATTGAGATAAGAAGAAGATAAACCGAGTAGAAAATGATGTTAGGATCATGGAAATTAGGCCTATTATAATACAGTTTGTAAAATAATTAGGTTGAAACAATATGAAGATAATTGTGATAACAGTTCTTTAAGAAAAGGATGGTAACATTTGATAATATATAACATATCTGCATCATGGAGATTGTTTGGTTGAATATGTGATGTAAGTTTTTGTAATTGTTATTTGAAAATGTAAGAATAAAGAAAATGAATAACACTGTTATTTTATTATCTTTATGGTTTTAGTTCTTAACCTTTCTGCTTATTCCCATTTTCACAAATCATTTTGTTGCAGTTTGATGTTAATTCTTCATGATCAGCCAATTGCTCTTCTTCCGATGGCTCCGTGTGTCACTTAAAGTCAGTGAAAACAAAGTACTCGAATGAGATGGGGTGCTTTACACACTAATATATATAGTAAAGCTACATACAATTAACTGAAGGAAAGAAACCTATAGAAAACGGACTGGATATTATTTAAAATACTATTCTAAACAAGAATGTACTACATGTACATTAGGTTACAATTTCATGAGAGAAATAGAACTCGAGAGGGGGAGAAGGGAAGAAGTGAAGAAAATGAAAGAAGACTAATAGCATGAGAGGAAAGAAAAGAGCTAGAAAGACAAGAAAATGGTTTAAAAGGGAAAAGGAGGAGCAAGAAAGAGAAGAGAGTGAGAGAGTTTGTTTTGAGCTTTGGATCAGCTAATGTGCAATACATGAAACAGATTTTGAGCGGAGTAATTATCTTTCGGTGAAGAACTTGCATAAGGAGTTTTTTTTTTAATCAAACATTATGGGGAAGAGCAATAAACGGCTGAGCATTTGTCTTCTGCAGGGCCGTAGCGAGAGTTTGATGTTTGGGGGGCACATACATGTAATTGGTCGACGTCCTGGGGAGGGATCTAAGAGGAGGGTGTCTAATCTTGGAAAAAATAAAAATTTGCCCCCCCCCCCCCTTGGCTACGGGCCTGGTCTTATGTAAGGCACTTTTTAGGCAGGACAAATGACGGCAGAGCAATTTATTGCACTAATTGCCAGAGGAGCATTCATGTCTTCCACGAGGCACTTTTGGATCAGAGAGCAATTTTTTGTCGGCGAAACATTTGTCTTTTACGAGGCACTCCTGATACGTCGGCGGAGCATTTGTATTTTACGGGGCACTTTTTAGGCGGAGCAAATGTCGGCGGAGCAATTGTCGCTTCATGCGGAGCAATTGTCGGAGGAGTAATTGTCGGCGGAGCAAATGTCGGAGGAGCAATTGTCGGCGGAGCAAATGTCGGAGGAGCAATTGTCGGCGGAGCAAATGTCGGAGGAGCAATTGTCTGCGGAGCAAATGTCGGCGAAGCAAATGTCGGCGGAGCAATTGTCGCTTCATGCGGAGCAATTGTCGGAGGAGCAATTGTCGGCGGAGCAAATGTCGGAGGAGCAATTGTCGGGGGAGCAAATGTCGGCGGAGCAATTGTCGTCGGAGCAACTGTCGTTCGAGGAGCATTTGTCACCGGAGCATTTATCACTTCATGCGGAGTAATTGTCGGCGGAGCAAATGTCGCGGAGCAATTGTCGGAGGAGCAATTGTCGGCGGAGCAAATGTCGGCGGAGCAAATGTCGGCGGAGCAAATGTCGGCGGAGCAATTGTCGGCGGAGCAAATGTCGGCGGAGCAATTGTCGGCGGAGCAAATGTCGCGGAGCAAATGTCGCGGAGCAATTGTCGCGTTTTGCGGAGTAAATGTCGGCGGAGCAATTGTCGGCGGAGCATGTGTCGGGTTACCGTCAGAACAAGTTACCTCCATTAGACTATACTACAGTATTATATTACTAGGCAAGGAAGTTAACCACATTTTCACATATATAATTAGGTGTTTTTGCATATTTAATGAGCTATGACCTTTCACCTTTGACCTACATACTCCGAAATCGAACTTAGGCTGTGTTTTGATACTATGTACCTTCATATCAAATTTCATTAAAATCTGTCAAACATTACTAAGTCATCGATCGGAAACCAGATTCGCATATTTAATGAGCTATGACCTTTGACCTACATACTCGGAAATTGAACTTAGGCTGTGTTTTGATACCATGTACCTTCATATCAAATTTGATTAAAATCCGTCAAACCCCTGCTGGAAAGAACACACTCATTCACACTCATTCACAGTGTGAAACACAGTGTAAAAACACAATCCACACTGTGAACACAGTGTGAATACACAGTCCACATTGTGAACAGAGTCTTTTCACAGTATGGACACCGCCACAATGTGGTAAACCACACAGTGTTGAAATTGTGAAATTCGATTTCACAGTGTGAATGTACCCGCTCACAATGTGAAAATGATTTCACAGTGTGAAAAATAGAATTCACAGTGTGGCCGCCCTGTTGAAAATAGTTCACAGTGTGAACAATAACATTCACAGTGTGGCCACTCTGTAAAAAATACTTCACAGTGTGAAAAATAGAATTCACAGTGTGGCCGCCCTGTTGAAAGTATTTCACAGTGTGAAAAATAGAATTCACAGTGTGGCCGCCCTGTTGAAAATAGTTCACAGTGTGAACAATAACATTCACAGTGTGGCCACTCTGTAAAAAATACTTCACAGTGTGAAAAATAGAATTCACAGTGTGGCCGCCCTGTTGAAAGTATTTCACAGTGTGAAAAATAGAATTCACAGTGTGGCCGCCCTGTTGAAAGTATTTCACAGTGTGAAAATTAGAATTTACATTGTGGCCGCCCTGTGGAAAATATTTCACAGTGTGAACTATAAAATTCACAGTGTGGCCACTCTGCGGACAATATTTCACAGTGTGAAAAATAGAATTCACAGTGTGGCCGCCCTGTTGAAAATATTTCACAGTGTGAACTATAGGCTAACATTCACATGCAGTGTGGCCACTCTGTGAAAAATATTTCACAGTGTGAAAATTAGAATTTACATTGTGGCTGCCCTGTGGAAAATATTTCACAGTGTGAACTATAAAATTCACAGTGTGACCACTCTCCGGACAATATTTCACATTGTGAAAAGTAAAATTCACAGTGTGGTCGCCCTGTGAAAAAAATTCACAATGTGGCCACTCTGTGAGAAATATTTCACATTGTCACTGTGAAATATAAATAATTCACACTATTGGCCACTCTGGGAAAAATTGTACATAGTGGGGTCAGTGCTGCCGGGGTGCTGCCGGCCTGCTGCCGGCCTGCTGCCGGGGTGCTGGCTGCCATTGAGTGGTGAGTTTTGCTATAAGTACTTTGCTCAAGGGAACGATAGGAAGACACATTTTCATACATTTTTGGACATTACCATTGAGCATGTTGAACACTCGAACCGTTAAGTAGGGTCTAGTGTATATCAGCCATTTTACTTTTTAGGCTCTGGACTATCACAAAACTCTGCTGAAAAGAGTGCAGATATTTCCATTTTTGCATATCTGAACTAAATCGACCCTGGATTCTAAAGATAATGATCCCATATTCCGAGTTGTGTACGTGTATTGTTCATCGTATTTGTAACTGAATTGTGATTGACAGATGATGTCACAAGATCCAATCCAATCCAATCAAATCCTGGAATTTATAAAGCGCCAATATCTAGTTTCCTAATCAAAGGCGTTATCCCTACTTCATACCTATTGTTCAGGGGGGATGAATGAATAGATCATACCCATAAACAATGGGTATCAATTACAGATCAACGCCCATGCACAAAGTTATCACTCCGGTGAGTTTTTTTAAGAGTTGGGGCTTAGCAAAATGAACAAAATAATTGCTTACATTTGTATCACTTTATCTGACATTTATGGATACAAGTGGAATTTCTATCATGACAGCTGCTGTTAATGACATCTGAGTTGAAGGAGCCCCTGTGATTTAACAATGAAACAAAATTCATTTAGTCTTTTTTTTATCTTAAATATCCTTTTATGTGCATTGTCAAATCCCTACGTATTAAAAATCATAAAAACTGGTGAAAATTTTGTAGTTTATATCCAACAAAAATTTTGGAATATTGATTTTTTTTTAAATCTGTAAACGTGCTTTTTCTTTTCAGTAATACTTGATGTTTCTTTTCTGTTCCACAGTTCCATATATGAGATGCGGACATATTTGACCCAAGTGCAGCTGGGAATGCTGGAGCTACACCAGCAATCCTGGTCACGTGCTGTTCTTGCACTCATGGGTATGCTCTTAACCTATTAGGAGATGGCAGACAGCATAGTTTCAGCATTTAAATTAAAGGAGGAGAATAAGGGGAAGCCGTTGCTTGACCAGGACAAGGTGGATGCCATCATTGGTGAGGCATTTTACTTTAAAATGCTATCAGTGCCCCTTGGGTCATAGTACTAACATGTTAACAGGAATGTGCTTTTGATTAGAAAAAGCATAATAAATTGCTGAACTTATGTAGTTTTGAAAGTTTCATCTGAAATTTTACGTTGATTTTGAACTTTTAGCTAATTATATGTAGACCAAAACATGAAACTATAACCTTTTTATCTGTTATCTAAGCAATATTTTCCCATATTCGAGGCTATACAGCATGTTTATTTGCAAATTTATGAACCTATACTTTTACTTAAGCATATCTTTAACAACTGTTTACAATGTACGTTAGTTTACGTGGCATCTTGTAAATAAAAAACCTCATAAAAATTTGTAATGTCTGGGAGGGCAAAATTACGTTTTTGGAAAAGATTTGCTAGGGTATTTATTTTCAGGTATTATAGAGTAAATATGCAGCTTTTGACATATTTTGTATTCATCACCTATAATTGTAAATGATTACAAGTTCGTGCTAGCAGTTAAATTAGAAGTTGTAACATTTCTCTCATTTATCATTTTTATGATAGAATACGCGATGGAAAGATGGCCAGGAATGACCTCCACAGAGATAAGAGGAAGATGGGCCAAAAACTGAAGGACACCAGGGAGCTCGCAGGAGAAAGCCTGTCAAATGGTCATGCAGCATCCACAGGCAACTACTTGAGACTGGAAACTGCTAAATATCTTGGTGTTCACCTCAAGAGCAACCTGAATTGGACAGATCACATAAAGACAACAACAGAGAAAGCCAGCTCTGTCAGGGCATTTTTGCAGCGGAACATTAGGCCTTGCCCAAGAGAGACGAAAGCGTTGCTTCTTGGCTCTTGTTCGCCCAATCCTGGAGTATGCCTGCACAGTGTGGGATCCTCACACCCAGGAAAACATACACAGGCTCCGCTACGCCCGGTGTGTCACTGGAGATTACCATCATACCAGCAGCTCCGCACTAATGCTGCAACATCTGCAATGGCCATCTCTCCGAGAACGCAGGGCACAGTTTAAGATGGTGATGATGTATGGGGCTGTCAACCTGCACACAGAGTCTCTCAAAATCTACCTCCTACCGGTGTTGACATCCAACCATGTTCATAACTTCATACCCAGCAATTCCAAATACCATTTACAAGGACTCTCGTATACTAGAAGTCATTCTTCCCTGATTCCATCAGGCTTTGGAACTTGCTACCTGCTGGACTTGTCAACAGTACCTCCGCTGAAGCTTTTAAGCAAGAGGTAGAAAACGTCCATCTCCTTTGTGCTGTATATTCACAACACCAGACCTGCATAATAGTATGTGATACACCAGCCGGTGGACTGTACTTTTCCTGGAAGAAGAAGTGACATCTCAAGAACTGGGGATGTTAGTTTGGCTTAACAAAATTGCATGATAGTGGAGGCATCATTTTTTACTGCACAGTCGGAAGATCCATCTAGTTATATCCTAACATCAGTATATTATCTCTAAAATAAAAAATACATAAATTACTTATGTAGTTGAGGAAGTTATTAGCAAGTATGTATGCCATTCTGTTTTTTTTCTTCTTTGCCCCTGTGTATAGATTGTATGGTTATTTATTTGTAAAAAAAAGTAAAGATGAGTAAAGAAAAAACAGGCTTCGCCAGGAATCGAATCCAAGACGTCCGTCCGGATTACTAGACCAGTGCTCAACCATCCAGCCACAATTACCTTGAATAGGGGACGTTCCCTTTGCACTTTACTTACAAAATGCAATTAAATTGTGCCAGGCTTAATTAGCTTTCAGACTATACAAAAATGAAAAGGATTGCACGGGAACATCCCCCATTCAAGTGTCTTAATCTTTTTGGCTTGATGGTTCAGCACCTATCTAGCAATCTGGAGGTCTGGGGTTTGATTCCCATCAAAGTCTATTTTTGTTCTCATCTTCAGGTATTTATTAGTATTAGTTGTAGAGATTTTTGTAGCCATACAAGTAAAACGTGTGTACCTAAAATAGATATGTTTTCAACTTTTTTCAAGATTTATTGCCAGAGATATTTTAAAGCTTTGTATCATCTTAATAGGTTTTTGAAGGACCTGTATATGCCAAATATTTTTCAGATACATTGCAATTGCCAAAGTTACACATCGTGTGGATATTTTATACTGGGAAAATGTGACTAGTCATAAAATGTATGTTCATAATTTTCATATAGAGATATTGCCAGAAATGCTCTAAAATTATTTTGTACTGCTGTAACATGCTAATGTGCTTTTATTATGTTTTACGAGTCTCTTTACTCACTTAGTTTTTACACATTTAACATACATTTTCAGGGAAAATTATGCCTCGATGCTATACAGTGGAAACTCTATAACGTGTATTAGGAGGGACCTGATACGGCAAGGTTTTTCACAAGTCCATTTTTTCTGTAATTCATTGTTTTAAACCCTAGTACAATGAGATATCTGATATAAAGAGGTCGATTCAGTGGACCCAATGTGCTCATTATAATGAGGTTTCACTGTAGATGGCAAGTTCTGTTTTCTGAAGTATCTAATGTAAACTGTTTGGATTCATTTGTTTTTGTTTTTGTTCTGTTCTACATTTTGTTGGCATTCACATGGTAATTTTTTATTATCTGTAAGTATAGTATTACTGCAATCTTTGTATACTTATAGGGATGCATGTTCATACGTCCTTCTAGTGAAAATACATAAATATAAGCTTTTGAAATACATTTTAAGTTACCTCATAAAGGCTATAACATGTAAATATGTTTAGATTACTGTATTAGTTTCAGGTGCGTTTGGGGTATATTCTATTAAAGTTGAGTTTATAAGTGAGACATTGATTATTAACCTTTTCTCCTTCGTATTACGTACTAAGCTCTACAAGACTACATTTTCATAATTTGAAAGATTTCACATGGTAGAATTCAAAAAATTAAACTTGTTTCACAGTGTGGTGGGCGTTTCAGTGTGGTGGGCATTTCACTGTGTGATGGGCGTTTCATAGTGTGGCAATTTCACGCAGTATCATGTGTCACACTGTCAAAGTCCACACGGTGACAATTTTCACAGGGTGGTGTGCGTTTCACAGTGTGGTGGCTGTTTCACAGTGTGGAGTGTTCACAATGTTAAATTGGGGTGTTTTCACATTGTGGTCGCGTCGTTCCACACTGTTAATCTGTGGTAAAGAACACACTCATTCACAGTGTGAATCACACTGTGTTTCACATTGTGAATCACAGTGTGCTCCACAATGTTAAATTGGGGCGTTTTCACATTGTGGTCGCATCGTTTCACACTGTGATTCACAATGTGGCTTACCACAGATTCACAGTGTGAATTTCCGGTTATCCACACTGTGAACCACATTATGCTCCACAATGTTAAATTGGGGCGTTTTCACATTGTGGTCGCATCGTTTCACACTGTGATTCACAGTGTGGCTAACCACAGATTCACAGTGTGAATTTCCGGTTATCCACATTGTGAACCAAAATGTGAATCACAGTGTGCTCCACAATGTTAAATTGGGGCGTTTTCACATTGTGGTCGCATCGTTTCACACTGTGATTCACAGTGTGGCTAACCACAGATTCACAGTGTGAATTTCCGGTTATCCACACTGTGAACCACAGTGTGCTCCACAATGTTAAATTGGGGCGTTTTCACATTGTGGTCGCATCGTTTCACACTGTGATTCACAGTGTGGATAACCACAGATTCACAGTGTGAATTTCCGGTTATCCACACTGTGAACCACAATGTGAATCACAGTGTGCTCCACAATGTTAAATTGGGGCGTTTTTAACATTGTGGTCGCTTGGAATATACTGCATTACTGCTTGATGTTGTAAACGGTGCAAGGTATACAGACATCTCCGAAAACACCTTTAAACGTGTATTCCTTATATAAGCCATCCAATCCATAGTTTGCTCCCCCGTCATTTTTGACGGATTGCTTGCAACAATATATAAGTAAGGCCCCAAGTAGGTTTTGTTAGACTGAAAGAAAAACAAATCCGTCAGGTTTTGAGGTCGGATTAAAAAAAAAACATATTTTGACTTTTGAGAGTTCATGGAGCCAGACGTATAGTCGTTTGCCTGACGTCAATAATTAACGCGGTAGCTTCACGCGTCATGATTGTAACAGTGACTTCGAGCAGGATATAAATCCATAATGAACAATAAAATCATTATTTTTAAAGCACTAGCGTATGCGCTAATTTTCTTCGTACGGTTGATTAGCGCAGGCAATGGCACAATCGAAATGACGCATCGTGGGCATTATTCCCATTACGGGCATTGTAATTGCGTTAAACCTGTGCTAATCAACGTAATTGTGCAATTATTCAATTCAATTCGTAATTCAAATGCCAGTTGCAATATTTATTTTGCATAATTCATTTTTTGTTCTTTCTCTCTTTCTTTCTTTTCTTTTTTTATTTTTTGAGTTATCCATCATAATGGATATATATATATATATTATAATGCAAGTTCTGCTTTTTAGTGGATTTCCCTTGGCCTTAACTTCAACTTATTTACGATATGCTAGTTTTTATATATTTTGTAAATTTGTATCCTAAAATGCTTTGATTACTTATCGACATTTAAGATTGTATAACTACAAATAAGTTCCATTTTCTATGTTATCTTACAAAATGTCATTTGATATTAATTTTATGTAAGCATTTGTTTTGATTAAGTTATGGAAACCAAATTATGTGAATTGAATTAAATTGAAAATATCTTAATGAACCTACCCATTGTTGTCACCACTGTAGATGCAAAGACGAAGGCCTTCCATACGCTCCACGTGTCGGAGTAATACGTTTCATTAACCGTTCCCATGCTCAATTGGGAAGCGTAGGGATGACCACTGCTGTACCCCCCTTCTCCTATGGCCCTCGTCACGATGCTCATCAACTCGGCAACGTCCTCCTCGTCCATGCAATCATTTTCTGATGCGAGCCGTCGGAGCGCTGCGTCGAAGTCCTCGGAAGCCTGGACTGCGGCAGGACGCTCGAGAGCGCGGAAAACGAGCGCTCCGGCAAAAAGGTATGCAAACACGATGAGGAGAAGGAAAAGAGATGTCAACCATTTCTTATTCGCTGATGTCGATATTCGCCGTGTTTCTTCTTCTTCTTCTTCTTCTTCTTCTTCTCTGGCATCGCCGTCGCTCGCCACTATTTTGTCTCCGCTATTTTGAGTCATCATCAATTGCTTTCAGATCAAAATAACAACACAACCTGACCTCTACCATGGACCCTACCAACAAGATCAACCTGGAATCCTGGATTTTAGTCTACAATATGTCTTGTCCATTTTATTACTGTCTATATTATTTCATGGTTATATAGACCAACCTGAAACCATGGATTACAGAGCCTGCTACATGCACATTTTATTTCTGTCTGTACTATTTCATGAAAATGTGCTGGCACGTCACGACTTATGTAGCCTTGCATAAGTACAATCACTTCATGAAAGAAAAGAAAAACAGAGAGAATGAGACATAGAAAGAGTGAGTTGGTGTGCGCGTGCGTTGGCGTGTGTGAGTATGTGGGTGGGTGGGTGTGAGTGGGTGGGGTTCAAATCTCGCAGCAAGGTAGCATCTCTAAGGTGCTACCTTGTTTTTTTGTTTTTTGTAAAAAGGGGCGACCGAGCAAATAAAAGAAATGAATAGAATTTCTGAGTAATGCCACTTGGTTTTACATTTCATCCTCGTGATAATGGATCATCATAATGGACCAGGTTGATTAGAAATATTTGTTTAACCAGACTGACATTTTGTTTTTGCGCTGTACGGGTTTATTCAAATTATTATTTTGGCGATTGTGAGGGTATTTTCTTTTCCGGGAAAACTGCCATAAAACAAAGAATTAACACACAATCATAAATTGTCATAATTATTGTTATAAAAGCCTGCATTGACTATTTACTTTATCAAATTAGGATAACTTAATATACCGCTCTTTTTGACAGCACGTGTATTAGTTATAAAATAAGGGCATGCACATCAGAAAAGCTTAATTGAAAGAACAAAACATTAGGAATTTTATCTTACGAGGGTCACTGGTGCCATGGTGGGAGGGGGCATTTGTTCAAAAGTGGCAGTTCTCTTGATTTGAAAAAAGGAACATGACCCCCCCCTCCCAGTTTACGACCGTGTAATTCTTTTTTTCAAAGAAATGACTTATGATGGCTGTGCACACCCATTTGGAAGTGTACAGGTTGATGTTATTGCGTACGTCTCTATTGAAATAAATGTTTACATTGTGAATTTTACATCAGAAGCGCAATTTGATTTATTTTACATTGTCAACAACTTAAATAGTAATCCCTGTCGCAATTCAAAATGTTCAAGGGATTACAATAATATTTTACAGTACTTGTTTAGGAGTACACTTTTGTGAAATACCCGTTTTGGGTGTGAATTCGGGAAGAAAAAAACACGCGAAATCCTCATTTAGGGTGTGTCTGAAAAACCTGTGGTCACGCCAGGGGCGGATCCAGCCGGCGGCAAGGGAGGGGGCCTAAAAAGGGGCCCACTTCGTGCGAAAATTTGAAAATCGTGCCGGTCGATTTTTCGCTCAGTGGGGTGGTGAGGCAAAAAAAAAGAAAAAATTTGGCACCCGAAAAAAAAAGGGTAATTTTTTTTCCACCACCCCCCACCCCCGGGAAGGGTAATTTTTTCCACCGCCACCCCTTGGGCGCCAGGGGAGGGGGCCCATCTTTTTTTTCAAAAGGGTGTTTTTACCTGTTTTTTCTAGGGGAGGGGGCCCCCCCCCTGGATCCGCCACTGGGTCACGCATGCTTACAGTATTTCTACATGACTGAGACCCCTGTGCTCTCTCTCTCTCTACCTCTCGTTATCCTATTTTGTTATTTGATAAGGGCACGTTCCCATTTCCCACTGAAATCGATTTACAAAGTATTGTAGATTTTATTAGACGATCGGGGTGGTTGATTGGCACCCCTGGCGGCCGAAAGGGGCGAGCACAAGGCACAACCGGTCCGTGTGTTGGGATGAAACTGGCTTTTCTAAATTATGGGAGTGATATGAAACCAATCAAATTGAAACACGGCAATCAAACACGGCGACCCAGCATCCCAAATTTTTAACTACGTTATCTCTCAAAATAAATAAGCACTTGGAAACAAAATAATTACAGTTCAGTGAATTCAATTTATCATTCAGCAATTGAACTGGTTTCACATTTTACAAAGTGAAGATGTCTGTAATTATAAGCGAAGAAAAACCCGACTGGTCAATAAATTGAACGCAGTACCAAAGTGCCAATGTATATCATATTCCTTTAACTTATTAGTTCAAACAAACAAAAACATATTCCGTTTTGCCTGAATAAAAATAGAATAAACTTTTGATTTGAGAATATATGAGATATAAATGATAGGATATCAAACTTCAATGTCTTTCAAAAACGCTGCGAAGACTTGTCGACGGAAGACACGTGGTGACGTTGATTTTGAAGACTGTCAATGTTCTACTAACTTGGATGAACTACATGTAGTCTATATAGGAGGCTTAGGAGCGAAGACCCAATGCAGAAATTGACGATACCGGTAAAAGAAACTCGGCGACGAAGTAAATTTCGGCCAGTTGAACCTATTGTTATCAAAATAAAACAGTACTGCTTTGTTTGGCAAGCACAAAACAAAAGAATATACGCCACGTAGTGACCGACTGGAATTAAGTTCGCCAAACTATGTGTATATATATGGCTCGGATAGATATTAGTTATGAAGAAAGCAAGAGAGATTGAGAGAGAGAGAGAGAGAGAGATTGAAAGGTGCGACCCTTTTCCGACTTTGCCCCTCGCTTATACAGAGAGAAGGCCAAATAATGCTATTGTTTTCTATGACACAAATAAGAGTTGCTGACTCGGCTGGTATACATCCATATTAATATGTTCTAAACCAATATTTACAATAGCTTCAGGAAACAAACAAGGACACTGCAATTTATAATAAAGTCCTTTATATTAACAAACTAATGTAAGGTCATAAGCGTAAAAGCACAATATTGCTATTGGAGCTGACGCCCTATATAAGTTACAAGCTTCTAAATATTCAAGCGAATTTTGACACTTTAATACAGTTAAAAGTTATATCTAGTCTTAAAAAGTATACTAGAAAAAATACGCAAAAGTACAAAAAAGACCACTATACTTCTCGAATGGCGGTTGCCGCCCGAATATTGGTTCAAATATATCAATTCTATAAGTCTCCCGTCCGTACAGCCCCATTCCCTCCTCCCCCGGCCTCGTACTCCAATGTGTAGAATGACCATTGTAAGCTCCTGTAGATAAAAAGTAGCCTTACTTCAAACCTATTACAAGACCGGCATGTCAGTGACACAGGCCTTCTGACATTATTTAGTAAGATTGCAATTTTGAGAGGGCCTGTCGACTTTTCGGCCAACTCCTACAGGCATGACGGGTACGTAAAATTGAGAGTGGCGGAGGCATGCGAGGTCTCTATCATGTCTATTTCAAAGTCTTGGACTTAACATTCTTCTTCTTCCTCTTCTAGTAATCTTCAAAGGGCTATGCAGTCTATCACGAAGATGAACTAAAGATTGCAAGTGGTGTGAGGAAGACAAATAACGAGGTGGAATGGGACAAGGGCGTTTCTTGCGTTGAATTTTCACGAAATAGTTATTCATGGGCCCCGCCTTGAGAGAGGTGCGATTGATTCGAACCGTCGCAACATGAAATTATAATCGCAACTCCTATATCTCTTAAGTATACACAGTTGCGATTCATCTTAAGTTGCGATTGATTTGAATCAATTAATCGCAACTCTTTACAAGACACGGCCCTGGTCAGCATGAATTGTTCTCACGTCACAAATCTCGGGTCATGGCGACATCTTCATCATACTTCCTCCTTCCCTGGTCGTCGCCATGCAGACAACCTTTGACCTCTGGTGTTTCGAGCTCGATGTCGCTGGCTTCAGCCTCCTGCACTCGATGTCGTAGAGCGAGTTTTTTCTTGCATCGTAAAAGACGAGACGAGATCATCCTGGATCCTTGTCTCTGAACATCTGAGAAACTATTGAGCATTGTAGACACAACACCGAGGCAGACAAACAGGTAGGTGAACAGAATGACCTAGAAGGATATCAAACAGAATAGTCAAGATAGCACACAGTGTTCATCAGAAAAAGTCGAAGGGATCAAACGAAAGCGATTTTCTTTATTTAAAAAGGACAATATTGATGGAGCTTAAAGCTTAATGGTGCTCATTAGCCGTTTCAGGACTCTTATTGCTATGAAATAATACATAGTGTAAACCTGACAACTTTACAACATTTCCCTCATTTTCTGATTTCTTTCAATAGAAATAGTACACAGCCAAAATTAGTTCTGGAACGCTTACACTTTTTTTCCTATAAACAATCCCTTTTCTTTTACAACTTATTTCCTGTTTGGAACTGCTTCTGAAGCACTATTGACATATTCATCAATCCCTTTTCTTTTCTTTTTATAATTTTTTGCTCTTTGGAGGAATTTTGCCGCTAGTTTGTGGGCACATTCAATCAGAAACCCCTATTCCCTATCTAAGACATTTACATGACGCCCTGCTACTGGTTACATAGTGTACGTAGCCGTACAAATTTTCGCGAAAACATTTTTCACTATCCTTACTAATTTATCAATCGAGTGATCTCTATTTGTTGTAATCCAGAGCTAAGGCGTAAAAAGATGGTCCACAGGTTAAATCATGTCGGCGCTCCATAATGTCCCCATCCCATGTATATTCTCTATGGGAGGCAACTATATAATGGAGCTTCGTGAAATGACTGACCAATCAGAAGAAGTTTCCGGTGACGTAACTACCTCCCTCAACTAGATATGGCTCAAACTTACTCTAATCACATACAGCTCAACGACAGGAATTCCTGAAAACGCTGGATATAGGTCTCCAAACCCTATGGTGGTCATCGCCACAATTGTAAAGTAAAAGCTGTCGCTATAGCTCCAGTCTGACATGGCGAAGAAATAGATGAGGCTGGTCGGGATGATCATCAGCACGACTAGAAGATAGACCAACGTGATGTTAGCGAGGACTACTCCGCCTTTTGGACTGCGTGTCAGACAGGTCTCCAGATTGGCAGTTATTCTGGTGAGGCACAAAGCCTGGATGATTTGACCGACTGAGAGAATGATACTTCCAGTGATGACGATGCCTATGACAGCGTAGAACATACAGAAGTCCTCACCGAGCCCTGTGCGTGGAGCGTTAAACCCGAACCCTGGAAAAGACAAAGACATAATAATGTGGCTAAATTTCTGGGGCCGTAGCTGTATAGGCCTTAATTTCCATTTTTTAAATATGAATATTATTTCAAAAAAATTATCTAAACATTTTATCATTTTTGTTATATTAGTTGTGTTAGTAATTATTATGTCGTCTCCCAATGCAGAGGAGTTGGAATCCGTCTTTTATATTATTATAGGGATCACTTCCGTTGGAGTTGAATCTATTTCTTTGTAGTGGTTGAATTTTTGTCTGTTCTTTTTTAAGAATTCTTTTTTTTTTGAGAATTCTTTTTTCCCCATATTTTTAAAATCGATTTACGCAATTTCTTGTACATTATGGAAAACTGCATCTTATTGTTAGTTCTTTATTATCCGAGTCATAGTGTTATACATTTGTTCGTTGTATGTTTATTTATTTGTTTGTGATTATCAGCAACCATGCCCTGCAAATGTTAACATGTTATATTGCTTTATTTTATGTTTGGAAATGAAAATAAATGAAATGAAATGAAGGGAAAAAATGAAATGAAGAACTCTTTTGAGAGTGCTTTCCACGATACATATATGATATAGTTAACAAATAAATTATGCATAACCTTACCAAGTTTTGTAAGGTTTTAAGTATGTGAAAACTGATTTTTGTCCCGATTAATAATTCTTGAGAATGTGACATATGAAAGATTACATCTAAACGTATTCAACAAATGTCATAAATCAATCAGTACACCTTTCATTCTAGAGTTACGAAAAACACAAAAAACATAAAATTCACAAGGGGTACAAATAATACAGTTGTTATCTGTATACATCTTACAGCGTCATTAGACGGACATAATGTAGTGAAACAAGGGAAACGCTCTTGGCGGTCTCGCCTGCATTACGCAATTATTCGATATGATGAAAAATTGAGGTTGGGACATTATTTATTGGCAGGGTGACCCATTAGCAGGCCCCAAAATATGAAATCCTCTGAATGTAATCAGCATTTTGAAGTGAAACGTAATTACGGTATTGCATATCCCAATGTGTCGAACTAATGCTACTGTATAAGCCGTCATTCGTATGCCGCTCTGCAAACTTGGAATATATTGCATTACTGCTTGATGTTGTAAACGGTGCAAGGTATACAGACATCTCCGAAAACACCTTTAAACGTGTATTCCTTATATAAGCCATCCAATCCATAGTTTGCTCTCCCGTCATTTTTGACAGATTGCTTGTAACAGTATGTAAGTAAGGTCCTAAGTAGGTTTTGTTAGACAGAAAGAAAAAAAATCCGTCAGGTTTTGAGGACGGATTAAAAAAAAAGCATATTTTGACTTTTGAGCGTTCATGGAGCCAGACGTATAGTCTCAGCAGAACACATCCCCAAACGAAATATACTGACGTTTCGGTCTACTATAATGTGTAACCAATCCTGCACAAATCGTAATTCTATTCACTAACTAAACCATAGCCATACGAATGTGAACAAAAAACAAACATTTTCAACGATTAACCGTATTTGCACATTTTGATTGTGAAATACAGCCTAGTTAGCCTCAAAGTGATTCATGTTACTTCAGCAAATGTAGGAATAGGAAACTCTTATAGGCCGCGTTAGATGTGGCGAAAGTGAGCGCCTAGCTTATCTTGAGGCTTAAGCATTTGTTTCATGTTTTGATTGAGTTATGGAACAAAATTATGAACAAAATTATGTGAATTGAATTGAATTAAATTGAATAGATCTTAATTATTGAACCTACCTGTTGTAGTCACCACTGTAGATGCAAAGACGAAGGCCTTCCCTACGCTCCACGTATCGGAGTAATACGTTTCATTAACCGTTCCCATGCTCAATTGGGAAGCGTAGGGATGACCACTGATGTACCCCCCTTCTCCTATGGCCCTCGTCACGATGCTCATCAACTCGGCAACGTCCTCCTCGTCCATGCAATCATTTTCTGATGCGAGCCGTCGGAGCGCTGCGTCGAAGTCCTCGGAAGCCTGGACTGCGGCAGGACGCTCGAGAGCGCGGAAAACGAGCGCTCCGGCAAAAAGGTATGCAAACACGATGAGGAGAAGGAAAAAAGATGTCAACCATTTCTTATTCGCTGATGCAGATGTCAATATTCGCCGTGTTTCTTCTTCTTCTTCTTCTTCTTCTTCTTCTTCTTCTTCTTCTTCTTCTTCTTCTTCTTCTCTGGCATCGCCGTCGCTCACCACTATTTTGTCTCCGCTATTTTGAGTCATCATCAATTGTTTTCAGATCAAAATAACAACACAACCTGACCTGTACCATGCATGGACCCTACCAACAAGATCAACCTGGAGTCCTGGATTTTAGTCTACAATATGTCTTGTCCATTTTATTACTGTCTGTATTATGTCATGGTTATATAGACCAACCTGAAACCATGGATTAAAGAGCCTGCTACATGCACATTTTATTTCTGTCTGTACTATTTCATGAAAATGTGCTGGCACGTCACGACTTATGTAGCCTTGCATAAGTACAATCACTTCATGAAAGAAAAGAAAAACAGAGAACGAGACATAGAAAGAGTGAGTGGGTGTCCGCGTGCGTGGGCGTGTGTGAGTGTGTGGGTGGGTGTGTATGAGTGGGTGGGGTTCAAATCTCGCAAGGTAGCATCTCTAAGGTGCTACCTTGGTTTTTTTTGTGAAAAGGGGCGACCGAGCAAATATAAAAATGAATATAATTTTTTTTAGTAATGCCACTTGGTTTTACATTTCATCCTCGTGATAATGGATCATCATAATGGACCAGGTTGATTAGAAATGTTTGTTTAACCAGACTGACATTTTGTTTTTGCGCTGTACGGGTTTATTCATACTATTATTTTGGCGATTGTCAGGGTATTTTCTTTTCTGGGAAAACTGCCATAAAACAAAGAATTAACACACAATCATAATTATAGTTATTAAAGCCTGCATTGATTATCAAATTATAGGATATACGGCTCTTTTTGAAAACACGTGTATTAGGTATGAACTAAGGGTATGCACATCAAAAAAGCTTAATTGAAAGAGCAAAACATATTAGGAATTTTATCTTACGAGGGTCACTGCATGGTGCCATGGTGGGAGGGGCATTTGTCCAAAAGTGGTAGTTCTCTTGATTTGAAAAAGGGAACATGAGCCTCCCCTCCCAGTTTGCAGTGTCTGCACTGTGAAACTTTGTTGACGGCATACTGCATAATTATTATAGGCTGTGTACTTTCGCTTCGCGCTCCGGACAACTAGAGACTAACTGAGTTAAGTTGTTCTCAAGGCTTTGGAAATTGTGATAAAGTTTCTAATTAGAGTCTGTGACTGCATACTTCCCCCCACTGGCGTACTGGTGGGGGCTTGAAGCGCTAGCCCCAAATAAAATTAAACCATGACTTATTTTCAATTCCATACAAGTGATTTATAAATGTTCGTGATATATCACATGATTTTCAACAAAATGCGCGGTTCTCCATTTCTGTTGCAAACTGACACATTCCCAAATAGCCAGGAAGAGCAAAATGTTCTTTTTTTTATGGGCCTTGGTGTCCACTAACAGTCAGTGGCGTAATGAACAAAAAAGTTTGGGGGGGCTGGCAGACAAAAAATCCGCATCACCCACTCTTACATGCAGGCCCCGCTGAACGTTTTTCAAAGGGGATGGGGGTAAAGTATTTACGATCAGGTAGAGCGTAGTGTAAATTGGCGTGGGGTCTAGGGGCATTTAGTTACGGTCCAGATGAGCATATTTTGATACCTTTTTCATGACACTGGCAGGTCACTAATTGGCGTGGGGTCCAGGGGGCTGAGCCCCCTGAAACTCAGGGATTTGAGGCATTTTATAACGGTCAGATGAGCATATTTTGATACCCTATTTGTGACACTGGCAGGTCACTAATTGGCGTGGGGTCCAGGGCGGAGCCCCGAAGCTCAGGGTTTAGGGGCTTAGGCCCCTGGTGAGGTCGAGGGGCGGAGCCTCCGGAAGCTCAGGGTTTTAGGCATTTAATTACGGTCAGATGAGCATATTTTGATACCCTATTTGTGACACTGGCAGGTCACTAATTGGCGTGGGGTCCAGGGGCGGAGCCCCAAGCTCAGGGTTTTAGGCAATAAATTACTGTCAGATGAGTATCCAGGGACCTGACTTAGGGCCATTGGTTGGGTCCAGGGGACAGAGCCCTGGAAGCTCAGGGTTTTAGGCGTTTAATTACGGTCAGATTATCATATTTTGATACCTTATTTGTGACAGTGGCAGGATACTAATTGGCGTGGGTCCAGGGGGCGGGGTCCAGGGCGGAGCCCCAGCTCAGGGGTTTAAGGCATTTTATAACGGTCAGATAAGCATTCAGGGGCCCGCCTTAGGGCCTAGGTGGGGTCCAGAGGGCAGAGCCCCTGGAGGCTCAGGGGTTTTAGACGTTCAATTACGGTCAGATGAGCATATTTTGATATCTTATTTGGGACACTGGCAGGACACTAATTGGCGTAGGGTCCAGGGGGCGGAGCCCCTAGAAGCTCATGGGTTTCATGCATTTTATAACGGTCAGATAAGCATTCATTCAGGGGCCCGCCTTAAGGCCCCTGGTGGGTTCGAGGGGGCAGAGCCTTCGGAAGTTCAGGGGTGTTAGGCATTTAATTACGGTCAGATTAGCATTTTTTAATACCTTATTTGTGACACTGGCAGGACACTAATTGGCGTGGGGTCCAGTTGCGGAGCCCCCAGAAGCTCGGGGTTTTAGGCATTTTATAACGGTTAGATGAGCATCCAGGGGCCTGCCTTAGGGCCCTAGGTGGAATCCAGGGGACAGAGCCCCCGGAAGCTCAGGGGTTTTAGGCATTTTATAACGGTCAGATAAGCATTCAGGGGCCCGCCTTAAGGCCCCTGGTGGGTTCGAGGGGGCTGAGCCACGGGAAGTTCTGGGGTTTTAGGCATTTAATTACAGTCAGATGAGCATATTTTGATACCTCATTATTTTGTGTCACTGGCAGGTCACTATTCTTTCTTTCTTTCTCTCTTTCTTTCTATTTCTCTTTAGCAGGGGCGGATGTAGCTTTTTGCTAAGGGAGGGGGGCGTTTTGACCAAATGACAATGCGGAGCGATTTTGGGGGGCTATTTTGAACCCCGGCCCGTAAGCGATGTTTTCCTGGCATCTACTAACACAATGGAGACCACAAAAAGCAGTGCTTGATAACGTCTTTTAAATGAAGTAACAGCTAAAACAATTTGACCCAATGACGATGCGAAGCATCGTCCACCACCCGCGTAGCGGCGAGGCGATTTTGGGGGGCTATTTCGAACACCATAAGAGATGCGGAGCATCGTCCATGAGCCGCGTAGCGGCGAGGCGATTTTTTTTGGGGGGGCTATTTTGAACCCTCGTAAGTGATGTTTTCCTGGCATCTACTAACACAATGGAGACCATAAAGCAGTGCACGATAACGTCTTTGAAAATCAAGTAACAGTTTAAACAGTTTGACCCAATGACGATGCAGAGCATCGTCTACGAGCCGCCCAGCGGCGAGGCGATTTTTTGGGGCTATTTTGAACTACCTTAAGTGATGCGGAGCATCGTCCACAAGCCGCGTAGCGGCGAGGAGATTTTGGGGGCTATTTTGAACCCCTGGCCCGTAAGTGATGTTTTCCTGGCATCTACTAACACATTGGAGACCATAAAAAGCAGTGCATGATAACGTCTTGTTAAATCAAGTAACAGTTTAATACACAGTTATATCCAGAGTTATCATGTGTTTGGTTAAGTTACCAGATGAGTTGAATATCTTCTCACAATATTTGCACTTGAAAGGTTTCTCTCCAATGTGCGTTCTTTCTTTCTTTTTTTCCCCTTTTTGGGCGGCCCAAGGGGGTTAAACCCCTAAACCCCCGTAGATCCGCGCCTGTTTAGTATACTGTTTTCCAAAAAGTGGGGGCGGAGCCCCGTCGTTCTGCGGGCCCTGCTATGTAAGCCTCTAAATAAGCATATTTCTTGCCTGACTGTAAATTTAGGAATTTGTAATTTTCCAACAAACGCATAAAAAGTATAATTTAATAAAAAGTGAGGAAAAATCTCGGATTATTATGTCATTTCAGCAACATTTGTAAATCACCGGTATCGAATTAGAAATGATCCACGTTTGAATTTTATTGTGACACTGGCAGGACACTAATTGCCCCCATCGGTACGCCTGTGCCCCCAAACTACACCTTGTTGGCGGGAAAATCGCAAATGACCTCCCTACCTATCTTCGTTCTCTCTTTCTTTCCTTACCTTTTCCTCCCCTTCCCTTTCCCTTCCCTTCCTTCTCTCTCTTTAGGTTTGCTAGGGAGGCAAGGGCCTTTCGCCCCGATCCACATGTTGTTGGCGGGATTAAACGCAACTGATCTCCTCTTCTTTTCACCCTTTCTTTTCTTCTTCCTCTTTTTTGTTCACTTTTAGCTCTCCTCTTTCCTTTTCCCTTCTCTCTTTTTTTTGGCGGCGGCGGCGGGGGTGAGAGGCAAGGGCCTTTGGCCCCCTCCCGCCGATCCACAACTTGTTGGCGGGAAAATTGCAACTGATATCCCCTTTTCTTTTCTTCTTTCTCTTTTTCCTTCCCTTTATCTCCTCTTTTCCTTTTTTCCTTCTCTCTCTCTCTCTTTTCTTTTTCTTTGCGGGGGCAAGGCCCGCTCCCCCCCTGGATCCGCACCTGTGGAACATTCCCTCCGGAAATGACCCTCCTCGCCGCATCCAAAACAAACCCTGAGCGCAGGCGACTGCGCATTCCCCCGCGTACCGCCTAGAGCTGCCGCGATGTAAGCTCTACTCTAGGCGGGACATATACGGGTATCCAGACTTTCCGCTAAACTGGATATACGGTTATCTACTAGTACTAGTATTACTGTTAGTGGACACCAAGGCCCATATAAAAAAAAGAACATTTTGCTCTTCCTGGCTATTTGGGAATGTGTCAGTTTGCAACAGAAATGGAGAACCGCGCATTTTGTTGAAATTCATGTGATATATCACGAACATTTATAAATCACTTGTATGGAATTGAAAATAAGTCATGGTTTAATTTTATTTGGGGGGCTAGCGCCCCCAAGCCCCACCAGTACGCCAGTGCTAACAGTAATACTAGTTCTAGTAGATAACCGTATATCCAGTTTAGCGAAAAGTCTGGACGCAATGTTCCCGAACCACCGGTAGGTGGCGCACCACACGACTAGGGCTTTAACGGAACACTCTCAATTACTTTCGTAGTAAAATACCAGGTAATGACCTAAAATGCCCCAGATATGTATGTTGTAGCCAACATTTCGACATTGTATCGCATGGAACGCCTTAGAATGGTTTCAAGAGGGTTAAAACGCTGAAAAACATACGAAACAGTATATATCTGAGCCAAAAGTGAATTTTATTATTTTATTTAGTAGACCTGTGACGTCACACAGAACGTCATCTTCGGCATCATAGGTCTTGGAAGCAACGTCTTCGGAAGCATTCGGATGCTCGGAAATGTCACCCAAACAAAGTTGAAAGTTCAAGATGATCATGAGGCAAATGGCATCAATGATGGGTAAGTGAAAATGTGATTTTTTTCTTCAAATTGATACAAAATTTGAGCGATTTTGAGCGAGTAACTTTTTAACTGTTTAGATTTTACACTACTCGAATCATTATTCGGTTATCCTATACTTTAGTGTATTTTATTATTTTGGGTTCCTAACTTCAGTCAACAGCTCTGAATGCATATAATACATACGTTGTGTCATACGGCCGTGCACATGGGCGCACACGCGGATTTTAAAGTGACACACTGGTTATTGAATCTACAGTCCTGACCTACTTGTTCAGTGGCCTGCTTTCAAAAGGGATTCATATATGTATGCGTAAATTACCTACTTCGTTTTAAGGGGTTTTATTAAGGAAGGCATAGTCATGTAGCCTGGAAAGGTAGGGACTAGTGGTGGGGATGTTAGGGGGTGGGGAGGGGTCAGGAAGGGGCGTTAAGGGATTCGTTTTAGGGTTTTATTAATAAGGAACAGTGGGCAAGATTGGGGGTTGGGAGGGGGGTTGGGAGTAAGGGGATAAAAATGAGTGATTATTGCCTACTTCGTTTTTAGGGGTTTTATTACTAAGGAACAGTGGGCAAGCTTGGGGGGTTGGACGTAGTGATGTAGTTTGGATGATTAGGGGCTCGGACGGGGGATTGGGGATAAGGGGATAAGGGGTTTTATTATTAATGAACAGAGGGCAGTATTGTTTAAGGGTGATGAAAAGAGAAAAGGCATAGTCATGTAGCCTGGAAGATTAGGGGCTAGAGTGGTGGGGTGGGGGGGAGGGGTCCAGGAAGGGGGGTTAAGGGGATACAAAAGGAGTGTTTATTACCTACTTCGTTTTAAGGGGTTTAATTAATATGGAACAGTGGGCAAGATTGGGGGGTTGGGCGTAGTGATGTAGTCTGGATACCCGTATGTCCGGCCTAGAGTAGAGCTTATATCGCGGCAGCTCTAGGCGGTACGCGGGGGAATGCGCAGTCGCCTGCGCTCAGGGTTTGTTTTGGATGCGGCGAGGAGGGTCATTTCCGGAGGGAATGTTCCACAGGTGCGGATCCAGGGGGCGAGCGGGCCTTGCCTCCCGCAAAGAAAAAAAAAAAAGAGAGAAAGAGAGAAAAAAAAGGAAAAGAGGAGATAAAGGGAAGGAAAAAAAGAGAAAGAAGAAAAGAAAAATGGGATATCAGTTGCAATTTTCCCGCCAACAAGTTGTGGATCGGCGGGAGGCCAAAGGCCCTTGCCTCTCACCCCCGCCGCCGCCGCCAAAAAAGAGAAGGGAAAAGAAAAGAGGAGAGCTAAAAGTGAACAAAAAAGAGGAAGAAGAAAAGAAAGGGTGAAAAGAAGGGAGATCAGTTGCGTTTAATCCCGCCAACAACATGTGGATCGGGGGCGAAAGGCCCTTGCTTCCCTAGCAAACCTAAAGAGAGAGAAGGAAGGGAAGGGAAAGGGAAGGGGAGGAAAAGGTAAGGAAAGAAAGAGAGAAAGAAGATAGGTAGGGAGGTCATTTGCGATTTTCCCCGCCAACAAGGTGTAGTTTGGGGGCCACAGGCGTACCGATGGGGGCAATTAGTGTCCTGCCAGTGTCACAATAACATTCAAACGTGGATCATTTCTAATTCGATACCGGTGATTTACAAATGTTGCTGAAATGACATAATAATCCGAGATTTTTCCTCACTTTTTATTAAATTATACTTTTTATGCGTTTGTTGGAAAATTACAAATTCCTAAATTTACAGTCAGGCAAGAAATATGCTTATTTAGAGGCTTACATAGCAGGGCCCGCAGAACGACGGGGCTCCGCCCCACTTTTTGGAAAACAGTATACTAAACAGGCGCGGATCTACGGGGGTTTAGGGGTTTAACCCCCTTGGGCCGCCCCAAAAAAAGGGGAAAAAAGAAAGAAAGAACGCACACTGGAGAGAAACCTTTCAAGTGCAAATATTGTGAGAAGATATTCAACTCATCTGGTAACTTAACCAAACACAGATAACTCTGGATATAACTGTGTATTAAACTGTTACTTGATTTAACAAGACGTTATCATGCACTGCTTTTTATGGTCTCCAATGTGTTAGTAGATTCCAGGAAAACATCACTTACGGGCCAGGGGGTTCAAAATAGCCCGCCAAAAATCGCCTCGCCGCTACGCGGCATGTGGACGATGCTCCGCATCACTTACGGTAGTTCAAAATAGCCCCAAAATCGCCTCGCCGCTGGGCGCTCGTAGACGATGCTCTGCATCGTCATTGGGTCAAACTGTTAAAACTGTTACTTGATTTTCAAAGACGTTATCGTGCACTGCTTTATGGTCTCCATTGTGTTAGTAGATGCCAGGAAAACATCACTTACGAGGGTTCAAAATAGCCCCCAAATCGCCTCGCCGCTACGCGGCTCGTGGACGATGCTCCGCATCACTTATGGTGTTCGAAATAGCCCCCCAAAATCGCCTCGCCGCTACGCGGCTGGTGGACGATGCTCCGCATCGTCATTGGGTCAAATTGTTTTAGCTGTTACTTGATTTAAAAGACGTTATCAAGCACTGCTTTTTGTGGTCTCCATTGTGTTAGTAGATGCCAGGTAAACATCGCTTACGGGCCGGGGGTTCAAAATAGCCCTCCAAAATCGCCTCGCCGCTACGCGGCTCGTGGACGATGCTCCGCATTGTCATTTGGTCAAACCGCCCACCTTCCTTAGCAAAAAGCTAGATCCGCCCCTGCTAAAGAGAAATAGAAAGAAAGAGAGAAAGAAAGAAAGAAAGAATAGTGACCTGCCAGTGACACAAAATAATGAGGTATCAAAATATGCCCCATCTGACCGTAATTAAATGCCTAAAACCCCAGAACTTCCCGTGGCTCAGCCCCTCGAACCCACCAGGGGCCTTAAGGCGGGCCCCTGAATGCTTATCTGACCGTTATAAAATGCCTAAAACCCCTGAGCTTCCGGGGCTCTGTCCCTGGATTCCACCTCGGGCCCTAAGGCAGGCCCCTGGATGCTCATCTAACGGTAATTTAATGCCTAAAACCCCGAGCTTCTGGGGGCTCCGCAACTGGACCCCACGCCAATTAGTGTCCTGCCAGTGTCACAAATAAGGTATTAAAAAATGCTAATCTGACCGTAATTAAATGCCTAACACCCCTGAACTTCCGAAGGCTCTGCCCTCTGGACCCCACCTAGGGCCCTAAGGCGGGCCCCTGAATGCTTATCTGACCGTTATAAAATGCCTTAAACCCCTGAGCTTCTAGGGGCTCCGCCCCCTGGACCCCACGCCAAATAGTGGACTGCCAGTGTCCCAAATAAGATATCAAAATATGCTCATCTGACCGTAATTGAATGCCTAACACCCCTGAACTTCCGAAGGCTCTGCCCTCTGGACCCCACCTAGGGCCCTAAGGCGGGCCCCTGAATGCTTATCTGACCGTTATAAAATACCTTAAACCCCTGAGCTTCTGGGGCTCCGCCCCTGGACCCCGCCCCCTGGACCCACGCCAATTAGTGTCCTGCCACTGTCACAAATAAGGTATCAAAATATGATAATCTGACCGTAATTAAACACCTAAAAACCCTGAGCTTCCAGGGGCTCTGTCCCTGGACCCAACCAATGGCCCTAAGTCAGGTCCCTGGATACTCATCTGACAGTAATTTATTGCCTAAAACCCCTGAGCTCCGGGCTCCGCCCCTGGACCCCACGCCAATTAGTGACCTGCCAGTGTCACAAATAGGGTATCAAAATATGCTCATCTGACCGTAATTAAATGCCTAAAACCCTGAGCTTCCGGAGGCTCCGCCCCTCGACCCCACCAGGGGCCTAAGCCCCTAAACCCTGAGCTTCCGGGCTCCGCCCCCTGGACCCCACGCCAATTAGTGACCTGCCAGTGTCACAAATAGGGTATCAAAATATGCTCATCTGACCGTTATAAAATGCCTCAAATCCCTGAGTTTTAGGGGGCTCAGCCCCCTGGACCCCACGCCAATTAGTGACCTGCCAGTGTCATGAAAAAGGTATCAAAATATGCTCATCTGGACCGTAACTAAATGCCCCTAGACCCCACGCCAATTTACACCACGCTCTACCTGATCGTAAATACTTTACCCCATCCCCTTTGAAAAACGTTCAGCGGGGCCTGCATGTAAGAGTGGGTGATGCGGATTTTGTCTGCCAGCCCCCAAACTTTTTGTTCATTACGCCACTGCTTCCCCCATCTATTCTTCCGCTACTATTTTCAACGTGTCCTTCTTAATTAGGCATGCAAAAGGAGTGCATTATCCACCCGATTATGACAAAATTTGAAATGGCAAGTAAGTGGTGAGGGTGGGGGAGGGGTGGAAGTTATGGGGCAGAGTCTTGTGAGTGCGTACCGTAAAGTTAGAATGTGCGCATGTGTCGTAAAAGTATTGTAGATTTTATTAGACGATCGGGGTGGTTGATACTAAATTAGCACCCCTGGCGGTCGAAAGGGGCGAGCACAAGGCACAACCCGGTGGTCCGTGCTTCCCTCCATAATCTGAAACATGAACAGTTGTGTATTTACAGGGGCAGTGGGCACGTGCCCCGTGCCGCCGGATGGCACTTAATTGAAGGATGAACAAACAAAAACGAAAAATGCAAAAGAGGGCATAAAAAACGTAACAGATCAAAAAGGGGAAGTTTAAAGGATGAAAAATTATACGCCCCAAATATGCAATGGAATGTACATTACGAATAGAGTTTTTGAGGGTTTAGAATGCGATTCCTTTTTCCTCTAAAGGTCGGTCCCTTTGCTCCTCGCTTGTACAGTTACGTAAATAGGTTTGGACAGTGGGGGGTGGGACGGGGAGTTGAAATTTCACCATTACACCACCTCCATTAACCCTAATAAGGCCGGGGGCATTATGCCCCCCTCCCCTCCGCAATTATTCTGATTGTTCGGGACGCATACGGATGGCACCCCGTCGCTCGCTGACTTTTTTCTTTCGAGTCTTGCGCATCTTTTAAAACAATTTTTTTGAAAATCGGACGTACAGTTACAAAGTCACATGATCTTTTGTCTTTGCATGTCAGCCCGAAAATCGTTCATTGTCAATGTCATTTTTCCTAAAAGGAGATAAAACATTGATTATTGGGTCTTGTTTAAAGTTTAGGTGTTTGTTTTGGGAGTCAAAATACTTGAATTGTAGTTAGAAATGAAATAAAACAACAAAAACAATAAAATACATAAGTTAAAAAAACAATGAAATACGCCTACATAAGAAATTATCAAAACAACAGATAACATAAAGAATAACCTAGCTCTTCCAAATGTCTTTGTCGTATTATTGTTTCAAATGGTCTAACGACTACATGTAGTGAAAAAGAATGCTTAAATATAAATAATATATGATTTATGTGTAAAAAGGTGAATTTTATGACCTTATTTGCATAAATTACCATAAATATGCAAATGAGTGAATTTTTCAAATAATTAAATTTACCATAATATTCTTTTTTTTTTTTTTTTTTTTTTCCATCATTTATTAATTGAATAATTAATACTGACATAATTATATTGATTACAAAGAAAAACACATGAATTATATATCACAAAAATAATTATACTTTTTTAACATAGTTAACATTTTTTCCAGAGGTGAAACTTTTCAACATTTGCCCTCCATAATATTTCCTTTACATAAATGTCGAATATGTTTATAAAATTACGTTTTCTTTTTTGTGTTTATAAAACATAAGAAGCTAAATTAATTAATAGGTTTTTAAAACTACATATTTTGAATTTATATAATCACATTGCTTGCCTACAATTATATCACTGTAATCAATTTGTTCATTATCAAACAATACTTCTGTTTTTCAGAGAAAAATTAAGACCTTGTTCCAAAATATTTTTGAGTAAACACAATCATAAAATAAATGATAATAATTTTCTGTGCATTTGCACTTCAAACAATAATCATGATCAGATTTTTTGAAACGATATAGATATTCTTCACATGCTAGTAACTTATAGAGTAGTTTGAAATTAAACTGTTTTAATCGTATTTCTATAATACTTCTATATTCTATTCTATTCTATACACTTCACTTGACATGCGTGCAAATTTTCTCGGCGATCGGCCGTTTCACGGCCGAGATCTTAGGGGGGGCCATAATGCCCACCCCCCGGCCGTATTAGACCTCAAATAGCCCGGCCTATTTAGGGTTAAGTAGGCCTATACACATAAACATTATTTTATTCGCTTGTTAGAGTGTTTTTGTAAAGAAATTGTGCCCTTTCCCCTTTTTCCCTACAGAATCCTGGCTGGACCTATACACCTGGTTGGCATTCCAAACAAAGACTGTCTCCCCCATGTATTATATTGAAGTTGTCTGCCTTCATCTTTCATAATAGCAGCTACAATAATAAATGAACAAATGTTAAAGGTAATACAAAGTTTTGGTATGGGGTCATGAATTTGGTTCAAATGATCATATTGGAAGCATATGCAATTTTACAATATTCAATGATCGTTGTCGCGGTTGAAATCGAGTCTATAAAGTGATGAAATTGTAAATAATAAACTCTTTGTGTTGTATAGCTCCCTCTCAAGACTGATATTACTTTAGCTTTAAAACAATGTTTCTTGTCTACAATCGACCGATTTGCAATTCCCGTTTGGAAATGATATATCAGAACTGCATATTCTGAGATTTTCATGGTCGCAGCTACCATGGAATAGCCTTAGGCGCTATTTGAAATATTTGAAATGTACCGGGAGCACCCGTAAATTTTGATTATTCAATTTGCTCGAAAGCAGTGTTTTAGGGGCTAAATTTTCTAGTGCTTATAATACATCCACAGGGGTATCCAGATATATCAACATTTTGAAGAATTACTATCCATCAAAATTTCAAAATTTCCCAAAACTTTGCATTACCTTTAACAAATAAAATTGAATAGGCCTAACTGTAACCGCTTCCATCAGGTACCAGTAAATCGTCCAAGTGGTTATATAATAGCATGGACCTCCATGATAATAGACACCAACTGCCAGAATGCAATCAGGAGCAGGCGCGTAGCCAGGGGCGATGGGGCGGTCGCCTCCCCCAACAAAAAAGAGAGAGAGAAGATAAAAAGGTAAAAGGACGTAGGAAGAAAAAGGAGCAGATAAGAAACATTTTTGAAAATTCAGACAAGGATTAAGAGTCGAGTCGAGAACGGTACAACGAATCGTCTTCTTTCTATAAAAATTTAATGAAATGTCAAAGCTTTCGCGCTTCACGCGGGAGGGGGCGGGAAACTGAATTCAGACAAGGATTAAGAGTCGAGAACGGTACAACGAATCGTCTTTCTCTAATAATTTAATGAAACGTCAAAGCTTCGCGCGGGAGGGGGGAAACTGAATTTAGACAAGGATTAAGAGTCGCGAGAACGGTACAACGAATCGTCTTCTTTCTCTAATAATTTAATGAAACGTCAAAGCTTCCGCGCTTTGCGCGGGAGGGGGGAAAACTGAATTCAGACAAGGATTAAGAGTCGAGAACGGTACAACGAATCGTCTTCTTTCTATAATAATTTAATGAAACGTCATAGCTTCCGCGCTTCACGCGGGAGGGGACCCCTCCCTGCACCCACCCCCCTAGGGAGCGCGCTTCGCGTGCTCACTACCGCCCCCCTAAAATAAAATCCTAGCTACGCGCTTGATCAGGAGATAAAAGGGAAACTAAACACCGGAATGATTTTATGACGTAACCTCCATTGTTTCTCGAGACAGACGAATGCTATAACCAGGGAAACTCACATCTCATTGCTATTACATAGGTTCAGCCTAGCTGCTTTATGCAATAAATTTCATAACTTTACGACCTTCCACGATTATGATCTACACCAAGGGGCAGCGTATTCTTGTCATGACGGGGGGACGTGGCACATAACATACGTAATAATTATTATGTGATACATTTCAAATTTTCAAATTGTCCAGGTGACTGGACTACCCCCCCCCCTCCCCGCCTTGCAAATTTCCCCAGCAAAAAAGGGCACTTTCTGGAAAAAAGGGGCACCTCAAAGGGTAAACTCAAAGCAAAAAAATACAATATTTTGACATTGTATATACCCCTACATTGTAATGAATACGTTATCATTGATGATTATCAAGTTTCAGCACTATACTTTGTTGTTGTGTGTGATGGTCCAAATCGGGGTTCTCAAACTTTTTCTTTGAAAGCTGTAAGGTCCGAAACATGGGATGCCATTTGCCTGAAAATTCTTATGGTCGATCGTATACTTCAACTTAAGAATAATGATTGCTGGAAAGCCGGGCACGACTCAAGCATTACTCAATATTGTTTCAGACTTAGACCATCTACTCCTAAATTTTACAGTAATGACACTTGTATACTAATTATAATGAGGCTGGTTTTGGGTCTATATCTGATCCAAGGAAAATTATTACAGTTTTGAAAAACAGAACCGCCAGTGCTTCAACTCGTTTAAATACAATTTCCTGAAAAGAACACTCAATTTCCTTGAAATTGAAAGAATTTTCTTAAAATTTTCAAAATGCCTCTTAATACGTGGATTTTTTATTTGGATGAATTGCTATGACGTTTGAATATATATTTATATATGAATTATTTGGTGGGCTTATTTTGCTTTCTAATGGATCCGTACAGCATGGCAGAGCCCCTATCGGGGGTTCCGGGGCGGAGCTCCATGATGCTCTCAAGTTTATTCGACTTTCAAGAGAGAAATTATAAAAGAGAAAGAGAGGTTATTTCTAAAATGAAATAAAAGGGCTATTTGACTTTCAAGAGTGAAAATGTCTTTAAAGAGATAGAAAGGTTATTTCTAAAATGAAATGAAAGGGCTCTTGAAAGTCAAATAGCCCTTTCATTTCATTTTAGAAATAACCTCTCTTTCTCTTAAGGCCATTAAATAATATTCATGTTTAGCGTCCCCACCTGCTTCCTTTTGGGGCCGCCTGCCCTTTTTTCTTCATTTTTTTATTTTTTATTTTTTTAATCTTAATGAAAAACATGAAAAACATACTGCTAATATGATATTTTTCTGGATTAAAAAAAAAACATCATTAATGCTGGCGGCCATCTTGAAAAAAGCCCGGCCATTTTGAGAAAAAGGGCCTCCTCCTTCCTATTTTTCAAAAAGGCAGGACGCTAAACATGTTTTTTTTTTTAATGGCCTAAAGACAATTTTATGAGATAGAATGTTCAATCTGAGGGCTTTTTGCGCTCTTTGAAAGGAGCACACAATGGGGCAGTGCGATATTATTTAAATTTCAAGGGATGGATTAGAGTTTTTATCGCTCTTGAAAGTCAAATAGCCCTTTCATTTCAGCAAGTAGCACAACACGCCCTTACTACTAGACACAACATTCAATGAGATGGTGCCCACATCATCTGCATAAAATGGATTAATACTTCACTGAATGGGGATTCTTGCCATACATTGTTACCTTTTTTTCGCTCCAGTGATCTCGAGGCAGCAAACAGCAAGTGTAAATAATAAAAGGTCCACGGGTCCCGGAGTGGTTGTTAGAAGCTTTAATTACATAAAACTCACACTCTCTCCAATTTTATATAACAAATTTAAAGGTTGTCTTGGGAACCACTTCTATCTTTACGGATTGGGTGCAAGGGGAGAGCCTTTGCCTGGAGTCTTGGGGCGGGAGCCCCAGGAAGTTCTTGCTTTTTTTTAAATTAGGAAACTCAAAATAGTCATCACGAGCGATAGAAATTGTAATTTCCTCCTTGAAAGTCACATAGCCCCTACTGATTATAATGAGGCTTGTTTTGGGTCTATATCTGATCCAAGGAGAATTATTACAGTTTTGAAAAACAGAACCGCCAGTGCTTCCACTCGTTTTCCCCTTACATTTAATTTTAGAAATAACCTCTCTTTCTCTCTTACAGACAATTTTTTAGAACTTTTGTTTTCGTATTGTTGTACTTTCGTCCACAGACTTCTTAGGCACATGTCGAGCCCACTCATTGGAAATGTAATCTGTAAGTGTAAATAATTTAAGTTTCAAGTTCTTCCTTTTTTCTTTTTCTCTCTCTCTCTCTCTCTCTCTCTCTCCTTTTCCTCCATATCCACTATTTTCTTCTCTTTAACATTTTTCTGTTTTTCTCTCCTCATTTTTTCTTCCATCGTTCTCTCTTTTTTCCCATTTCCACTTGTGCCCCTTTTCCTTTCTCATAAATGCCCATTTTCACCTATGAAAATTGTCCCTTTTCATTCTCATCTCTGGTAAATGACCCTTCTCAGGTACGAGAAGTTACTCCTTTTCACTTCAGATAAGTGCCCCCTTCACCTCCGATAATTGCCCCTTTTCAAATCTGAGAGATACTCGTTTTACTTTGACAAGTGCCCCTTCCCTCCTGATAAGTGCTCTTTCATCTCTGATGAGTGTCCGGTGTTCGCGCCCTTCTGCCGGGATTGAAAACTAGACTTTAGCGTAAATTTCTTCCCAGCAGAAGGGCGTGAACGTAAATCTTTAAAAGTTTACCATCATTTTTAATAATATTTAATATAGTGATTCTTGAAGAGGTATTTTATCATTGGAAAAAAGATGTTAGGACAGTATAATTACTTCAGGAATGTGCTGCAAAAAGGAGCATATTAAATCTTCAATCGCGTTTTTCTCGAAACCCGGTTTTTCGTGCGCACAGGCGTTCACGCCCTTCTGCCTGGCACACGACGAGATGACCTTTAAATTACGATCGAGCGTAGCGAGCCAGTTTTGAGAGGCACATAATAATTAGGGAGGCTATGAGAAATCATTTTTTTCTCTTGAGCGTTCAGGGGTGAAAACAACATCTTGTCATAGCACGTATGATAACTATGTATCAGTCTTGAGTTTGGAAACTCCTACATTGTCTAAATCTTTATATTCTTAAATAAAGTGGCTATTGATTACCTTGGCATTCTGTGAAGTTCAGCAATAGGGTTTAAAAGATGATAGGTTGGAAAATGCCTCCTTTAGCAGTCGAGTAGAATCCTGACCCCCTCCCACTCAGTGTTTTTTTAGGGTACGCGTATGCTTGTTCCCTCCCTTTGAAAGCAGGGCTGCCAACATTTCTGAACCCCCCGTTCGCGGGCTTTTCCTGCCTTGGAGACCCCCTAAATCCGGAACACTGCTCAATGTACCCCCTATCTATTATATTCAAGATATTTTATAACCCCTTTTTTAATTTCTCAGGAGTCCAAAGAGAGAGAGAGACTGAAAAAACACACCCTTTTTGATATTTTATAACCCCCCTTTTAAATTTCTCAGGAATCCAAAGAGAGAGAGAGAAAAAAAACACCCCCTTTTTAAAGAATTCTCCGGGTGAAAAGTCAAAATATTAATACACCCCCTTTTTTTAGAATTCTCGGGCCGGACTCCGGGGCCGGACTTCGTCCCGCGAAAAGTACCCCTTTACCGGAGATTTTGGAAATACGAATGCGGTCCCTCCGACCCCGGAGTGGGGGGGGGGGCGGGAGTAGAACATGTTTAGGGCAAACGTTTTAGTGTAGAAAGAACACACTTCTTATGTATCTAGAGAATGGTCATTTGATTACTTTGAAAATTATCACAATTATTGTATTTTTAAAAGGGACACAGTTCGTTCTTATGAAAGTTGGGGCGTTATGCCCCCGGCTTCACTGCCTTTCATTGTACTTAGCGTTCCAAATAGGTTCCTATACACAAAGCTTCTCCGACTCTATCTTTAAAACTATAATAGCTCTTTAGACGACCGTTAAAGGGCACAATTTGTAAGCGACAGTGGGATATAATTATATAGATTTTTAAAAGGGGTACTTATATCAATGGGCAATTACATGAAAAGTAGCAAGGGGAACTTGCCATATTTGAAAGGGATATACTTATCAGAGGTGACAAGGGGCATTTATAAGAACGGAAAAGACCACTTAAATGTTATAAGGAAAAGGGCACATGTCAAAGTAAAGGGGCACTTCTCGCACCCGATGGGCCACTTATAAGAATTAAGGGGAAAGGGGAATTTATTACAAAGGAAAAGGGGCACCAATTATTATCAGAGGTGAAAAGAGGCACTTATAGGAGAAGGGACACTCGATCGTAATAAAGAAAAAGGGGCACTAATGGGGTACTGTACTAGTACTCGACAAAGTGAGGGGGACACTGTACGTGCCTCTCCAGCCATTCCCCCTCCCCCGGATTGCCGCCTCTGCTTCCCCATTCCCTATGAATAAGTCGGGGAATACTGAACAGAAAGATTATGCCATAAACATATTATACATGTAGTTTCACTCAAGAAATGGGGTGTGGCAGGTTAATTACCCCCCGTTGTCGGTTCCTATTTTGTTTAATTTTGATCACCAGTACATAAATTATAAACTAACATTTTTGTGATGAACTGCGGCTTGGTGATCCCTGTAAATGTCAACTGAATCAATTTCGTGCCTTCATGCAATTTTTTAATGTGTTACAATCACACTTGTACTATTATGTTCATTTGTTTTGACAGTCGAATTATAGTCTCGGTGGAAAACGTTCTAGGCTAGGCTTGCACGTCTATATTAGGCTATTTGCTCTCTTTAACTTAATCGTGGCAATTTGGTCCGAGTAAGAGCGTATGGACAACTAATGGTGTAAGTCAACTATTTTAATATGGAATATTTATTGTTGCAGGGAAAAACTTACGCCGACTAGGATTAGGAAGCCCCGTCTGAACATGGCTACAAATAGCCTGAATGCAAATTGCAGACATTACGACGTTGTTAGATAGGACAGGCCATAAAGTTTGTCATAGGCCTACCTATAAACAACTGTATACAATTCACATTTTGACTTTTGAAATACATTTATTTGTAACAGGTGAATGAAATAATTTGTATCGAGGCATTTAACAAAGACCCACGCATTAAATTTGATGACATTACGAAAATTATGTACTGAAAGAATGTTACAATTTTATTGAATGACTGAAATAGCTTGATTCTGTGATGTCGGATGTTCCAAGCCGCCATGCAAGCTAGACTGGGGATGATGGAGAGATATTTCTATAATTTTGAAATATTATGAGTATTATGATGCGCTGTTAACTTAATGAATCAATTAGCACAAGAATTAATATGCAATTCGATCTATATTATAACTAGTTATGGTAACATTTCGAAGTTTCCAAGCCTCAACATTGAGAACTACTTGAGATAATAGCCTAGAAAGCGTTACAAAACTTGATTCTATGCATGGGCCGTTCCAGATATCGTATTTCATATATTTATATCTTGAAAGATTATTCAAATGAAACACTTTCCTTTAATGCCCACGTATGCCAACTCTAGATATTTTCATTTAAAATCTTGTATTTTTCACTACAAATAATATGATCGCTTGTACCTGGTTATTACAATTGTGTATACTTTCTTTGTAAACATTTGGGTCCTCGAAAACTAAAATACCAACATAACAGAATATCCCTCGTTGTTACTGTCTCTTCGTTATGTTATAGAGATGGGACATAGGCCCCTGGTCGAATGTCTGAATGAAAGAATAGTAAGCGGAAAGAGAGAGGGAAGTTATAGGGGCGAGGCAACGAAAAGACAAGAAAATGACAAGACCCCTCCCATACCTTCCCTCACTAGATGACCTTGTTCTCTCATTTTTCATCAAGTGCCCTCAATGGCTGGAAACCCACGCTACGCCACTGTTTTAAATGGCCCCTGCCATCTAAATGCAAGTTTATTCATGTTGGTGTGTAGTCCTGCATACATCTCATATTTTGATATATAAACTTCTGAATGTGTTTCATAGATTTTAAATGTTTTTGATTTTTTTAAAATCTTTCAAACTTGCCAAGCTCCACCCTAAAATCCTCCAGATCTCATTCCCTTGTGACATCATCTGTCAGTCATCAATGAGCTAACTTGAGAAAGTGGTGTGTAACTTTGCCAAAGTTGACCACCTGTTACAATACGTAATACAATAGCAAAATAAAGTTGCTATGTCAGACATGCTGTAGCATCACCAGGAAGACAAAGGCAATGATGATGTATTGTACATGTATGAAAGCATGCAATTCTATTTTGAGCGTGTGCTAAGCTGGGGGAAATTACATACCATTGTCTATTGTAGAATATTTGTCTGACATGTCTGACATAGCAACTTATATGTTGCTATTAATTGTTGTATTGTAACAGGTGGTCAACTTTGGCAAAGTTACATACCACTTTCTCAAGTTAGCTCATTGATGACTGACAGATGATATCACAAGGGGAATGAGATCTGGAGGATTTTTAGGGTGGAGCTTAGCAAGTTTCAAAATAAATATTTCAACAAATATTTAAAAATCTATGAAACACATTCAGAAGTTTACAATATGAGATGTATGCAGGACTACACACCAACAGGAATAAACTTGCATTTGGATGGCAGGGGCCCTTAAGTGTATTGTTTGAACAAAAGCATGTGAATTCATCCAACCTGTCAACTTCCGCCATTCTACAAAGTAACCCCCATTTGTATATACATGTGCACACGTCATTTTCTTCGAAATAATTATGACGTGTTGATATTTGTTAAGACTTTAGACTTTATTCTGGAGTCAAACCTGTAGCTGCATGCAAATTGGCTAATATTGAGTTGTGCAAATAGCTATTCATTAAAATTGAAATCAAATATTGAAAGCGAAAACCTTTGACCTTGCAAGATAAATGCAAACATGAATCGATTGATATCAAATAAAGTCAGAGATTTCCGGGTACTTGATATTTATTCATCATTTGCTAAATCTACTATTCTTTTTTTTCTTTAAATCGATAATGATTTTTCATGTACTTCCTCATCCATTCTCGTTCTTCTTCTTTTCTTCTTCTTCTTCTTTTCTTTTTCTTTTCTTCTTTTTCTCCCTCTCCTTCCCATCCTCTCTCTCCCTCTCCCTCCCTCCTCTCTCTCTCTCCCTACCTTCTCCCTCTCTCCCTTCTCTATACACAACATTGGGTGGTTTACTCCTTACACAGGGGTTGTGTTAAGTTGTGTAAAAAAATACACAACTTTACACTGCAAATTCGTTGTGTAAAGTTGTGTAATTTTTGTTTACATAACTTAACACAACCCTGTGTAAGGAGTGAACTACCCAATGTTGTGTAAAGTCGTTACACAACGAATTTGCAGTGTAGCGCTCTCTCTCTCTCTCTCTCTCTCTATATATATATATGTTATAATTATATCTCTCCCCCTCTTTTTGTCTCTCTCTCTCTCTCTCTCTCTCTCTCACGGATACATGATAACACTGCCTTTCCTTTATTCTTTTATTTTAGGGCTGAATTCAGAAACCCGTGAAGACGGGATCCATCTCCCGATGCACCACGGTTTCGACTACGTAGGCCACATCCTCCCGTTTACAAACAGTATGGCATGTGATGATACAGGGGTACGATATAGCTTTCAGCAATAGACCATTTTCGTTATGTATTCAATGTTAATGCATAAATCATTCACTATGAACATGACGGGCAAGAAAGAGGACAAAATATACAATTCCTCATTCTACCCTCAACAATTGCTGTGGTAGACAAGGAACATCCCTTCACTGCTATTATGTAAACATGTGTAGAACAGGTGTCACATGCATATTCACCTGTTCTACTTATTTTACATAATAGCAGTGAAGGGATGTTCCTTTGTCTACCACAGCAATTGTTGAGGGTAGAATGAGGAATTGTATATTTTGTCCTCTTTCTTTGTCCGTCATGTTCATAGAGATTGTCAAGTGCCTCGTTACAAATTATTTCATTCACCTGTTATGAACAATTGTATTTCAATAGTTAGAATGCGAATGGTTACGTGGTGTTAGGTAGGACAAGCCATAATGTTTGTCCTACCTAGCAACAATATAAATACCGCGAATGCCTATATAATTATTTATGTTTATAGCTACTCGAAATTGATGAAATGTATGTCATTTTCAAATCCCTTCTACAGCGCTTCCAAGATTTCCTGACGTCACCAAATGTTTCCTGTACAAGCGAGATAAGATAGTCGCTCAGCCATTCAACCATACCTACCTCACGCAGACGTTTGTCAACGATGCTGTCTCATTCATAGAAGACAATGCCGATAATCCGTTCTTCTTCTACTTCCCCTTCTCGCATCCACACGCACCTCTGTACGCCTCGCCTCGATTCGCTGGAAAGTCACGCCGCGGTAAGTTGACTCTCATCCTGCCCCTTCTAAAAATCGCAATCCACTTGAAACTATGGTGCCCCTGAGCCACCCCCTCCTTTCACCCCGCAAAACCATATCTGGCATGCATTTATTACATTAAAAAGAATCATTTTCATTTATTTGAAGCATAAAAAGCATTAAAAGAAGAAAAATACATCTCCACCCCTATTCTTGATAATAAATACATTTAAGCGAGATACATGCAGAAAATGAATTCTAGAACCCCAAGCCCCGCCCCCTCAAAAAATAAAAATCAATGATTACCTCAACGTGTTAAACATATTTTATTTCAATTCTTCCCATATATCAGGCGAATACGGCGACAACATTAATGAGATGAGTTGGGCAGTAGGCGAGGTGATAGATGCCCTGGAAGCTCAGGGGCTTTCTCAGAACACCCTGGTCTTGTTTATCGCCGACCACGGGCCCCAACCCGAGTATTGCGCTCATGGGGGAGATTCCAGCATATTCAAAGGTATGTGTAGTGCCCAGTACACACTTTACGATCATCCTGCGATCCGATTTTCGAAGAAATGGAAATTATATTAGATATGGAAATTAAAAAAAACGTCATTGTCCCGATTTAGATTCTGAATGATGATAAGAAAACTAACAAGTGGAATTTTAGTGCATTGAACTCTTTTAGTCAGAATAAAAACCGAATCGGCTTCAAATCGTTGACAATCGTAGGCCTACTACTGGTCTGACGTCACTACGATTCTGAGCCGAGTTAGCTTTTCCTTCTCCTAAGAAGCTTGAAATCCCACAAAATTTAGATTCTGTGAAACATAATGAAAGAGTTCAGCACCGTAAAACTTTAAACTTAGAAAATGATGTCCGATCACCTCCACGCCTACTGGCATTAATATCTGGTAGAGGAATAGTCTCCATTTTGAAGTGAAAACAAAACATCCCGCCTGCCGGATAAGGAACGGAGATAATCCACATAATGCCCCATCATTTCAAAATATTTTCATTTTGTTTTTAGGATACAAGACCAATACATGGGAGGGAGGCGTACGCGTTCCCTTCGTCGCTTACTGGCCCGGGCAGATACTGGCCCGGGCAGATCAAAATGGCGCTTGATAGCTAGCTTCCTTTGCTCGCTCGTATTATATAGTGATGTCCTACATCAATAATTATAGCAAAGGCGAATTGTCTCAAATGTGTAACATTCAAGGCAATACTAATTTTGTTTCGTTTCCTTTTATCAAGGTGTTCACATATGATTTATGCCATGCATGCAGATCCCTAATAATAATTATTAAAAGGAAAAGATGAATAATTCATCTTTTCCTTCTGAAATATGTGTCATTGTATTTTCAACCTCTATTTTCTCCCTTGAGTATACAGTGTTATACACCCCTGATATAAACATGATGTATTTTTATTAAAATTCTGTTTTATTTTTGTACAGGCTGTAGGCAAACATCTTTTTAATTAGTAGCGGGTTGTTTGTTGTTTCAACTCTGGTGCATATAGTGCAATAGCCACAAGCTTTCTGTATATTTGTGATATTAACATTTCTAACAGTACTTGAATTGTTTTTTCTCTAAAACAAATGGTACATGTTATCGTGATTATTTGATTAAATATCTCTTGAAATATCTTCAAATATATCGCAAGAAAGTATTGTTTCTTATGTTAAGCATGTTAAGTGCTACTAAACGTATGTTTGTTTCATTATGATTATGACTGAGATTAACATTCACCTTGAGATCCTGCGACATGTACAAAGAGCACTTTTCAAAAAGCAATGTGGAAAATTCCGAACGTAGGTGGATCCAGGGGTGGAAACGCCCCCTTCCTTCCATACAACTACTGACGCACACGCGCACACACACAAAGCTCTTGGGGGCTGAAGTTTTATTTTCGGGAGAGGAGGGGGGCAATGGGCGGACTTTCCAAAATCATTATCTGGAAAAGATCGGGATAAAATTTGCCCTGCCCTTTTCCGAAAATCCTCGATCTGCTACTTATAAGAATGAACTTCAAGGATTTGATGGTCGTGTAAGAGTGTGTGAGAGAGAAAGAGAGAGGGGATGCGATTTTTATGACAGTGATAATAATTAATATATTTTATGAGAGCAAGAAGAGATAAGAATAGACCAGCAAAAACAAGGAAAGGGAAGAGTAAACAAGAGAGAAAGAGAGAGATGTAACTTTACAATGTAAGAACCTATGGCAAGACAGCTAGGCAGGAGACAGCCATATACTTAGCAGTGCCATTGATCATAAAATTGGCCAACCCGCGTTCGAGTCGGGCACAATATGGCGAATACTGCTTTGTTTGGCAAGCACAAAACAAAAGAATATACGCCACGTAGTGACCGACTGGAATTAAGTTCGCCAAACTATGTGTATATATATGGCTCGGATAGATATTAGTTATGAAGAAAGCAAGAGAGATTGAGAGAGAGAGAGAGAGAGAGAGAGAGGGAGATTGAAAGGTGCGACCCTTTTCCGACTTTGCCCCTCGCTTATACAGAGAAGGCCAAATAATGCTATTGTTTTCTATGACACAAATAAGAGTTGCTGACTCGGCTGGTATACATCCATATTAATATGTTCTAAGCCAATATTTACAATAGCTTCAGGAAACAAACAAGGACACTGCAATTTATAATAAAGTCCTTTATATTAACAAACTAATGTAAGGTCATAAGCGTAAAAGCACAATATTGCTATTGGAGCTGACGCCCTATATAAGTTACAAGCTTCTAAATATTCAAGCGAATTTTGACACTTTAATACAGTTAAAAGTTATATCTAGTCTTAAAAAGTATACTAGAAAAAATACGCAAAAGTACAAAAAAGACCACTATACTTCTCGAATGGCGGTTGCCGCCCGAATATTGGTTCAAATATATCTATAAGTCTCCCGCCCGCACAGCCCCACCCCCGGCCTCGTACTCCAATGTGTAGAATGACCATTGTTTAAAGCTCCTGTAGATAAACAAAAAAAGGAGCCCTACTTCAAACCTATACGAGACCGGCATGTCAGTGTCAAAGGGGCTTCTGACATTATTTAGTAAGATTGCAGATTTGAGAGGGCCTGTCGACTTTTCGGCCAACTCCTACAGGCATGACGGGTACGTAAAATTGAGAGTGGCGGAGGCATGCGAGGTCTCTATCATGTCTATTTCAAAGTCTTGGACTTAACATTCTTCTTCTTCCTCTTCTAGTAATCTTCAAAGGGCTATGCAGTCTATCACGAAGATGAACTAAAGATTGCAAGTGGTGTGAGGAAGACAAATAACGAGGTGGAATGGGACAAGGGCGTTTCTTGCGTTGAATTTTCACGAAATAGTTATTCATGGGCCCCGCCTTGGAGAGAGGTGCGATTGATTCGAACCGTCGCAACATGAAATTATAATCGCAACTCCTATATCTCTTAAGTATACACAGTTGCGATTCATCTTAAGTTGCGATTGATTTGAATCAATTAATCGCAACTCTTTACAAGACACGGCCCTGGTCAGCATGAATTGTTCTCACGTCACAAATCTCGGGTCATGGCGACATCTTCATCATACTTCCTCCTTCCCTGGTCGTCGCCATGCAGACAACCTTTGACCTCTGGTGTTTCGAGCTCGATGTCGCTGGCTTCAGCCTCCTGCACTCGATGTCGTAGAGCGAGTTTTTCTTGCATCGTAAAGACGAGACGAGATCATCCTGGATCCTTGTCTCTGAACATCTGAGAAACTATTGAGCATTGTAGACACAACACCGAGGCAGACAAACAGGTAGGTGAACAGAATGACCTAGAAGGATATCAAACAGAATAGTCAAGATAGCACACAGTGTTCATCAGGAAAAAAGTCGAAGGGATCAAACGAAAGCGATTTTCTTTATTTAAAAAGGACAATATTGATGGAGCTTAAAGCTTAATGGTGCTCATTAGCCGTTTCAGGACTCTTATTGCTATGAAATAATACATAGTGTAAACCTGACAACTTTACAACATTTCCCTCATTTTCTGATTTCTTTCAATAGAAATAGTACACAGCCAAAATTAGTTCTGGAACGCTTACACTTTTTTTCCTATAAACAATCCCTTTTCTTTTACAACTTATTTCCTGTTTGGAACTGCTTCTGAAGCACTATTGACATATTCATCAATCCCTTTTCTTTTCTTTTTATAATTTTTTGCTCTTTGGAGGAATTTTGCCGCTAGTTTGTGGGCACATTCAATCAGACACCCCTATTCCCTAACTAAGACATTTACATGACGCCCTGCTACTGGTTACATAGTGTACGTAGCCGTACAAATTTTTCGCGAAAACATTTTTCACTATCCTTACTAATTTATCAATCGAGTGATCTCTATTTGTTGTAATCCAGAGCTAAGGCGTAAAAAGATGGTCCACAGGTTAAATCATGTCGGCGCTCCATAATGTCCCCATCCCATGTATATTCTCTATGGGAGGCAACTATATAATGGAGCTTCGTGAAATGACTGACCAATCAGAAGAAGTTTCCGGTGACGTAACTACCTCCCTCAACTAGATATGGCTCAAACTTACTCTAATCACATACAGCTCAACGACAGGAATTCCTGAAAACGCTGGATATAGGTCTCCAAACCCTATGGTGGTCATCGCCACAATTGTAAAGTAAAAGCTGTCGCTATAGCTCCAGTCTGACATGGCGAAGAAATAGATGAGGCTGGTCGGGATGATCATCAGCACGACTAGAAGATAGACCAACGTGATGTTAGCGAGGACTACTCCGCCTTTTGGACAGCGTGTCAGACAGGTCTCCAGATTGGCAGTTATTCTGGTGAGGCACAAAGCCTGGATGATTTGACCGACTGAGAGAATGATACTTCCAGTGATGACGATGCCTATGACAGCGTAGAACATACAGAAGTCCTCACCGAGCCCTGTGCGTGGAGCGTTAAACCCGAACCCTGGAAAAGACAAGGACATAATAATGTGGCTAAATTTCTGGGGCCGTAGCTGTAGGCCTTCATTTCCATTTTTTTAATATGAATATTATTTCAAAAAAATTATCTAAACATTTTATCATTTTTGTTATATTAGTTGTGTTAGTAATTATTATGTCGTCTCCCAATGCAGAGGAGTTGGAATCCGTCTTTTATATTATTATAGGGATCACTTCCGTTGGAGTTGAATCTATTTCTTTGTAGTGGTTGAATTTTTGTCTGTTCTTTTTTAAGAATTCTTTTTTTTTTGAGAATTCTTTTTTCCCCATATTTTTAAAATCGATTTACGCAATTTCTTGTACATTATGGAAAACTGCATCTTATTGTTAGTTCTTTATTATCCGAGTCATAGTGTTATACATTTGTTCGTTGTATGTTTATTTATTTGTTTGTGATTATCAGCAACCATGCCCTGCAAATGTTAACATGTTATATTGCTTTATTTTATGTTTGGAAATGAAAATAAATGAAATGAAATGAAGGAAAAATGAAATGAAGAACTCTTTTGAGAGTGCTTTCCACGATACATATATGATATAGTTAACAAATAAATTATGCATAACCTTACCAAGTTTTGTAAGGTTTTAAGTATGTGAAAACTGATTTTTGTCCCGATTAATAATTCTTGAGAATGTGACATATGAAAGATTACATCTAAACGTATTCAACAAATGTCATAAATCAATCAGTACACCTTTCATTCTAGAGTTACGAAAAACACAAAAAACATAAAATTCACAAGGGGTACAAATAATACAGTTGTTATCTGTATACATCTTACAGCGTCATTAGACGGACATAATGTAGTGAAACAAGGAAACGCTCTTGGCGGTCTCGCCTGCATTACGCAATTATTCGATATGATGAAAAATTGAGGTTGGGACATTATTTATTGGCAGGGTGACCCATTAGCAGGCCCCAAAATATGAAATCCTCTGAATGTAATCAGCATTTTGAAGTGAAACGTAATTACGGTATTGCATATCCCAATGTGTCGAACTAATGCTACTGTATAAGCCGTCATTCGTATGCCGCTCTGCAAACTTGGAATATATTGCATTACTGCTTGATGTTGTAAACGGTGCAAGGTATACAGACATCTCCGAAAACACCTTTAAACGTGTATTCCTTATATAAGCCATCCAATCCATAGTTTGCTCTCCGTCATTTTTGACAGATTGCTTGTAACAGTATGTAAGTAAGGTCCTAAGTAGGTTTTGTTAGACAGAAAGAAAAAAAATCCGTCAGGTTTTGAGGACGGATTTAAAAAAAAGCATATTTTGACTTTTGAGCGTTCATGGAGCCAGACGTATAGTTTCAGCAGAACACATCCCCAAACGAAATATACTGACGTTTCGGTCTACTATAATGTGTAACCAATCCTGCACAAATCGTAATTCTATTCACTAACTAAACCATAGCCATACGAATGTGAACAAAAAAGAAACATTTTCAACGATTAACCGTATTTGCACATTTTGATTGTGAAATACAGCCTAGTTAGCCTCAAAGTGATTCATGTTACTTCAGCAAATGTAGGAATAGGAAACTCTTATAGGCCGCGTTAGATGTGGCGAAAGTGAGCGCCTAGCTTATCTTGAGGCTTAAGCATTTGTTTCATGTTTTGATTGAGTTATGGAACAAAATTATGAACAAAATTATGTGAATTGAATTGAATTAAATTGAATAGATCTTAATTATTGAACCTACCTGTTGTAGTCACCACTGTAGATGCAAAGACGAAGGCCTTCCCTACGCTCCACGTATCGGAGTAATACGTTTCATTAACCGTTCCCATGCTCAATTGGGAAGCGTAGGGATGACCACTGATGTACCCCCCTTCTCCTATGGCCCTCGTCACGATGCTCATCAACTCGGCAACGTCCTCCTCGTCCATGCAATCATTTTCTGATGCGAGCCGTCGGAGCGCTGCGTCGAAGTCCTCGGAAGCCTGGACTGCGGCAGGACGCTCGAGAGCGCGAAAACGAGCGCTCCGGCAAAAAGGTATGCAAACACGATGAGGAGAAGGAAAAGAGATGTCAACCATTTCTTATTCGCTGATGCAGATGTCGATATTCGCCGTGTTTCTTCTTCTTCTTCTTCTTCTTCTTCTTCTTCTTCTTCTTCTTCTTCTCTGGCATCGCCGTCGCTCACCACTATTTTGTCTCCGCTATTTTGAGTCATCATCAATTGTTTTCAGATCAAAATAACAACACAACCTGACCTCTACCATGGACCCTACCAACAAGATCAACCTGGAATCCTGGATTTTAGTCTACAATATGTCTTGTCCATTTTTATTACTGTCTGTATTATTTCATGGTTATATAGACCAACCTGAAACCATGGATTAAAGAGCCTGCTACATGCACATTTTATTTCTGTCTGTACTATTTCATGAAAATGTGCTGGCACGTCACGACTTATGTGGCCTTGCATAAGTACAATCACTTCATGAAAGAAAAGAAAAACAGAGAGAACGAGACATAGAAAGAGTGAGTGGGTGTCCGCGTGCGTGGGCGTGTGTGAGTGTGTGGGTGGGTGTGTATGAGTGGGTGGGGTTCAAATCTCGCAAGGTAGCTTGGTTTTTGTTTTTTGTGAAAAGGGGCGACCGAGCAAATATAAAAATGAATAGAATTTTTTTGAGTAATGCCACTTGGTTTTACATTTCATCCTCGTGATAATGGATCATCATAATGGACCAGGTTGATTAGAAATGTTTGTTTAACCAGACTGACATTTTGTTTTTGCGCTGTACGGGTTTATTCATATTATTATTTTGGCGATTGTCAGGGTATTTTCTTTTCTGGGAAAACTGCCATAAAACAAAGAATTAACACACAATCATAATTATAGTTATTAAAGCCTGCATTGATTATCAAATTATAGGATATACGGCTCTTTTTGAAAACACGTGTATTAGGTATGAACTAAGGGTATGCACATCATAAAAGCTTAATTGAAAGAGCAAAACATATTAGGAATTTTATCTTACGAGGGTCAGGGGCGGATCCAGCCGGCGGCAAGGGAGGGGGCCTAAAAAGGGGCCCACTTCGTGCGAAAATTTGAAAATCGTGCCGGTCGATTTTTCGCTACGGGAAAGGGTGATTTTTTTTTTCCACCGCCACCCCCCCACCTTGGGCGCCAGGGGAGGGGGCCCAACTTCTTTTTTTATCAAAAAAAGGGTGTTTTTACCTGTTTTTTTCTAGGGAGGGCCCGGGCCCCCCCCTGGATCCGCCACTGACGAGGGTCACTGCATGGTGCCATGGTGGGAGGGGCATTTGTCCAAAAGTGGTAGTTCTCTTGATTTGAAAAAGGGAACATGAGCCCCCTCCCAGTTTGCAGTGTCTGCACTGTGAAACTTTGTTGACGGCATACTGCATAATTATTATAGGCTGTGTACTTTCGCTTCGCGCTCCGGACAACTAGAGACTAACTGAGTTAAGTTGTTCTCAAGGCTTTGGAAATTGTGATAAAGTTTCTAATTAGAGTCTGTGACTGCATACTCCCCCATCTATTCTTCCGCTACTATTTTCAACGTGTCCTTCTTAATTAGGCATGCAAAAGGAGTGCATTATCCACCCGATTATGACAAAATTTGAAATGGCAAGTAAGTGGTGAGGGTGGGGGAGGGCTGGAAGTTATGGGGGCACAGTCTTGTGAGTCCGTACCGTAAAGTTAGAATGTGCGCATTAGTCGTAAAAGTATTGTAGATTTTATTAGACGATCGGGGTGGTTGATACTAAATTAGCACCCCTGGCGGTCGAAAGGGGCGAGCACAAGGCACAACCCGGTGGTCCGTGCTTCCCTCCATAATCTGAAACATGAACAGTTGTGTATTTACAGGGGCAGTGGGCACGTGCCCCGTGCCGCCGGATGGCACTTAATTGAAGGATGAACAAACAAAAACGAAAAATGCAAAAAGAGGGGGCATAAAAAAAACGTAACAGATCAAAAAGGGGAAGTTTAAAGGATGAAAAATTATACGCCCCAAATATGCAATGGAATGTACATTACGAATAGAGTTTTTTGAGGGTTTAGAATGCGATTCCTTTTTCCTCTAAAGGTCGGTCCCTTTGCTCCCTCGCTTGTACAGTTACGTAAATAGGTTTGGACAGTGGGGGGTGGGACGGGGAGTCGAAATTTCACCATTACACCACCTTCATTAACCCTAATAAGGCCGGGGGCATTATGCCCCCCTCCCCTCCGCAATTATTCTGATTGTTCGGGACGCATACGGATGGCACCCCGTCGCTCGCTGACTTTTTTCTTTCGAGTCTTGCGCATCTTTTAAAACAATTTTTTTGAAAATCGGACGTACAGTTACAAAGTCACATGATCTTTTGTCTTTGCATGTCAGCCCGAAAATCGCTCATTTTCGTGATTTGTGTACAAAACATATGGAAATGTCATTTTTCCTAAAAGGAGATAAAACATTGATTATTGGGTCTTGTTTAAAGTTTAGGTGTTTGTTTTAGGAGTCAAAATACTTGAATTGTAGTTAGAAATGAAATAAAACAACAAAAACAATAAAATACATAAGTTAAAAAAACAATGAAATACGCATACATAAGAAATTATCAAAACAACAGATAACATAAGGAATAACCTAGCTCTTCCAAATGTCTTTGTCGTATTATTGTTTCAAATGGTCTAACGACTACATGTAGTGAAAAAGAATGCTTAAATATAAAGAATATATGATTTATGTGTAAAAAGGTGAATTTTATGACCTTATTTGCATAAATTACCATAAATATGCAAATGAGTGAATTTTTCAAATAATTAAATTTACCATAATATTCTATACACTTCACTTGACATGCGTGCAAATTTTCTCGGCGATCGGCCGTTTCACGGCCGAGATCTTAGGGGGCATAATGCCCACCCCGGCCGTATTAGACCTCAAATAGCCCGGCCTATTTAGGGTTAAGTAGGCCTATACACATAAACATTATTTTATTCGCTTGTTAGAGTGTTTTTGTAAAGAAATTGTGCCCTTTCCCCTTTTTCCCTACAGAATCCTGGACCTATACACCTGGTTGGCATTCCAAACAAAGACTGTCTCCCCCATGTATTATATTGAAGTTGTCTGCCTTCATCTTTCATAATAGCAGCTACAATAATACATGAACAAATGTTAAAGGTAATACAAAGTTTTGGTATGGGGTCATGAATCTGGTTCAAATGATCATATTGGAAGCATATGCAATTTTACAATATTCAATGATCGTTGTCGCGGTTGAAATCGAGTCTAAAGTGATGAAATTGTAAATAATAAACTCTTTGTGTTGTATAGCTCCCTCTCAAGACTGATATTACTTTAGCTTTAAAACAATGTTTCTTGTCTACAATCGACCGATTTGCAATTCCCGTTTGGAAATTATATATCAGAACTGCATATTCTGAGATTTTCATGGTCGCAGCTACCATGGAATAGCCTTAGGCGCTATTTGAAATATTTGAAATGTACCGGGAGCACCCGTAAATTTTGATTATTCAATTTGCTCGAAAGCAGTGTTTTAGGGGCTAAATTTTCTAGTGCTTATAATACATCCACAGGGGTATCCAGATATATCAACATTTTGAAGAATTACTATCCATCAAAATTTCAAAATTTCCCAAAACTTTGCATTACCTTTAACAAAATAAAATTGAATAGGCCTAACTGTAACCGCTTCCATCAGGTACCAGTAAATCGTCCAAGTGGTTATATAATAGCATGGACCTCCATGATAATAGACACCAACTGCCAGAATGCAATCAGGAGCAGGCGCGTAGCCAGGGGGCGATGGGGGCGGTCGCCTCCCCAACAAAAAAGAGAGAGAGAGAGAAAATAAAAAGGTAAAAGGACGTAGGAAGAAAAAGGAGCAGACAAGAAACATTTTTGAAAATTCAGACAAGGATTAAGAGTCGAGTCGAGAACGGTACAACGAATCGTCTTCTTTCTATAAAAATTTAATAAAATGTCAAAGCTTTCGCGCTTCGCGCGGGAGGGGGGGGGCGGAAACTGAATTCAGACAAGGATTAAGAGTCGAGAACGGTACAACGAATCGTCTTTCTCTAATAATTTAATGAAACGTCAAAGCTTCGCGCGGGAGGGGGGAAACTGAATTTAGACAAGGATTAAGAGTCGCGAGAACGGTACAACGAATCGTCTTCTTTCTTTAATAATTTAATGAAACGTCAAAGCTTCCGCGCTTTGCGCGAGGAAAACTGAATTCAGACAAGGATTAAGAGTCGAGAACGGTACAACGAATCGTCTTCTTTCTATAATAATTTAATGAAACGTCAAAGCTTCCGCGCTTCACGCGGGAGGGGAACCCCCTCCATGCACCCACCCCCCTAGGGAGCGCGCTTCGCGTGCTCACTACCGCCCCCCTAAAATAAAATCCTAGCTACGCGCTTGATCAGGAGATAAAGGGAAACTAAACACCGGAATGATTTTATGACGTAACCTCCATTGTTTCTCGAGACAGACGAATGCTATAACCAGGAAACTCACATCTCATTGCTATTACATAAGTTCAGCCTAGCTGCTTTATGCAATAAATTTCATAACTTTACGACCTTCCACGATTATGATCTACACCAAGGGGCAGCGTATTCTTGTCATGACGGGGGGTACGTGGCACATTACATACGTAATAATTATTATGTGATACATAATACTTAACATGACTGTCTTTTCACCAAACAATTCCATTTTGAATAGGATATAGTATAAAGTAACGATGCATTCTCGAACACTTCAGAGTCCACCTAAAAATGTGTTGCCGCCTTTAGGCCTACACATCATTAATTTTTTTGAGACAATTTTGGCTGCACATTTTCAAAATGTCCAGGTGACTGGACTACCCCGCCTTGCAAATTTCCCCCGTCTTTCCCCGCCGATAGCCGCTTCTGTCTACGTCACTATGGTTTGAGGTTTGATAATAATCATAATACTTGACTATTCAGAATTATTTGTTTATGTGTCCTAATTAAATTGTAATAAGGGTGAGTTTCTGGGACACCTTCAGGGGC
>CP137680.1:13138877-13186274 GCA_037976565.1 Mesocentrotus franciscanus | reverse complement strand
TTGCATTACTGCTTGATGTTGTAAACGGTGCAAGGTATACAGACATCTCGAAAACACCTTTAAACGTGTATTCCTTATATAAGCCATCAATCCATAGTTTGCTCTCCCGTCATTTTTGACAGATTGCTTGTAACAGTATGTAAGTAAGGTCCTAAGTAGGTTTTGTTAGACAGAAGAAAAAAATCCGTCAGGTTTTGAGGACGGATTTAAAAAAAAGCATATTTTGACTTTTGAGCGTTCATGGAGCCAGACGTATAGTTTCAGCAGAACACATCCCCAAACGAAATATACTGACGTTTCGGTCTACTATAATGTGTAACCAATCCTGCACAAATCGTAATTCTATTCACTAACTAAACCATAGCCATACGAATGTGAACAAAAAAGAAACATTTTCAACGATTAACCGTATTTGCACATTTTGATTGTGAAAATACAGCCTAGTTAGCCTCAAAGTGATTCATGTTACTTCAGCAAATGTAGGAATAGGAAACTCTTATAGGCCGCGTTAGATGTGGCGAAAGTGAGCGCCTAGCTTATCTTGAGGCTTAAGCATTTGTTTCATGTTTTGATTGAGTTATGGAACAAAATTATGAACAAAATTATGTGAATTGAATTGAATTGAATTAAATTGAATAGATCTTAATTATTGAACCTACCTGTTGTAGTCACCACTGTAGATGCAAAGACGAAGGCCTTCCCTACGCTCCACGTATCGGAGTAATACGTTTCATTAACCGTTCCCATGCTCAATTGGGAAGCGTAGGGATGACCACTGATGTACCCCCCTTCTCCTATGGCCCTCGTCACGATGCTCATCAACTCGGCAACGTCCTCCTCGTCCATGCAATCATTTTCTGATGCGAGCCGTCGGAGCGCTGCGTCGAAGTCCTCGGAAGCCTGGACTGCGGCAGGACGCTCGAGAGCGCGAAAAACGAGCGCTCCGGCAAAAAGGTATGCAAACACGATGAGGAGAAGGAAAAGAGATGTCAACCATTTCTTATTCGCTGATGCAGATGTCGATATTCGCCGTGTTTCTTCTTCTTCTTCTTCTTCTTCTTCTTCTTCTTCTTCTTCTTCGCATCGCCGTCGCTCACCACTATTTTGTCTCCGCTATTTTGAGTCATCATCAATTGTTTTCAGATCAAAATAACAACACAACCTGACCTCTACCATGGACCCTACCAACAAGATCAACCTGGAATCCTGGATTTTAGTCTACAATATGTCTTGTCCATTTTATTACTGTCTGTATTATTTCATGGTTATATAGACCAACCTGAAACCATGGATTAAAGAGCCTGCTACATGCACTTTTATTTCTGTCTTTACTATTTCATGAAAATGTGCTGGCACGTCACGACTTATGTGGCCTTGCATAAGTACAATCACTTCATGAAAGAAAAGAAAAACAGAGAGAACGAGACATAGAAAGAGTGAGTGGGTGTCCGCGTGCGTGGGCGTGTGTGAGTGTGTGGGTGGGTGTGTATGAGTGGGTGGGGTTCAAATCTCGCAAGGTAGCTTGGTTTTGTTTTTGTGAAAAGGGGCGACCGAGCAAATATAAAAATGAATAGAATTTTTTGAGTAATGCCACTTGGTTTTACATTTCATCCTCGTGATAATGGATCATCATAATGGACCAGGTTGATTAGAAATGTTTGTTTAACCAGACTGACATTTTGTTTTTGCGCTGTACGGGTTTATTCATATTATTATTTTGGCGATTGTCAGGGTATTTTCTTTTCTGGGAAAACTGCCATAAAACAAAGAATTAACACACAATCATAATTATAGTTATTAAAGCCTGCATTGATTATCAAATTATAGGATATACGGCTCTTTTGAAAACACGTGTATTAGGTATGAATTAAGGGTATGCACATCAGAATTGAAAGAGCAAAACATATTAAATTTTATCTTACGAGGGGCGGATCCAGAGCAAAACATATCGTAGGAATGATTTATCTTACCTGAGGGTGGATCCGCCACTGACGAGGGTCACTGCATGGTGCCATGGTGGGAGGGGCATTTGTCCAAAAGTGGTAGTTCTCTTGATTTGAAAAAGGGAACATGAGCCCCCTCCCAGTTTGCAGTGTCTGCACTGTGAAACTTTGTTGACGGCATACTGCATAATTATTATAGGCTGTGTACTTTCGCTTCGCGCTCCGGACAACTAGAGACTAACTGAGTTAAGTTGTTCTCAAGGCTTTGGAAATTGTGATAAAGTTTCTAATTAGAGTCTGTGACTGCATACTCCCCCATCTATTCTTCCGCTACTATTTTCAACGTGTCCTTCTTAATTAGGCATGCAAAGGAGTGCATTATCCACCCGATTATGACAAAATTTGAAATGGCAAGTAAGTGGTGAGGGTGGGGGAGGGCTGGAAGTTATGGGGGCAGAGTCTTGTGAGTGCGTACCGTAAAGTTAGAATGTGCGCATTAGTCGTAAAAGTATTGTAGATTTTATTAGACGATCGGGGTGGTTGATACTAAATTAGCACCCCTGGCGGTCGAAAGGGGCGAGCACAAGGCACAACCCGGTGGTCCGTGCTTCCCTCCATAATCTGAAACATGAACAGTTGTGTATTTACAGGGGCAGTGGGCACGTGCCCCGTGCCGCCGGATGGCACTTAATTGAAGGATGAACAAACAAAAACGAAAAATGGAAAAGAGGGCATAAAAAAACGTAACAGATCAAAAGGGAAGTTTAAAGGATGAAAAATTATACGCCCCAAATATGCAATGGAATGTACATTACGAATAGAGTTTTTTGAGGGTTTAGAATGCGATTCCTTTTTCCTCTAAAGGTCGGTCCCTTTGCTCCCTCGCTTGTACAGTTACGTAAATAGGTTTGGACAGTGGGGGGGGGGACGGGAGTCGAAATTTCACCATTACACCACCTTCATTAACCCTAATAAGGCCGGGGGCATTATGCCCCCCTCCCCTCCGCAATTATTCTGATTGTTCGGGACGCATACGGATGGCACCCCGTCGCTCGCTGACGTTTTTCTTTCGAGTCTTGCGCATCTTTTAAAACAATTTTTTTGAAAATCGGACGTACAGTTACAAAGTCACATGATCTTTTGTCTTTGCATGTCAGCCCGAAAATCGCTCATTTTCGTGATTTGTGTACAAAACATATGGAAATGTCATTTTTCCTAAAAGGAGATAAAACATTGATTATTGGGTCTTGTTTAAAGTTTAGGTGTTTGTTTTAGGAGTCAAAATACTTGAATTGTAGTTAGAAATGAAATAAAACAACAAAAACAATAAAATACATAAGTTAAAAAAACAATGAAATACGCATACATAAGAAATTATCAAAACAACAGATAACATAAGGAATAACCTAGCTCTTCCAAATGTCTTTGTCGTATTATTGTTTCAAATGGTCTAACGACTACATGTAGTGAAAAAGAATGCTTAAATATAAAGAATATATGATTTATGTGTAAAAAGGTGAATTTTATGACCTTATTTGCATAAATTACCATAAATATGCAAATGAGTGAATTTTTCAAATAATTAAATTTACCATAATATTCTATACACTTCACTTGACATGCGTGCAAATTTTCTCGGCGATCGGCCGTTTCACGGCCGAGATCTTAGGGGGGGCCATAATGCCCACCCCCCGGCCGTATTAGACCTCAAATAGCCCGGCCTATTTAGGGTTAAGTAGGCCTATACACATAAACATTATTTTATTCGCTTGTTAGAGTGTTTTTGTAAAGAAATTGTGCCCTTTCCCCCTTTTTCCCCTACAGAATCCTGGACCTATACACCTGGTTGGCATTCCAAACAAAGACTGTCTCCCCCATGTATTATATTGAAGTTGTCTGCCTTCATCTTTCATAATAGCAGCTACAATAATACATGAACAAATGTTAAAGGTAATACAAAGTTTTGGTATGGGGTCATGAATCTGGTTCAAATGATCATATTGGAAGCATATGCAATTTTACAATATTCAATGATCGTTGTCGCGGTTGAAATCGAGTCTAAAGTGATGAAATTGTAAATAATAAACTCTTTGTGTTGTATAGCTCCCTCTCAAGACTGATATTACTTTAGCTTTAAAACAATGTTTCTTGTCTACAATCGACCGATTTGCAATTCCCGTTTGGAAATTATATATCAGAACTGCATATTCTGAGATTTTCATGGTCGCAGCTACCATGGAATAGCCTTAGGCGCTATTTGAAATATTTGAAATGTACCGGGAGCACCCGTAAATTTTGATTATTCAATTTGCTCGAAAGCAGTGTTTTAGGGGCTAAATTTTCTAGTGCTTATAATACATCCACAGGGGTATCCAGATATATCAACATTTTGAAGAATTACTATCCATCAAAATTTCAAAATTTCCCAAAACTTTGCATTACCTTTAACAAAATAAAATTGAATAGGCCTAACTGTAACCGCTTCCATCAGGTACCAGTAAATCGTCCAAGTGGTTATATAATAGCATGGACCTCCATGATAATAGACACCAACTGCCAGAATGCAATCAGGAGCAGGCGCGTAGCCAGGGGCGATGGGGCGGTCGCCTCCCCCAACAAAAGAGAGAGAGAGATAAAAGGTAAAAGGACGTAGGAAGAAAAAGGAGCAGACAAGAAACATTTTTGAAAATTCAGACAAGGATTAAGAGTCGAGTCGAGAACGGTACAACGAATCGTCTTCTTTCTATAAAAATTTAATAAAATGTCAAAGCTTTCGCGCTTCGCGCGGGAGGGGGGGCGGGGCGGGAAACTGAATTCAGACAAGGATTAAGAGTCGAGAACGGTACAACGAATCGTCTTTCTCTAATAATTTAATGAAACGTCAAAGCTTCGCGCGGGAGGAAACTGAATTTAGACAAGGATTAAGAGTCGCGAGAACGGTACAACGAATCGTCTTCTTTCTTTAATAATTTAATGAAACGTCAAAGCTTCCGCGCTTTGCGCGGAGGGGGGAAAACTGAATTCAGACAAGGATTAAGAGTCGAGAACGGTACAACGAATCGTCTTCTTTCTATAATAATTTAATGAAACGTCAAAGCTTCCGCGCTTCACGCGGGAGGGGGAACTCCCCTCCTGCACCCACCCCTAGGAGCGCGCTTCGCGTGCTCACTACCGCCCCCCTAAAATAAAATCCTAGCTACGCGCTTGATCAGGAGATAAAAGGGAAACTAAACACCGGAATGATTTTATGACGTAACCTCCATTGTTTCTCGAGACAGACGAATGCTATAACCAGGGAAACTCACATCTCATTGCTATTACATAAGTTCAGCCTAGCTGCTTTATGCAATAAATTTCATAACTTTACGACCTTCCACGATTATGATCTACACCAAGGGGCAGCGTATTCTTGTCATGACGGGGGTACGTGGCACATTACATACGTAATAATTATTATGTGATACATAATACTTAACATGACTGTCTTTTCACCAAACAATTCCATTTTGAATAGGATATAGTATAAAGTAACGATGCATTCTCGAACACTTCAGAGTCCACCTAAAAATGTGTTGCCGCCTTTAGGCCTACACATCATTAATTTTGAGACAATTTTTGGCTGCACATTTTCAAAATGTCCAGGTGACTGGACTACCCCCCGCCTTGCAAATTCCCCCGTCTTTCCCCGCCGATAGCCGCTTCTGTCTACGTCACTATGGTTTGAGGTTTGATAATAATCATAATACTTGACTATTCAGAATTATTTGTTTATGTGTCCTAATTAAATTGTAATAAGGGTGAGTTTCTGGGACACCCTCAGGGGCAGGGGAGTGTCTTTCAAAGTGGGGGTGTACCAGCAAAAAAGGGCAATTTCTGGAAAAAAGGGGCACCTCAAAGGGTAAACTCAAAGCAAAAAAATACAATATTTTGATATTGTATATACCCCTACATTGTAATGAATACGTTATCATTGATGATTATCAAGTTTCAGCACTATACTTTGTTGTTGTGTGTGATGGTCCAAATCAGGGGTTCTCAAACTTTTTCTTTGACGGTCCAGATGGGATTTCTATGAAAGCTGTAAGGTCCGAAACATGGGATGCCATTTGCCTGAAAATTCTTATGGTCGATCGTATACTTCAACTTAAGAATAATGATTGCTGGAAAGCCGGGCACGACTCAAGCATTACTCAATATTGTTTCAGACTTAGACAATCTACTCCTAAATTTTACAGTAATGACACTTGTATACTGATTATAATGAGGCTGGTCGTGGGTCTATATCTGATCCAAGGAAAATTATTACAGTTTCGAAAAACAGAACCGCCAGTGCTTCAACTCGTTTAAATACAATTTCCTGAAAAGAACACTCAATTTCCTTGAAATTGAAAGAATTTTCTTAAAATTTTCAAAATGCCTCTTAATACGTGGATTTTTTATTTGGATGAATTGCTATGACGTTTGAATATATATATATTTATATATGAATTATTTGGTGGGCTTATTTTGCTTTCTAATGGATCCGTACAGCATGGTAGAGCCCCTGTCGGGGGTTCCGGGGCGGAGCCCCATGATGCTCTCGAGTTTATTTGACTTTCAAGAGAGAAATTATAAAAGAGAAAGAGAGGTTATTTCTAAAATGAAATAAAAGGGCTATTTGACTTTCAAGAGTGAAAAATGTCTTTAAAAGAGATAGAGAGGTTATTTCTAAAATGAAATGAAAGGGCTCTTGAAAGTCAAATAGCCCTTTCATTTCATTTTAGAAATATCCTCTCTTTCTCTCTTAAGGCCATTAAAAAATATTCATGTTTAGCGTCCCCACCCGCTTCCTTTTTGGGGGCCGCCTGCCCTTTTTTTTTCTTCATTTTTTTATTTTTTTATTTTTTTAAATCTTAATGAAAAAACATGAAAAACATACTGCTAATATGGTATTTTTCTGGATTAAAAAAAAACATCATTAATGCTGGCGGCCATCTTGAAAAAAAGCCCGGCCATTTTGAGAAAAAAGGGCCTCCTCCTTCCTATTTTTCAAAAAGGCAGGACGCTAAACATGTTTTTTTTTTAATGGCCTAAAGACAATTTTATGAGATAGAATGTTCAATCTGAGGGCTTTTTGCGCTCTTTGAAAGGAGCACACAATGGGGCAGTGCGATATTATTTAAATTTCAAGGGATGGATTAGAGTTTTTATCGCTCTTGAAAGTCAAATAGCCCTTTCATTTCAGCAAGTAGCACAACACGCCCTTACTACTAGACACAACATTCAATGAGATGGTGCCCACATCATCTGCATAAAATGGATTAATCCTTCACTGAATGGGGATTCTTGCCATACATCGTTACCTTTTTTTCGCTCCAGTGATCTCGAGGCAGCAAACAGCAAGTGTAAATAATAAAAGGTCCACGGGTCCCGGAGTGGTTGTTAGAAGCTTTAACTACATAAAACTCACACTCTCTCCAATTTTATATAACAAATTTAAAGGTTGTCTTGGGAACCACTTCTATCTTTACGGATTGGGTGCAAGGGGAGAGCCTTTGCCGGAAGTCTTGGGGCGGGAGCCCCAGGAAGTTCTTGCTTTTTTTTAAATTAGGAAACTCAAAATAGTCATCACGAGCGATAGAAATTGTAATTTCCTCCTTGAATGTCACATAGCCCCTACTGATTATAACGAGGCTTGTTTTGGGTCTATATCTGATCCAAGGAGAATTATTACAGTTTTGAAAAACAGAACCGCCAGTGCTGCCACTCGTTTTCCCCTTACATTTAATTTTAGAAATAACCTCTCTTTCTCTCCTACAGACAATTTTTTAGAACTTTTGTTTTCGTATTGTTGTACTTTCGTCCACAGACTTCTTAGGCACATGTCGAGCCCACTCATTGGAAATGTAATCTGTAAGTGTAAATAATTTAAGTTTCAAGTTCTTCCTTCTTTTTTTCTCTCTCTCTCTCTCTCTCTCTCTCTCTCTCTTTTCCTCCATATCCACTATTTTCTTCTCTTTAACATTTTTCTGTTTTTCTCTCCTCATTTTTTCTTCCATCGTTCTCTCTTTTTTCCCATTTCCACTTGTGCCCCTTTTCCTTTCTCATAAATGCCCATTTTCACCTATGAAAATTGTCCCTTTTCATTCTCATCTCTGGTAAATGACCCTTCTCAGGTACGAGAAGTTACTCCTTTTCACTTCAGATAAGTGCCCCCTTCACCTCCGATAATTGCCCCTTTTCAAATCTGAGAGATACTCGTTTTACTTTGACAAGTGCCCCTTCCCCTCCTGATAAGTGCTCTTTTCATCTCTGATGAGTGTCCGGTGTTCGCGCCCTTCTGCCGGGATTGAAAACTAGACTTTAGCGTAAATTTCTTCCCAGCAGAAGGGCGTGAACGTAAATCTTTAAAAGTTTACCATCATTTTTAATAATATTTAATATAGTGATTCTTGAAGAGGTATTTTATCATTGGAAAAAAGATGTTAGGACAGTATAATTACTTCAGGAATGTGCTGCAAAAAGGAGCATATTAAATCTTCAATCGCGTTTTCTCGAAACCCGGTTTTTCGTGCGCACAGGCGTTCACGCCCTTCTGCCTGGCACACGACGAGATGACCTTTAAATTACGATCGAGCGTAGCGAGCCAGTTTTGAGAGGCACATAATAATTAGGGAGGCTATGAGAAATCATTTTTTTCTCTTGAGCGTTCAGGGGTGAAAACAACATCTTGTCATAGCACGTATGATAACTATGTATCAGTCTTGAGTTTGGAAACTCCTACATTGTCTAAATCTTTATATTCTTAAATAAAGTGGCTATTGATTACCTTGGCATTCTGTGAAGTTCAGCAATAGGGTTTAAAAGATGATAGGTTGGAAAATGCCTCCTTTAGCAGTCGAGTAGAATCCTGACCCCCTCCCACTCAGTGTTTTTTTAGGGTACGCGTATGCTTGTTCCCTCCCTTTGAAAGCAGGGCTGCCAACATTTCTGAACCCCCCGTTCGCGGGCTTTTCCTGCCTTGGAGACCCCCTAAATCCGGAACACTGCTCAATGTACCCCCTATCTATTATATTCAAGATATTTTATAACCCCTTTTTTAATTTCTCAGGAGTCCAAAGAGAGAGAGAGACTGAAAAAACACACCCTTTTTGATATTTTATAACCCCCCTTTTAAATTTCTCAGGAATCCAAAGAGAGAGAGAAAAAAAACCCCCTTTTTAAAGAATTCTCCGGGTGAAAAGTCAAAATATTAATACACCCCCTTTTTTTAGAATTCTCGGGCCGGACTTCGTCCCGCGAAAAGTACCCTTTTACCGGAGATTTTGGAAATACGAATGCGGTCCCTCCGACCCCGGAGTGGGGGGGGGGGCGGGAGTAGAACATGTTTAGGGCAAACGTTTTAGTGTAGAAAGAACACACTTCTTATGTATCTAGAGAATGGTCATTTGATTACTTTGAAAATTATCACAATTATTGTATTTTTAAAAGGGACACAGTTCGTTCTTATGAAAGTTGGGGCGTTATGCCCCCGGCTTCACTGCCTTTCATTGTACTTAGCGTTCCAAATAGGTTCCTATACACAAAGCTTCTCCGACTCTATCTTTAAAACTATAATAGCTCTTTAGACGACCGTTAAAGGGCACAATTTGTAAGCGACAGTGGGATATAATTATATAGATTTTTAAAAGGGGTACTTATATCAATGGGCAATTACATGAAAAGTAGCAAGGGGAACTTGCCATATTTGAAAGGGATATACTTATCAGAGGTGACAAGGGGCATTTATAAGAACGGAAAAGACCACTTAAATGTTATAAGGAAAAGGGCACATGTCAAAGTAAAGGGGCACTTCTCGCACCCGATGGGCCACTTATAAGAATTAAGGGGAAAGGGGAATTTATTACAAAGGAAAAGGGGCACCAATTATTATCAGAGGTGAAAAGAGGCACTTATAGGAGAAGGGACACTCGATCGTAATAAAGAAAAAGGGGCACTAATGGGGTACTGTACTAGTACTCGACAAAGTGAGGGGGACACTGTACGTGCCTCTCCAGCCATTCCCCTCCCCGGATTGCCGCCTCTGCTTCCCATTCCCTATGAATAAGTCGGGAATACTGAACAGAAAGATTATGCCATAAACATATTATACATGTAGTTTCACTCAAGAAATGGGGTGTGGCAGGTTAATTACCCCCGTTGTCGGTTCCTATTTTGTTTAATTTTGATCACCAGTACATAAATTATAAACTAACATTTTTGTGATGAACTGCGGCTTGGTGATCCCTGTAAATGTCAACTGAATCAATTTCGTGCCTTCATGCAATTTTTTAATGTGTTACAATCACACTTGTACTATTATGTTCATTTGTTTTGACAGTCGAATTATAGTCTCGGTGGAAAACGTTCTAGGCTAGGCTTGCACGTCTATATTAGGCTATTTGCTCTCTTTTAACTTAATCGTGGCAATTTGGTCCGAGTAAGAGCGTATGGACAACTAATGGTGTAAGTCAACTATTTTAATATGGAATATTTATTGTTGCAGGAAAAACTTACGCCGACTAGGATTAGGAAGCCCCGTCTGAACATGGCTACAAATAGCCTGAATGCAAATTGCAGACATTACGACGTTGTTAGATAGGACAGGCCATAAAGTTTGTCATAGGCCTACCTATAAACAACTGTATACAATTCACATTTTGACTTTTGAAATACATTTATTTGTAACAGGTGAATGAAATAATTTGTATCGAGGCATTTAACAAAGACCCACGCATTAAATTTGATGACATTACGAAAATTATGTACTGAAAGAATGTTACAATTTTATTGAATGACTGAAATAGCTTGATTCTGTGATGTCGGATGTTCCAAGCCGCCATGCAAGCTAGACTGGGGATGATGGAGAGATATTTCTATAATTTTGAAATATTATGAGTATTGTGATGCGCTGTTAACTTAATGAATCAATTAGCACAAGAATTAATATGCAATTCGATCTATATTATAACTAGTTATGGTAACATTTCGAAGTTTCCAAGCCTCAACATTGAGAACTACTCGAGATAATAGCCTAGAAAGCGTTACAAAACTTGATTCTGTGCATGGGCCGTTCCAGTTATCGTATTTCATTATTTTCATATATTTATATCTTGAAAGATTATTCAAATGAAACACTTTCCTTTAATGCCCACGTATGCCAACTCTAGATATTTTCATTTAAAATCTTGTATTTTTCACTACAAATAATATGATCGCTTGTACCTGGTTATTACAATTGTGTATACTTTCTTTGTAAACATTTGGGTCCTCGAAAACTAAAATACCAACATAACAGAATATCCCTCGTTGTTACTGTCGTTATGTTATAGAGAGGGACATAGGCCCCTGGTCGAATGTCTGAATGAAAGAATAGTAAGCGGGAAAGAGAGAGGGAAGTTATAGGGGCGAGGCAACGGAAAAGACAAGAAAATGACAAGACCCCTCCCATACCTTCCCTCACTAGATGACCTTGTTCTCTCATTTTTCATCAAGTGCCCATCAATGGCTGGAAACCCACGCTACGCCACTGTTTTAAATGGCCCCTGCCATCTAAATGCAAGTTTATTCATGTTGGTGTGTAGTCCTGCATACATCTCATATTTTGATATATAAACTTCTGAATGTGTTTCATAGATTTTAAATGTTTTTGATTTTTTTTTAATAATCTTTCAAACTTGCCAAGCTCCACCCTAAAATCCTCCAGATCTCATTCCCCTTGTGACATCATCTGTCAGTCATCAATGAGCTAACTTGAGAAAGTGGTGTGTAACTTTGCCAAAGTTGACCACCTGTTACAATACGTAATACAATAGCAAAATAAAGTTGCTATGTCAGACATGCTGTAGCATCACCAGGAAGACAAAGGCAATGATGATGTATTGTACATGTATGAAAGCATGCAATTCTATTTTGAGCGTGTGCTAAGCTGGGGGAAATTACATACCATTGTCTATTGTAGAATATTTGTCTGACATGTCTGACATAGCAACTTATATGTTGCTATTAATTGTTGTATTGTAACAGGTGGTCAACTTTGGCAAAGTTACATACCACTTTCTCAAGTTAGCTCATTGATGACTGACAGATGATATCACAAGGGGAATGAGATCTGGAGGATTTTTAGGGTGGAGCTTAGCAAGTTTCAAAATAAATATTTCAACAAATATTTAAAAATCTATGAAACACATTCAGAAGTTTACATATTAAAATATGAGATGTATGCAGGACTACACACCAACAGGAATAAACTTGCATTTGGATGGCAGGGGCCCTTAAGTGTATTGTTTGAACAAAAGCATGTGAATTCATCCAACCTGTCAACTTCCGCCATTCTACAAAGTAACCCCCCATTTGTATATACATGTGCACACGTCATTTTCTTCGAAATAATTATGACGTGTTGATATTTGTTAAGACTTTAGACTTTATTCTGGAGTCAAACCTGTAGCTGCATGCAAATTGGCTAATATTGAGTTGTGCAAATAGCTATTCATTAAAATTGAAATCAAATATTGAAAGCGAAAACCTTTGACCTTGCAAGATAAATGCAAACATGAATCGATTGATATCAAATAAAGTCAGAGATTTCCGGGTACTTGATATTTATTCATCATTTGCTAAATCTACTATTCTTTTTTTTTTTTTAAATCGATAATGATTTTTCATGTACTTCCTCATCCATTCTCGTTCTTCTTCTTTGTCTACTTCTTCTTCTATTTCTTTTTCTTTTCTTCTTTTTTCCCCTCGATCTTCTTCTTTTTTCCTTTTCTCTCCCTACTCCCTCCCATCCTCTCTCTCACTCTCTCCCTACCTTCTCCCTCTCTCCCTCCCTCCCTTCTCTATACACAACATTGGGTGGTTTACTCCTTACACAGGGGTTGTGTTAAGTTGTGTAAAAAATACACAACTTTACACTGCAAATTCGTTGTGTAAAGTTGTGTAATTTTTTTTTACATAACTTAACACAACCCTGTGTAAGGAGTGAACTACCCAATGTTGTGTAAAGTCGTTACACAACGAATTTGCAGTGTAGCGCTCTCTCTCTCTCTCTCTATATATATATATGTTATAATTATATCTCTCCCCCTCTTTTTGTCTCTCTCTCTCTCTCTCTCTCTCACGGATACATGATAACACTGCCTTTCCTTTATTCTTTTATTTTAGGGCTGAATTCAGAAACCCGTGAAGACGGGATCCATCTCCCGATGCACCACGGTTTCGACTACGTAGGCCACATCCTCCCGTTTACAAACAGTATGGCATGTGATGATACAGGGGTACGATATAGCTTTCAGCAATAGACCATTTTCGTTATGTATTCAATGTTAATGCATAAATCATTCACTATGAACATGACGGGCAAGAAAGAGGACAAAATATACAATTCCTCATTCTACCCTCAACAATTGCTGTGGTAGACAAAGGAACATCCCTTCACTGCTATTATGTAAACATGTGTAGAACAGGTGTCACATGCATATTCACCTGTTCTACTTATTTTACATAATAGCAGTGAAGGGATGTTCCTTTGTCTACCACAGCAATTGTTGAGGGTAGAATGAGGAATTGTATATTTTGTCCTCTTTCTTTGTCCGTCATGTTCATAGAGATTGTCAAGTGCCTCGTTACAAATTATTTCATTCACCTGTTATGAACAATTGTATTTCAATAGTTAGAATGCGAATGGTTACGTGGTGTTAGGTAGGACAAGCCATAATGTTTGTCCTACCTAGCAACAATATAAATACCGCGAATGCCTATATAATTATTTATGTTTATAGCTACTCGAAATTGATGAAATGTATGTCATTTTCAAATCCCTTCTACAGCGCTTCCAAGATTTCCTGACGTCACCAAATGTTTCCTGTACAAGCGAGATAAGATAGTCGCTCAGCCATTCAACCATACCTACCTCACGCAGACGTTTGTCAACGATGCTGTCTCATTCATAGAAGACAATGCCGATAATCCGTTCTTCTTCTACTTCCCCTTCTCGCATCCACACGCACCTCTGTACGCCTCGCCTCGATTCGCTGGAAAGTCACGCCGCGGTAAGTTGACTCTCATCCTGCCCCTTCTAAAAATCGCAATCCACTTGAAACTATGGTGCCCTGAGCCCCCCCCCTCCTTTCACCCCGCAAAACCATATCTGGCATGCATTTATTACATTAAAAAGAATCATTTTCATTTATTTGAAGCATAAAAAGCATTAAAAGAAGAAAAATACATCTCCACCCCTATTCTTGATAATAAATACATTTAAGCGAGATACATGCAGAAAATGAATTCTAGAACCCCAAGCCCCGCCCCCTCAAAAAAATAAAAAATCAATGATTACCTCAACGTGTTAAACATATTTTATTTCAATTCTTCCCATATATCAGGCGAATACGGCGACAACATTAATGAGATGAGTTGGGCAGTAGGCGAGGTGATAGATGCCCTGGAAGCTCAGGGCTTTCTCAGAACACCCTGGTCTTGTTTATCGCCGACCACGGGCCCCAACCCGAGTATTGCGCTCATGGGGGAGATTCCAGCATATTCAAAGGTATGTGTAGTGCCCAGTACACACTTTACGATCATCCTGCGATCCGATTTTCGAAGAAATGGAAATTATATTAGATATGGAAATTTAAAAAAACGTCATTGTCCCGATTTAGATTCTGAATGATGATAAGAAAACTAACAAGTGGAATTTTAGTGCATTGAACTCTTTTAGTCAGAATAAAAACCGAATCGGCTTCAAATCGTTGACAATCGTAGGCCTACTACTGGTCTGACGTCACTACGATTCTGAGCCGAGTTAGCTTTTCCTTCTCCTAAGAAGCTTGAAATCCCACAAAATTTAGATTCTGTGAAACATAATGAAAGAGTTCAGCACCGTAAAACTTTAAACTTAGAAAATGATGTCCGATCACCTCCACGCCTACTGGCATTAATATCTGGTAGAGGAATAGTCTCCATTTTGAAGTGAAAACAAAACATCCCGCCTGCCGGATAAGGAACGGAGATAATCCACATAATGCCCCATCATTTCAAAAATATTTTCATTTTGTTTTTAGGATACAAGACCAATACATGGGAGGGAGGCGTACGCGTTCCCTTCGTCGCTTACTGGCCCGGGCAGATAACGCCTCGTGAATCGGACGCGCTCGTCAGTACTCTGGACATCATGAGAACCGTTGTCGACCTCTCTAACGGCACGCTCCCCGACGATCGTTCCTACGACGGCGAAGTAATCACCGACGTCCTGTTGAATAACGCCCGGTCGCCGCACGACGTCCTCTACTACTACTGCAAGGACCGGCTCATGGCGGTTCGATCCGGTCCATACAAGGTTCATTACTTCACCCACCGAGTCCAGACTCAGGATTATTTCGCTGGGGAATGTCAAGACGGTGGACTGCCATTGGCACACTACTTCGACTGCTACCACTGCTATGATTCTTGCGTCACCGAGCAAGATCCGCCGCTCATCTACGACGTCGAGCACGACCCCATTGAGGCGTACCCGCTGAACAAAACACTTGATCATACACTCGCTGAATTTATGGAAGATCTGCAGGAGAAGGTGACGGCTCACATAGCATCTGTGATTGTAGCGGAGCCTTTGTTGGATGACAAAGACCCAACAAAGTCCATCACTCCTTGCTGCGACCCTGACACCAACTGCATATGTAACTACGGGCCTGTCAGTGGGCCATACAACTAAATAGCAGAAGCATGAGAAGAAAGCAGTTTAAAGAGGGAGGGAGGGAGGTATAGAAGGAGAGATGAGGAGAGGGGATAGAGAGACAGACAGACAGACATAGAGACAGAGACAGAGACAGAGAGACGGAGCAAAAGAGAGGTTAAGATAGGGAGGGAGGGAGGATGGGAGGAAAGAGGGAATGAGTCCTCTGCCATTTTTCATAAATATAAATGACAGGAGAGTTTTTAAACAAATTAAAAAGCAAATTGGAATAGATCAAAATGGCGCTTGATAGCTAGCTTCCTTTGCTCGCTCGTATTATATAGTGATGTCCTACATCAATAATTATAGCAAAGGCGAATTGTCTCAAATGTGTAACATTCAAGGCAATACTAATTTTGTTTCGTTTCCTTTTATCAAGGTGTTCACATATGATTTATGCCATGCATGCAGATCCCTAATAATAATTATTAAAAGGAAAAGATGAATAATTCATCTTTTCCTTCTGAAATATGTGTCATTGTATTTTCAACCTCTATTTTCTCCCTTGAGTATACAGTGTTATACACCCCTGATATAAACATGATGTATTTTTATTAAAATTCTGTTTTATTTTTGTACAGGCTGTAGGCAAACATCTTTTAATTAGTAGCGGGTTGTTTGTTGTTTCAACTCTGGTGCATATAGTGCAATAGCCACAAGCTTTCTGTATATTTGTGATATTAACATTTCTAACAGTACTTGAATTGTTTTTCTCTAAAACAAATGGTACATGTTATCGTGATTATTTGATTAAATATCTCTTGAAATATCTTCAAATATATCGCAAGAAAGTATTGTTTCTTATGTTAAGCATGTTAAGTGCTACTAAACGTATGTTTGTTTCATTATGATTATGACTGAGATTAACATTCACCTTGAGATCCTGCGACATGTACAAAGAGCACTTTTCAAAAAGCAATGTGGAAAATTCCGAACGTAGGTGGATCCAGGGTGGAAACGCCCCCTTCCTTCCATACAACTCCTGACGCACACGCGCACACACACAAAGCTCTTGGGGGCTGAAGTTTTATTTTCGGGAGAGGAGGGGGGCAATGGGCGGACTTTCCAAAATCATTATCTGGAAAAGATCGGGATAAAATTTGCCCCGCCCCTTTTCCGAAAATCCTCGATCTGCTACTTATAAGAATGAACTTCAAGGATTTGATGGTCGTGTAAGAGTGTGTGTGAGAGAGAAAGAGAGAGGGGATGCGATTTTTATGACAGTGATAATAATTAATATATTTTATGAGAGCAAGAAGAGATAAGAATAGACCAGCAAAAACAAGGAAAGGGAAGAGTAAACAAGAGAGAAAGAGAGAGATGTAACTTTACAATGTAAGAACCTATGGCAAGACAGCTAGGCAGGAGACAGCCATATACTTAGCAGTGCCATTGATCATAAAATTGGCCAACCCGCGTTCGAGTCGGGCACAATATGGCGAATACTGCTTTGTTTGGCAAGCACAAAACAAAAGAATATACGCCACGTAGTGACCGACTGGAATTAAGTTCGCCAAACTATATATATGGCTCGGATAGATATTAGTTATGAAGAAAGCAAGAGAGATTGAGAGAGAGAGAGAGAGAGAGAGAGAGAGAGGGAGAGGGAGATTGAAAGGTGCGACCCTTTTCCGACTTTGCCCCTCGCTTATACAGAGAAGGCCAAATAATGCTATTGTTTTCTATGACACAAATAAGAGTTGCTGACTCGGCTGGTATACATCCATATTAATATGTTCTAAACCAATATTTACAATAGCTTCAGGAAACAAACAAGGACACTGCAATTTATAATAAAGTCCTTTATATTAACAAACTAATGTAAGGTCATAAGCGTAAAAGCACAATATTGCTATTGGAGCTGACGCCCTATATAAGTTACAAGCTTCTAAATATTCAAGCGAATTTTGACACTTTAATACAGTTAAAAGTTATATCTAGTCTTAAAAAGTATACTAGAAAAAATACGCAAAAGTACAAAAAGACCACTATACTTCTCGAAGGGCGGTTGCCGCCCGAATATTGGTTCAAATATATCAATATAAGTCTCCCGTCCGTACAGCCCCATTCCCTCCTCCCCCGGCCTCGTACTCCAATGTGTAGAATGACCATTGTAAGCTCCTGTAGATAAAAAGTAGCCTTACTTCAAACCTATTACAAGACCGGCATGTCAGTGACACAGGCCTTCTGACATTATTTAGTAAGATTGCAGTTTTGAGAGGGCCTGTCGACTTTTCGGCCAACTCCTACAGGCATGACGGGTACGTAAAATTGAGAGTGGCGGAGGCATGCGAGGTCTCTATCATGTCTATTTCAAAGTCTTGGACTTAACATTCTTCTTCTTCCTCTTCTAGTAATCTTCAAAGGGCTATGCAGTCTATCCGTGATCATAGATTAGACAGGTAAAAACTTGTTTTGAAAGAAGTTGGGCAAGTGGGTGGAATTACCGAAGGAAAATTGTGCTCACTGGCGCCCAAGGTGGCTGGTTACCCTTGAGGAAACAAAATTTTCGGGTGCCAAATTTTTGGGGCTCACTAAGGCCCCCTCCCTTGCCGCCGGCTGGATCCGCCCCTGAGTCTATCACGAAGATGAACTAAAGATTGCAAGTGGTGTGAGGAAGACAAAATAACGAGGTTGAATGGGACAAGGGCGTTTCTTGCGTTGAATTTTCACGAAATAGTTATTCCTGGGCCCCGCCTTGGAGAGAGGTGCGATTGATTCGAACCGTCGCAACATGAAATTATAATCGCAACTCCTATATCTCTTAAGTATACACAGTTGCGATTCATCTTAAGTTGCGATTGATTTGAATCAATTAATCGCAACTCTTTATAAGACACGGCCCTGGTCAGCATGAATTGTTCTCACGTCCCTCACAAATCTCGGGTCATGGCGACATCTTCATCATACTTCCTCCTTCCCTGGTCGTCGCCATGCAGACAACCTTTGACCTCTGGTGTTTCGAGCTCGATGTCGCTGGCTTCAGCCTCCTGCACTCGATGTCGTAGAGCGAGTTTTTTCTTGCATCGTAAAAGACGAGACGAGATCATCCTGGATCCTTGTCTCTGAACATCTGAGAAACTATTGAGCATTGTAGACACAACACCGAGGCAGACAAACAGGTAGGTGAACAGAATGACCTAGAAGGATATCAAACAGAATAGTCAAGATAGCACACAGTGTTCATCAGAAAAAAGTCGAAGGGATCAAACGAAAGCGATTTTCTTTATTTAAAAAGGACAATATTGATGGAGCTTAAAGCTTAATGGTGCTCATTAGCCGTTTCAGGACTCTTATTGCTATGAAATAATACATGGTGTAAACCCGACAACTTTACAAGATTTCCTTCATTTTCTGATTTCTTTCAATAGAAATAGTACACAGCCAAAATTAGTTCTGGAACGCTTACACTTTTTTCCTATAAACAATCCCTTTTCTTTTACAACTTATTTCCTGTTTGGAACTGCTTCTGAAGCACTATTGACATATTCATCAATCCCTTTTCTTAGCCGTACAAATTTTTCGCGAAAACATTTTTCACTATCCTTACTAATTTATCAATCGAGTGATCTCTATTTGTTGTAATCCAGAGCTAAGGCGTAAAAAGATGGTCCACAGGTTAAATCATGTCGGCGCTCCATAATGTCCCCATCCCATGTATATTCTCTATGGGAGGCAACTATAATGGAGCTTCGTGAAATGACTGACCAATCAGAAGAAGTTTCCGGTGACGTAACTACCTCCCTCAACTAGCTATGGCTCAAACTTACTCTAATCACATACAGCTCAACGACAGGAATTCCTGAAAACGCTGGATATAGGTCTCCAAACCCTATGGTGGTCGTCGCCACAATTGCAAAGTAAAAGCTATCGCTATAGCTCCAGTCTGACATGGCGAAGAAATAGATGAGGCTGGTCGGGATGATCATCAGCACGACTAGAAGATAGACCAACGTGATGTTAGCGAGGACTACTCCGCCTTTTGGACAGCGTGTCAGACAGGTCTCCAGATTGGCAGTTATTCTGGTGAGGCACAAAGCCTGGATGATTTGACCGACTGAGAGAATGATACTTCCAGTGATGACGATGCCTATGACAGCGTAGAACATACAGAAGTCCTCACCGAGTCCTGTGCGTGGAGCGCTAAACCCGAACCCTGGAAAAGACAAGGACATAATAATGTGGCTAAATTTCTGGGGCCGTAGCTGTAGGCCTTCATTTCCATTTTTTTAATATGAATATTATTTCAAAAAAATTATCTAAACATTTTATCATTTTTGTTATATTAGTTTTGTTAGTAATTATTATGTCGTCTCCCAATGCAGAGGAGTTGGAATCCGTCTTTTATATTAGTATAGGGATCACTTCCGTTGGAGTTGAATCTATTTCTTTGTAGTGGTTGAATTTTTTCTGTCTGTTCTTTTTTGAGAATTCTTTTTTCCCCATAATTTTTTAATCGATTTACGCAATTTCTTGTACATTATGGAAAACTGCATCTTATTGTTAGTTCTTTATTATCCGAGTCATGTTATACATTTGTTCGTTGTATGTTTATTTATTTGTTTGTGATTATCAGCAACCATGCCCTGCAAATGTTAACATGTTATATTGTTTTATTTTATGTTTGGAAATGAAAATAAATGAAATGAAATGGAGGAAAAAAATGAAATGAAGAACTCTTTTGAGAGTGCTTTCCGAGATACATATATGATATAGTTAACCAATATATCATTCATAACCTTACCAAGTTTTGTAAGGTTTTAAGTATGTGAAAACTGATTTTGTCCCTATTAATGTTTCTTGAGAATGTGACATAATGAAAGATTACATCTAAACGTATTCAACAAATGTCATAAATCATTCAGTACACCTTTCATTCTAGAGTTACGAAAAACACAAAAAACATAAAATTCACAAGGGGTACAAATAATACAGTTGTTATCTGTATACATCTTACAGCGTCATTAGACGGACGTAATGTAGTGAAACAAGGGAAACGCTCTTGGCGGTCTCGCCTGCATTACGCAATTATTCGATATGATGAAAAATTGAGGTTGGGACATTATTTATGGGCAGGGTGACCCATTAGCAGGCCCCAAAATATGAAATCATCTGAATATAATCAGCATTTTTAAGTGAATATTGACTAAAAATCATCAGAAGAATTGATTACTATTATTTGTACCAAGATCGCCGTCACCGGAAAAGCGGCGCCAATGTCTCGCTTCTGCTATGCAGGCGAGACAAAAATGAGTCATCAGGTAGACATGGTCATTAGCAGGACATTTTCGTGGCCTGTTAACGATTGAACAAAAGAAGTACTGCCCTCTACATACGTTTGCAGGCAGAGGAAATAAAAGGCCTCCCAAGAAACAAAAGGTTTAATCATTAGTTATTAGTTTAATTAGTTATATTGTTTTGAATTTAGGGTTAGGGTTAGGCCGGGTTAGGGTTAGAGTTATATACCTGTTTTTTTTTTTTTTGGTTTTTTTTAATGATGTCCGGTTAATTAACTATGTAGGGTTGTATATAGATGTCCTGTTAATACAACATGTAGGGTTATACATTATATATATTATATACCAAGTTCAAATTCAATTCATATCCACATTTTGAATTAAATAACAAATGATGTATATATATATATATATATATATATATATATTAGCATGTGTTTCCACCAAAAAGCGAAGTGATAGCTAAAACGACTCTTCGAAACGTAATTACGGTATTGCATATCCCAATGTGTCGAACTAATGCTACTGTATAAGCCGTCATTCGTATGCCGCTCTGCAAACTTGGAATATATTGCATTACTGCTTGATGTTGTAAACGGTGCAAGGTATACAGACATCTCCGAAAACACCTTTAAACGTGTATTCCTTATATAAGCCATCAATCCATAGTTTGCTCCCCGTCATTTTTGACAGATTGCTTGTAACAGTATGTAAGTATGGTCCTAAGTAGGTTTTGTTAGACAGAAAGAAAAAAAATCCGTCAGGTTTTGAGGACGGATTAAAAAAAAAGCATATTTTGACTTTTGAGCGTTCATGGAGCCAGACGTATAGTTTCAGCAGAACACATCCCCAAACGAAATATACTGACGTTTCGGTCTACTATAATGTGTAACCAATCCTGCACAAATCGTAATTCTATTCACTAACTAAACCATAGCCATACGAATGTGAACAAAAAAGAAACATTTTCAACGATTAACCGTATTTGCACATTTTGATTGTGAAATACAGCCTAGTTAGCCTCAAAGTGATTCATGTTACTTCAGCAAATGTAGGAATAGGAAACTCTTATAGGCCGCGTTAGATGTGGCGAAAGTGAGCGCCTAGCTTATCTTGAGGCTTAAGCATTTGTTTCATGTTTTTATTGAGTTATGGAACAAAATTATGAACAAAATTATGTGAATTGAATTGAATTAAATTGAATTGATCTTAATTACTGAACCTACCCATTGTAGTCACCACTGTAGATGCAAAGACGAAGGCCTTCCCTACGCTCCACGTATCGGAGTAATACGTTTTATTAACCGTTCCCATGCTCAATTGGGAAGCGTAGGGATGACCACTGATGTACCCCCCTTCTCCTATGGCCCTCGTCACGATGCTCATCAACTCGGCAACGTCCTCCTCGTCCATGCAATCATTTTCTGATGCGAGCCGTCGGAGCGCTGCGTCGAAGTCATCGGAAGCCTGGACTGCGGCCGGACGCTCGAGAGCGCGAAAAACGAGCGCTCCGGCAAAAAGGTATGCAAACACGATGAGGAGAAGGAAAAGAGATGTCAACCATTTCTTATTCGCTGATGCAGATGTCGATATTCGCCGTGTTTCTTCTTCTTCTTCTTCTTCTTCTCTGGCATCGCCGTCGCTCACCACTATTTTGTCTCCGCTATTTTGAGTCATCATCAATTGTTTTCAGATCAAAATAACAACACAACCTGACCTGTACCATGGACCCTACCAACACGATCAACCTGGAATCCTGGATTTTATTCTACAATATGTCTTGTCCATTCTATTACTGTCTGTATTATTTCATGGTTATATAGACCAACCTGAAACCATGGAATAAAGAGCCTGCTACATGCACATTTTATTTCTGTCTGTACTATTTCATGAAAATGTGCTGGCACGTCACGACTTATGTAGCCTTGCATAAGTACAATCACTTCATGAAAGAAAAGAAAAACAGAGAGAACGAGACATAGAAAGAGTGAGTGGGTGTCCGCGTGCGTGGGCGTGTGTGATTTAATTAGAGTCTGTGACTGCATACTCCCCATCTATTCTTCCGCTACTATTTTCAACGTATACTCCTTCTTAATTAGGCATGCAAAAGGAGTGCATTATCCACCCGATTATGACAAAATTTGAAATGGCAAGTAAGTGGTGAGGGTGGGGGAGGGGTGGAAGTTATGGGGGCAGAGTCTTGTGAGTGCGTACCGTAAAGTTAGAATGTGCGCATTAGTCGTAAAAGTATTGTAGATTTTATTAGACGATCGGGGTGGTTGATACTTAATTAGCACCCCTGGCGGTCGAAAGGGGCGAGCACAAGGCACAACCCGGTGGTCCGTGCTTCCCTCCTTAATCTGAAACATGAACAGTTGTGTATTTACAGGGGCAGTGGGCACGTGTCCCGTGCCGCCGGATGGCACTTAATTGAAGGATGAACAAACAAAAACGAAAAATGGAAAAAGAGGGGGCATAAAAAAAACGTAACAGATCAAAAAGGGGAAGTTCAAAGGATGAAAAATTATACGCCCCAAATATAATGGAATGTACATTACGAATAGAGTTTTTTGAGGGTTTAGAATGCGATTCCTTTTTTCCTCTAAAGGTCGGTCCCTTTGCTCCCTCGCTTGTGCAGTTACGTAAATAGGTTTGGACAGTGGGGGGTGGGACGGGGAGTTGAAATTTCACCATTACACCACCTTCATTAACCCTAATATATGATTTATGTGTAAAAAGGTGAATTTTATGACCTTATATGCATAAATTACCATAAATATGCAAATGAGTGAATTTTTCAAATAATTAAATTTACCATAATATTCTATACACTTCACTTGACATGCGTGCAAATTTTTTCGGCGATCGGCCGTTTCACGGCCGAGATCTTAGGGGGGGCCATAATGCCCACCCCCCGGCCGTATTAGACCTCAAATAGCCCGGCCTATTTAGGGTTAAGTAGGCCTATACACATAAACATTATTTTATTCGCTTGTTAGAGTGTTTTTGTAAAGAAATTGTGCCCTTTCCCCCTTTTTCCCCTACAGAATCCTGGACCTATACACCTGGTTGGCATTCCAAACAAAGACTGTCTCCCCCATGTATTATATTGAAGTTGTCTGCCTTCATCTTTCATAATAGCAGCTACAATAATAAATGATCAAATGTTAAAGGTAATACCAAGTTTTGGTATGGGGTCATGAATCTGGTTCAAATGATCATATTGGAAGCATATGCAATTTTACAATATTCAATGATCGTTGTCGCGGTTGAAATCGAGTCTAAAGTGATGAAATTGTAAATAATAAACTCTTTGTGTTGTATAGCTCCCTCTCAAGACTGATATTACTTTAGCTTTAAAACAATGTTTCTTGTCTACAATCGACCGATTTGCAATTCCCGTTTGGAAATGATATATCAGAACTGCATATTCTGAGATTTTCATGGTCGCAGCTACCATGGAATAGCCTTAGGCGCTATTTGAAATATTTGAAATGTACCGGGAGCACCCGTAAATTTTGATTATTCAATTTGCTCGAAAGCAGTGTTTTAGGGGCTAAATTTTCTAGTGCTTATAATACATCCACAGGGGTATCCAGATATATCAACATTTTGAAGAATTACTATCCATCAAAATTTCAAAATTTCCCAAAACTTTGCATTACCTTTAACAAAATAAAATTGAATAGGCCTAACTGTAACCGCTTCCATCAGGTACCAGTAAATCGTCCAAGTGGTTATATAATAGCATGGACCTCCATGATAATAGACACCAACTGCCAGAATGCAATCAGGAGCAGGCGCGTAGCCAGGGGCGATGGGGGCGGTCGCCTCCCCCAAAAAAGAGAGAGAGAGAGAAGATAAAAAGGTAAAAGGACGTAGGAAGAAAAAGGAGCAGACAAGAAACATTTTTGAAAATTCAGACAAGGATTAAGAGTCGAGTCGAGAACGGTACAACGAATCGTCTTCTTTCTATAAAAATTTAATAAAATGTCAAAGCTTTCGCGCTTCGCGCGGGAGGGGGGCGGGAAACTGAATTCAGACAAGGATTAAGAGTCGAGAACGGTACAACGAATCGTCTTTCTCTAATAATTTAATGAAACGTCAAAGCTTCGCGCGGGAGGGGGGAAACTGAATTTAGACAAGGATTAAGAGTCGCGAGAACGGTACAACGAATCGTCTTCTTTCTCTAATAATTTAATGAAACGTCAAAGCTTCCGCGCTTTGCGCGGAGGGGGAAAACTGAATTCAGACAAGGATTAAGAGTCGAGAACGGTACAACGAATCGTCTTCTTTCTATAATAATTTAATGAAACGTCAAAGCTTCCGCGCTTCACGCGGGAGGGGGACTCCCCCTGCACCCACCCCTAGGAGCGCGCTTCGCGTGCTCACTACCGCCCCTAAAATAAAATCCTAGCTACGCGCTTGATCAGGAGATAAAGGAAACTAAACACCGGAATGATTTTATGACGTAACCTCCATTGTTTCTCGAGACAGACGAATGCTATAACCAGGGAAACTCACATCTCATTGCTATTACATAAGTTCAGCCTAGCTGCTTTATGCAATAAATTTCATAACTTTACGACCTTCCACGATTATGATCTACACCAAGGGGCAGCGTATTCTTGTCATGACGGGGGGTACGTGGCACATTACATACGTAATAATTATTATGTGATACATAATACTTAACATGACTGTCTTTTCACCAAACAATTCCATTTTGAATAGGATATAGTATAAAGTAACGATGCATTCTCGAACACTTCAGAGTCCACCTAAAAATGTGTTGCCGCCTTTAGGCCTACACATCATTAATTTTTTTGAGACAATTTTTGGCTGCACATTTTCAAATTGTCCAGGTGACTGGACTACACCCCCCCCCCCCGCCGCCTTGCAAATTTCCCCAGCAAAAAAGGGCACTTTCTGGAAAAAAGGGGCACCTCAAAGGGTAAACTCAAAGCAAAAAAATACAATATTTTGACATTGTATATACCCCTACATTGTAATGAATACGTTATCATTGATGATTATCAAGTTTCAGCACTATACTTTGTTGTTGTGTGTGATGGTCCAAATCGGGGGTTCTCAAACTTTTTCTTTGACGGTCCAGATGGGATTTCTAAGAAAGCTGTAAGGTCCGAAACATGGGATGCCATTTGCCTGAAAATTCTTATGGTCGATCGTATACTTCAACTTAAGAATAATGATTGCTGGAAAGCCGGGCACGACTCAAGCATTACTCAATATTGTTTCAGACTTAGACCATCTACTCCTAAATTTTACAGTAATGACACTTGTATACTGATTATAATGAGGCTGGTTTTGGGTCTATATCTGATCCAAGGAAAATTATTACAGTTTTGAAAAACAGAACCGCCAGTGCTTCAACTCGTTTAAATACAATTTCCTGAAAAGAACACTCAATTTCCTTGAAATTGAAAGAATTTTCTTAAAATTTTCAAAATGCCTCTTAATACGTGGATTTTTATTTGGATGAATTGCTATGACGTTTGAATATATATTTATATATGAATTATTTGGTGGGCTTATTTTGCTTTCTAATGGATCCGTACAGCATGGCAGAGCCCCTATCGGGGGTTCCGGGGCGGAGCTCCATGATGCTCTCGAGTTTATTTGACTTTCAAGAGAGAAATTATAAAAGAAAAGAGAGGTTATTTCTAAAATGAAATAAAAGGGCTATTTGACTTTCAAGAGTGAAAAATGTCTTTAAAAGAGATATAGAGGTTATTTCTAAAATGAAATGAAAGGGCTCTTGAAAGTCAAATAGCCCTTTCATTTCATTTTAGAAATAACCTCTCTTTCTCTCTTAAGGCCATTAAAAAATATTCATGTTTAGCGTCCCCACCCGCTTCCTTTTTGGGGGCCGCCTGCCCTTTTTTTCTTCATTTTTTTTTTTTTTTTTTAATCTTAATGAAAAAACATGAAAAACATACTGCTAATATGGTATTTTTCTGGATTAAAAAAAAAACATCATTAATGCTGGCGGCCATCTTGAAAAAAAGCCCGGCCATTTTGAGAAAAAAAATGGCCTCCTCCTTCCTATTTTTCAAAAAGGCAGGACGCTAAACATGTTTTTTTTAATGGCCTAAAGACAATTTTATGAGATAGAATGTTCAATCTGAGGGCTTTTTGCGCTCTTTGAAAGGAGCACACAATGGGGGCAGTGCGATATTATTTAAATTTCAAGGGATGGATTAGAGTTTTTATCGCTCTTGAAAGTCAAATAGCCCTTTCATTTCAGCAAGTAGCACAACACGCCCTTACTACTAGACACAACATTCAATGAGATGGTGCCCACATCATCTGCATAAAATGGATTAATCCTTCACTGAATGGGGATTCTTGCCATACATTGTTACCTTTTTTTCGCTCCAGTGATCTCGAGGCAGCAAACAGCAAGTGTAAATAATAAAAGGTCCACGGGTCCCGGAGTGGTTGTTAGAAGCTCACACTCTCTCCAATTTTATATAACAAATTTAAAGGTTGTCTTGGGAACCACTTCTATCTTTACGGATTGGGTGCAAGGGGAGAGCCTTTGCCTGGAGTCTTGGGGCGGGAGCCCCAGGAAGTTCTTGCTTTTTTTTAAATTAGGAAACTCAAAATAGTCATCACGAGCGATAGAAATTGTAATTTCCTCCTTGAATGTCACATAGCCCCTACTGATTATAACGAGGCTTGTTTTGGGTCTATATCTGATCCAAGGAGAATTATTACAGTTTTGAAAAACAGAACCGCCAGTGCTGCCACTCGTTTTCCCCTTACATTTAATTTTAGAAATAACCTCTCTTTCTCTCTTACAGACAATTTTTTAGAACTTTTGTTTTCGTATTGTTGTACTTTCGTCCACACTTAGGCACTTGTCGAGCCCACTCATTGGAAATGTAATCTGTAAGTGTAAATAATTTAAGTTTCAAGTTCTTCCTTCTTTCTTTTTCTCTCTCTCTCTCTCTTTCTCTCTCCTTTTCCTCCATATCCACTATTTTCTTCTCTTTAACATTTTTCTGTTTTTCTCTCCTCATTTTTTCTTCCATCGTTCTCTCTTTTTTCCCATTTCCACTTGTGCCCCTTTTCCTTTCTCATAAATGCCCATTTTCACCTATGAAAATTGTCCCTTTTCATTCTCATCTCTGGTAAATGACCCTTCTCAGGTACGAGAAGTTACTCCTTTTCACTTCAGATAAGTGCCCCCTTCACCTCCGATAATTGCCCCTTTTCAAATCCGAGAGATACTCGTTTTACTTTGACAAGTGCCCCTTCCCCTCCTGATAAGTGCTCTTGTGATCTCTGATGAGTGTCCGGTGTTTGCGCCCTTCTGCCGGGATTGAAAACTAGACTTTAGCGTAAATTTCTTCCCAGCAGAAGGGCGTGAACGGAAATCTTTAAAAGTTTACCATCATTTTTAATAATATTTAATATAGTGATTCTTGAAGAGGTATTTTATCATTGGAAAAAAGATGTTTGGACAGTATAATTACTTTAGGAATGTGCTGCAAAAAGGAGCATATTAAATCTTCAATCGCGTTATTCTCGAAACCCGGTTAGTTTCGTGCGCACAAGCGTTCACGCCCTTCTGCCGGGCACATGACGAGATGACCTTTAAATTACGATCGAGCGTAGCGAGCCAGTTTTGAGAGGCACCGTTTAGGGAGGCTATGAGAAATCAATTTTTTTCTCTTGAGCGTTGAGGGGTGAAAACAACATCTTGTCATAGCACGTATGATAACTATGTATCAGTCTTGAGTTTGGAAACTCCTACATTGTCTAAATCTTTATATTCTTAATTAAAGTGGCTATTGATTACCTTGGCATTCTGTGAAGTTCAGCAATAGGGTTTAAAAGATGATAGGTTGGAAAATGCCTCCTTTAGCAGTCGAGTAGAATCCTGACCCCCCACTCAGTGTTTTTTTTTTAGGGTACGCGTATGTTTGTTCCCTCCCTTTGAAAGCAACATCCTATCTCAGGACTGCCAACATTTCTGAACCCCCCTTTCGCGGGCTTTTCCTGCCTTGGAGACCCCCCTAAATCCGGAACACTGCTCAATGTACCCCCATATCTATTATATTCAAGATATTTTATAACCCCTTTTTAAAATTTCTCAGGAGCCCAAAGAGAGAGAGAGAGACTGAAAAAAACACCCTTTTTGATATTTTATAACCCCCTTTTTAAATTTCTCAGGAATCCAAAGAGAGAGAGAAAAAAAACAACACCCCCTTTTTAAAGAAATCTCCGGGTGAAAAGTCAAAATATTAATACACCCCCTTTTTTACAATTCTCGGGCCGGACTTCGTCCAGCAAAAAGTACCCCTTTACCGGAGATTTTGGGAATACGAATGCGATCCCTCCGACCCCGGAGTGGAGGGGCGGGAGTAGAATATGTTTAGGGCAAACGTTTTAGTGTAGAAAGAACACACTTCTTATATATCTAGAGAATGGTCATCTGATTACTTTGAAAATTATCACAATTATTGTATTTTTAAAAGGGACACAGTTCGTTCTTATGAAAGTTGGGGCGTTATGCCCCCCGGCTCCACTGCCTTTCATTGTACTTAGCGTTCCAAATAGGTTCCTATACACAAAGCTGCTCCGACTCTATCTTTAAAACTATAATAGCTCTTTGCCTCTTTAGATGACCGTTAAAGGGCACAAATTGTAAGCGACAGTGGGATATAATTATATAGATTTTAAAAAGGGGTACTTATATCAATGGGCAATTACATGAAAAGTAACAAGGGGGACTTGCCATATTTGAAAGGCCACTTATCAGAGGTGACAAGGGGCATTTATAAGAACGGAAAAGACCACTTAATTGTTATAAGGAAAAGGGGCACATGTCAAAGTAAAAGGGGCACTTCTCGCACCCGATAGGCCACTTATAATAATTAAGGGAAAAGGGGAATTTATTACAAAGGAAAAGGGGCACCAATTATTATCAGAGGTGAAAAGAGGCACTTATAGGAGAAGGGACACTCGATCGTAATAAAGAAAAAGGGGCACTAATGGGAGTACTAGTACTCGACAAAGTGAGGGGGACACTGTGCCTCTCCAGCCATTCCCCCTTCCCCTGGTTGCCGCCTCTGCTTCCCCATTCCCTATGAATAAGTCGGGGAATACTGAACAGAAAGATTATGCCATACAGTTTCACTCAAGAAAGGGTGTATGGCAGTTTACCCCGTTGTCGGTTGCTATTTTGTTTAGTTTTGATCACCAGTACATAAATTATAAACTAACATTTTTGTGATGAACTGCGACTTGGTGATCCCTGTAAATATTAACTGAATCAATTTCGTGCCTTCATGCATTTTTTTAAATGTGTTACAATCACACCGTAACCCTTGTACTTAATGTTTATTTGTTTTGACAGTCGAATTAAATTCTCGGTGGAAAACGTTCTAGGCTTGCACGTCTATATTAGGCTATTTGCTCTCTTTTGTTGACCCCTCATTCTCATAATTTGCTTTTGTTCTAATTGATTTATATTGGTATTACTCCGTTGTGTATGTATTTTATGTATGTTGTTTTTATTGAGAATGAAATAAAGACTGAACTGAACTGTTTATTGTGCGGGTAAAGCAGTTCATTCGGTACGTACCGTACCCTGCCCGGTTTCCGCCCGATAGGCAGTTTTTCTCAGATAACTTCTCTGAAAATTAATTATACAGGCGCTATTGTATACCGATTTGTAGCCGAAATTCTAGCGAATCCAACCATGCCATTCTTACGCCTGAAATCGTACGCGATTGTCCGTAGTGCGCCGTCTGCGTGAGGCATTTTCCTTGCCTATTACCGCCTAGACCCGCCCTAATTCCGCCCAGTGGTGGGCGCGCATCAAAAGTATAGAAAAGGGAAACATCTCGGGTACACGTTAGGCCAAATAAAATTGCTTCCCAGTAGAGTTTTATCTACATGTTAGTTTGATAATTGATATTTCTTTCTTTATTTCTTCTTTTGCCTCTGTAGGCCTACTAATAATGCCAGTTCACTGTTATTCATCATCATGCAACACTTTCTATTCATCATAATATTCTTTCAGATATATATTTTTTCGTTTCACTCATTATTATTTTCATTTCACTCTGTATATACTAAGTATGCCATTTCACTGTTATTCACCACTTGCAATCAATCATGCAACACTTTCTATTCATCATAATATTCTTTCAGATATATATTTTTCCGTTTCGTTTCACTCATTATATTTTCATTTCACTATATATATTCATTATATATTTTTTTCATTTCACTCATCTCACTATTCTCTTTAAAATATAACACCCTGTATATATTTTTAGTACAGAGGAAAATGAATGTTAAAATATTGTTAAAATAATGTCATAACGAACATTAAAGTTACTCATACTCTCATTCGAATTAGGTGTTCAAACATGTTATTTATTTGTAGACTGTTATTGTTGAATTAACGGTTCATGCACATTTTCAATAAACAATGTCTTATCTAAAAAGCTTTAAAAAATGTCAATATAGGTAAAGCTCATCAAAAAAATTAATGAGTATAACCAAATGTAGGAAAAAAGTCACATACATGTCGAATGTTCTTTTACATGCACAAAGTCATTTTCACAATGCCCTTTTGTTTCATTTATAAAGAGTATCACCATTTTAGTTACATATTTAAAAATAAAAGAAAAACAAGTCAAAATATTTTGATATAATTCCAATTTGGCTTTACATGCATCTGTAATGAATATCAACATTTCTAGCCACATATCAAAATATGAAATTACATCAAATAACAAGACATGCATATTGTATTTTTGCATCTGATAATAAACAGATCTATAATAAAGAGACATTACCATTTTAACTACATATTATGTAGATTATTAATCTGAAATGAAAAACGAATCACTTGCAGATTGCATATTGCAACACTGAACACTAACTCTCTTCACCTATAACGAATATTAATACAAAAAGCAATACAGGCATAGATTATTTGATGTTCATAATAATGATAATTGTTTTCAATAAAAGATCACATTTTTGTATAGCCTAACATTTTCACATTCTGTTAAATGAAATTATTATACAATGCATGTATATGGTCAACCAGTATTGAATGATTGATTCAGTGAATGTCCAGAAAGAAAATCAGGGATAACAAAAATATACAAAAACAAAAGGGAGAGAGTATTTCGATGATCATATTCAATACTCAATTCAAGAAGCAACGTCACATCTCAATTAGAAATATGACATTTATACTTATTCATGACGTCCTCCGATATGATGCTGCAGTTTTGGTCTTCTTTTCAAAATGAACTTCGCTTATGCGAAACTTTCATGTTCTTCTGAAAGAGTTTTGTGTTGTTTCAATAACATCGTGTACATCTTTTTGTTAATGAATAAGTTTAAATTGACCGGCGAAACATGTTGATAAAAAAACACTTTCAAGTTGCCAATGCAAAAGTGAGAGAAATACAAGTAAAATATATGTAACATTGGAAATACAAGTATAAAATTACATTTTCTTTTTCTGAACAAGCTACTAAATTTATTCGCTCAAACCAAAATGATCGGATTGATGACAAGAACACTAATAGCTCGCTATATTTGGTCGCAATAGATGTGATAAACCACCCCTGTCTTGTTGCACATAATGATGATAATGTGATCGTAAAACCATTGGGATAAAAACACGCCATAATCATTTTATCGCCACAAAGGTAGCCTATATTAATTCTTTGGGTTTGAATTAGCTGATATAATAACGATATACAAATGAAAAAATTTACATCTTAGATTCCAATTTACCGTGTACTACTGGTAGCAAATGTATTTTGATCAAACACCAAAATTAAATTATAAAGAGAACAAAAATATTAGTTATACACAATCTTGTTTTCAAGGGACATCGAAGCTGAAAATTAGAACAGAAATTAAAGTTGCATCAAACTTTCAAATTTTATAATTTTTGACAATCGTAATGTGAATGACTATCGTGACTATAGACAAATAACTTAGCAGTATTTGAAAAACAACATCAACTTTTTGCATTTGAAATCCACTTCAGCAATATATTTCATCCTCAATTTACGCAAAATAGTGCATTCCAAATGGATCCAGGTGTCACAATGATCACATTGTATCCACCGTCGTAGTGGTGGGGGAGGCGGGGCCAGGGCGCTAGCCCCACCCCAATAAAATTAAACCATGACTTATTTTCAATTCCATACAAGTGATTTATAAATGTTCGTGATATCACATGATTTTAAAAAACGGTAAAAAATAGGATAATATTTTCGCCCCCAAAAAAATAGTGGTTCTTCTCTCCATCACCCCCTCCCCGCTTATTCACCGGCTTGATGAATCGCTGCTAAATATTTTCTAACGAATTGGAAAAAAAGTGCTCTTAATTACCCCCTTGTCTCTTTTTCTCTTCCTCTTTTTCTTGTTTTGTTGCTCTTTCCTCTTCTTTAAGCTCTTCTTAAGTGCTTTTGTTTGATCTTCTTAATTTTCTTTTTCATTTCTTTCAACTTCTTTCTTTCAGAATTTCGTCCTTTATTTTGGGTCAATTAAGCTTCCCTCCGTCTGTACCACTTGCACTTGTCCCCTTTTTCTTCAGTCTCCTCCATATGTCTCTTGTTTGGCCTCTGTTTTCTGCCGGCATTTTTCATGATCCTCTTCTGTACGGTGTTCTCCTTTTTTTCGACCTCGTCAGCTCTCTTCTTTCTTTCGTTCGTTATTTCTTTTTCTCGTGATCATTTCCTCCATTCTTTTCCTCTTTTCCTCGGCTTTCTTCAGCTGATCGCGTAAGAACGTACGCCGCGACGATCGATCGCTGGACGAAAGATTTGTTTATTTCTAAATTAAGCGGCGACACGTACGGAAATAACTCTGTGTTCGGTGAGTAACTTTGAGATTATTCGGAATATTGAAAGCTGTCGAAAACTTACCCAACAACAACTTAGGAGTTAGGGCGACGGGAAAAAATGAACCGAAGTTCATCTTCATCTTAATTGTTTTTACGTATATTAGGCCTACATTGTGTATGTATGGTATAGATGTATAGATTCGTTCGTTCTACATACGATAAAGAGCTTGTCATCATTAGTACGCGCCTATTAAGCGCGTATTACGCGCAGGAGAAACTCGGCCGGTTGAATGGATGTTGCGCTCTTTTTTGCAAAGCCTGTTCCCCGTGGCCAAGCCGGTGGGTGGTGAGCATAAAGCTATCTTATACGTGTGCAAACATGGGGGGGCGGAAATAGGGCAGGGGCATCACAGGGTGACATGGCCCAGTTCAAGCCTCGATAACTTTTTTATAAATAATAATTTCCGCAAAAAAATTGCTCAGGTAACACATCAGGAATTCTTACTTTCATATATCTATAAAAAAATTAAATCTGCCACTGCAATTTTTTCTGATCGTTCTGAACATGAACTTGGTGTTTAAAAAAAAGTTTGATTCACACCTAAATAAGCGCAATGCTCACTGCTGCACATTGACGTCATTCGCGTATCCCCGTTCATTGCACGATCGACAGTGTACCATATTTCGTGCACACGTTCCTTACAACGTGTATGCTGCCATAGGCAAGTTAGTTGCATGCCGCGCACCGTAGAAACTCGGGCGATGGAAGACGGCCGTTGTGTGTAATAAGCCACTGGTAACAGGGGGGCGGTAACTGGGCAGGGTACGGTACAGATGGTGGTACTGGTGCTTGTATTGCTACCGTCTAAGGCCAAAGGTAGCGCAGCCCGTCTACCCACTTATTAGCATCAGCAACATGGCGGTCCTCGATGCCAAAATGTCCGACTATTTCCAGCGTTATATCGTCCCCCTGGCTGGAGTATTCATTGTCCTGAGGATTCTGTATTATGTCTTCTCGAAGCTCCATCCTATTGTGTTTGCTGCAATTTGCCCGATAGTGTCTAAACAGCACCATCGGGCAATCAAAGAGCAGAAAGACAAACTCTTCTCCGATTTGTCAGCCACGCGCAAGGACAGTAACCAGCGGTTTCTCGCCTTGGAGATCGGCTGTGGCCCCGGGCCCAATTTCGGCTTGTATCCAGCTAATACATCGCTTGTTATCGTCGAGCCGAACTCAAATTTCGAGGAGAGTGCCGTCAAGAATGCTGCCAAACATCCATCACTGGAGATTACAAAGTTCTTGGCTATGGGAGCCGAAGACTTAAAAGGACACGTCGAGGATTCAAGCCAGGATGCAGTTGTTAGTACTCTCACTATGTGTTCGGTGGATGACGTTGATGCTGTGGTCAGCGAGATCCGTCGAATTCTCAAACCAGTAAGTACCGGCGTACCTACAGTATACTAGTTATACCGTGTTTGCTTGCAACTTACGACTTGTAGATGGAGAGCACTGACAGGGACCAGGGATGGGGCATGTTAAATGATATCTGACAGGTGTAATATCTCTGCTTTCTTTTAGACAGCATTATTATGTTGATTGTTGTTATGATCGTCTGTTAGTAAGTGTTGGTAGGCCTATAGACCTACTTAGATTTAGAACCGAAAATTTCTGTCTCTTTCGTTCGTTAGCCTCTGATTTGGGTAGGGTCGGCTCCTCTCTTTAGAGACAGAAGCCGACCATAGCGGCTGCATTGCAAACTAATACCCGCGTCCGGGCAGTAAACTTATGCCCAAAATACTACATTTTACCCGATACATATCCGATGCATTTATTATTGTAAATTAGGCCTAGGCTAAAACTACATCGGTTCCACTTACCAGATTGACTGTATGATGCGTTTAAGGCTCTTTTTTTTTGGATTTTCATCGCCGAAAATGAGCTCCGTGTTGAAATTCTTGCAGCCGTATTTTAAACTGTTACTGCGCATGAAGGAAGATGACGTCATCCATTTAGCCTAGGCCTAATTTACAATAATAAATGCATCGGATATGCATCGGGTAAAATGTAGTATTTTGGGCATAAGTTTACTGTCCGGACGCGGGCATTATTTTGCAATGCAGCCGCTATGGTCGGCTTCTGTCTCTGAAGAGAGGAGCCGACCCTACCCAAATCAGAGGCTAACGAACGAAAGAGACAGAAATCTTCGGTCTAGCATATACTAAGATTAGACATTGAGTGCTTTCAAGTTCGGTGTCGAAATTCGAAAGCTGGTGAGTGGTGTTGGTGTTGTGAATTGTGAGAACACCAACACCAGCTACAACACCGAACTTGAAGTCATGCTGGTGTTGAGGTTGACCTCAGAAATATGACGCATTTCCAGTAGTCTGTCTTGAGGGCTGGTGTTGAATGGCGTCTGCTGAACCGAGTATCGCGGTTGGTGTTGTAATTTTCCCATTCACCAACACCAGCCAGCCCCTAGGGATTGGGAAATTCATGATTTCGAGTTCGGTGTTGGTGTTGGTGTTGCAGTATTATACCGCAAGTAACTACCGGTATGCAGGCATTTGTCACGAATCTCACGGTCACGCCGAGGTAAAATCCATTGTACAGTCAAAACAACTGTAAATCATGGGAGCTATACATGTATGTTTTTCAAGAGAAATTATATTTTCTCTATCGATTTTTATGCCTCCGCCACCGAAGGTGGTGCCGGAGGCATCATGTTTTTGGGTTGTCCGTCCGTACGTCCGTACGTCCGTCCGTACGTCCGTCCCGTTTGACCGTTATCACAATATCTCAAGAACCATTTAAGATTTAAACTTAAGACTCGGGAATAGTATTTATCACCATAGGAAGACGATCTGATTAGATTTTGGAGTACGTAGGTCAAAGGTCACAGGTCACAGAGGTCAACTTATGAAATTCCTTGTATTGAGTTTGTTAGCGCGATATCTCAAGAACCATTTGAGATTTAAACTTCAAACTTAAGGATAGTATGTATCACCATAGGAAGACGATCTGATTAGATTTTGGAGCACGTATGTCAAAGGTCAAGGGTCACAGAGGTCAACTTATGAAATTCCATACATTGAGATTGTTATCATGATATCTCAAGAACCACTGGAGATTTAAACTTCAAACTTAGTGATAGTGTGTATCACTATAGGAAAACAATCTGATTATATTTTGGAGCACGTAGGTCAAAGGTCAAGGGTCATAGAGGTCAACTTATGAAATTCCATACATTGAGATTGTTATCATGATATCTCAAGAACCACTGGAGATGTAAAACTTCAAACTTAAGGATAGTATGTATCACCATAGGAAGACGATCTGATTAGATTTTGGAGCACGTAGGCCAAAGGTCAAGGGTCACAGAGGTCAACTTATGAAATTCCATACATTGAGATTGTTATCATAATATCTCAAGAACCACTGGAGATTTAAACTTCAAACTTAATGATAGTGTGTATCACCATAGGAAGACAATCTGATTAGATTTTGGAGCACGTAGGTCAAAGGTCAAGGGTCACAGAGGTCAACTTATGAAATTCCATACATTGAGATCGTTATCGCGATATCTCAAGAACCACTGGAGAATTTTCACTTCAAACTTAATGATAGTATGTATCACCATAGGAAGACGATCTGTTTAGATTTTGGAGCATGTAGGTCAAGGGTCACAGAGGTCAACTTGTGAAATTCCATGTCTTCAGCTCGTTTAATATGACTTTACATTTGATATTCGATATGATGTAATTTTAATGGAATTTCTGAAAGGATTATGCTTTTATTGCAAGACTTTTCGCCTGTAGAGTATGGCGTCACTCGGTGTTGAGGCTGGTGTTGAGCTATCGATAACGCGATCGGTATCGTCCTTCTAAACTGACCGTCGGTGTTGGAGCTCGGTTTAGCAGCCTTTCCATGCTCTCAACACCAACACCGAACACCGTACTTGAAATCACTCAATGTCTTATGGGTACACAGTTCATGAGAAAAAGCAAAAGGCACTGACAATTGAATTTCATATGCAGCGCATGTCATTCTTTAAAAAAAAATCAAATGAAAACGAGCTTTAATTCTTTATAATGGCAATACATGGTTACTTTTTTATGCCTCCGCTACAAAGTAGCCAGGGGAATTATGTTTTCTGGTTGTCAGTCCGTGCGTACATACGTGCGTGCGTACGTGTCTGTGCGTGCGTCCCGTTCGTGATCGCGTTATCTCAAGAACCAATTGATGGATTACCGCCAAACTCAGGTCATGTATGTATCTTGCAGAGCTAATGAACTGATTAGATTTTGGGGTCACGAGGTCAAAGGTCACAGGGTCCATTATGTATGCAAAAATAGCTCGTGATCGCGTTATCTCAACCGATTGATGGATTACCGCCAAACTTGGGTCCTGTATGTATCTTGCAGAGCCAATGAACTGATTAGATTTTGGGGTCACAAGGTCAAAGGTCACAGGGCTCATTATGTATGCAAAAATAGCTCGTGATCGCGTTATCTCAAGAACCGATTGATGGATTACCGCCAAACTTGGGTCATGTATGTATCTTGCAGAGCTAATGAACTGATTAGATTTTGGGGTCACGAGGTCAAAGGTCACAGGGCTCGTTATGTATGCAAAATAGCTTGTGATCACGTTATTTCAAGAATCGATTGATGGATTACCGCCAAACTTGGGTCATGTATGTATCTTGCAGAGTCAATGAACTGATTAGAATTGGGGTCACGAGGTCAAAGGTCACAGGGCTCATTATGTATCCTAAAATAGCTCGTGATCGTGTTATCATTAGAACCAACAGATGGATTACAATCAAACTTGAATTTTAAAAATTGCTTCCATTTTGGTTTGTAAAATTGCTCTATGGCGGAGGCATTTTTCGACTGCGCGCAGTTGAAGTTCCATCTAGTTTAATATGACTTTAGATTTTATATTCTGTATGATGAAATTTGAATGCTATTTCTAATGATTTCACTTTCATCCTCGATACTTTTTGCGTGAAGGTGTGATGTCACTCGGTGTTGAGGCTGGTGTTGAGCTATCGATAACGTGATCGGTATCGCCTTTCTAAACTGACCGTCGGTGTTGGAGCTCGGTTCAGCAGCCTTTCCACGCTCTCAAAACCGACACCAAACACCGTACTTGAAATTGCTCATTGTGTGTCTGGACAGTTGATTTAAAACGGCAATTTGAAGAACTTTACAAGCAATATTTCATAAATCTTCTATTATCTAAGACTCAAGTTGGAAAATATTATGAAGGACAAATATTTGTGATGGTTCGTGCTATTTTATGATGTAATGTGAATGCAAAAGAGAAGGCTTTATGTTAAGTGTCCGGACAACCAACCTCCTATCATATCACTTTTTGATGAGTTTGCAGCCCCCCACTTATTTTTGTTCTTGCCTCAATGTGGTCTCAGGGAGCTAAGGCCAAAATCAAATCAGGTTGTTTGAAAACTGATGTTTTTACAGTTCATATGTTTTGAAAGTTTGTAATGGGTACAGCATCGTCAATCACCTTAATTATTCTGTATGTCAGAAAAATTATAAAAGAATTATAAAGTTGCCCCCAACCAACCTGTCTGGAAACGTTACAATGTTTGTGTATACATACCTTGATAAGATTTTATATTTTATGCATCTTTCAGGGAGGACGATTCTATTTCATGGAGCACACAGAGACGCACGACAAGAACAGCTGGACACACTTCGTGCAGAGGATGGTGGTCCCGGTATTCCTTGCCATTGCCAAATGCCAAATCAACAATACCTTCTATGTTTCCGTAGACCGGGCCGGGTTTAGCAGGGTTCAGTACACCAAGATGGATATACCCAAGTGTCCGCGTTTGTTCAGGTCCCATGTGTTTGGATTTGCAGTGAAGTAGTCCTGATTACATTGGCATGGTCTTGGGGTTTGGCAGTTGTAGTGACACCTTCTCTTCCGTTCCTGGTTTAATTTTGTTTTTCACATTCAGTATAGTAGAATGTAGTGATGCTAGACCAGGTACAGTTAAAGTAAGAAAAGAAGAAGATTGCCGTTTCAACCAAAATGGTATAAACTTGAAGCTTATTACATTGAGTTAATTTCTTTAAATACTTTCATTCTATGTTATATCAAAAGTGACCCAAACTCAATAATAAGTATAAAAAACTAAAAGTGTATTTATACATGAATGAGCTTTCCCCAAGCTTTCAGAGATTCAAGTACATGTATAGTATTACCTGAATAAGGCACACAAAAAAAAACATGTTTAGCATCCTGCCTTTTTGAAAAAAGGGAAGGAGGAGGCCCGTTTTTTTCTTCTTTTTTTTTTTTTCAAGACGTCAGCTCGGCACATTTTCCAAGACATCCGGCTTGGCTACTTTTCAATTTTTTCAGAAAAATATCATTTTAGCATTATGTTTTTCGTGTTTTTCCATTAAAAAAAAGCAGGTGGCCTAAAAAAAGGAAGAGGGTGTGGACGCTTAACATAAATTTTTAAAAATTTCGCCTAATGGTAAATGTCTACAGTCGTTGGGTTGTCATTTAAAGACCCTATCCGATGAAAACACAACTTTGTATCAATGGAAAGCTGAATAAACATAGAATATAAAAGGAATAAATAATATTTTCTCTTTCAGTATTGCACAAAAGCAAATTAAAAGCTCATTTTCCGCACCCCTCCAAATTACAGGTCAATAGGGGTCAAATTTGCCGCAGTTACGGTGACGACATAACATGTGTGGACCCGACCGCCTCGCCTACATTGTATTATAGCTGAGGCGATGAACCATGCTTAATTTTTTCAAAGTCATTGTGGTCATGCGTACTCCACATAAGATAATGTCATCAAGTTGATAGCTAGTTTTTAGGTCGACAACTTCAGATTTTCAAAGCTTTAGATTTCAAGTTTTCAGAGAGCTATTTTACTAATTGCTCCTCTGAGGCTCTGACAGACACTAAAAATAGCATTTAATTGATATTATTGTAATCTATGGCTTAAAAGCTTTCCATTGATATATAATCCATCTATTTCATTCTTCACTTCTGACGGGGTCTTTAATGCCTAGTTGATATGATACAGTACATCTAGAGTCTTTCTAACAGCTCTAAACGGGATACTCTCTTTGCTTTTTGATAGTAGGTAGTCTTTATGACAACTTTGTGTTTGTATTAGATTACACCTTTTTTGTTTGACATTCCATCGTAGCTTTTGCCAATGATGTTTCCTTTGAATACATGATGTAGGTCTTAAATTGCTTGTTTTTTTCCATTGCATATGTGTATTGAATTTCATTGAAGTGCTATATAAAATTTAAAAAATCATCAAGTAGTGTTTGTAATTAATGTTGCCAACTAGGAATTATAGTTTTTGAAATGGGAGGGGGCGGAGATATAGATCATGTAGTATTTTAAAGTGAAAAATCATTATTTTCAAACAAAAAATGCTGCCTGATGATGATGATGATTATTTGTACCTCGAACATTATGTACCTCAATGAACATTCAGTATTCTTAATGCCATGTACTTTCTGTTACACAGATCAATTACATTTAATTCCATTAAGAAATAGGCATCATGAAGGCGTGGGGGTCTCAATTCATATTCTCAGGTCTAACACACGATCATGATTTGTTACTGGAGTCTAAAAGGACCCTCCATTTTGCATACTTTCAAGAACATTTTTCCCCCACAAAATATGACACTCTTCTGCGTACTAAAAGCTTGTAATATAAACCAATTTTTGGCCTACTGAGTACACAACCACAAAAGTCACCCTATTTTCAAAAATACTGTACAAACCCATCAGCATGTCAGCAAAAATCTTGAAAATATAAGCTCTTTTGAGTGCAATTCCTTGCTCTTTCAAAAATATGTACATGTACCCACCCCTTTTTACGCGATCTATCATACATGCACAACATGAATATGAAGTGATACCATTGGGCATTAAAGATACTATGTCCCTTTTGCAGCCAACATCAAATTCTGTAGAACTTTGCAGGAATTATGAATATGTCATGTATGTCCTATCGGTGAAATTTAAACGTTAGCAGTGTCCTAATATTCAAATTATGCAAGGAAACCCGTTTACTTGCTAGACTTCACTGTCAGACACTATTGAGTGACTGACTGGCTTTTTCATCTTTGGTAATAACATACATAAAATGAGCTGTAAAGGGTACATGAGCATTTGTCTACATCAATAACCCACTTCTTGTAATGGCCAAAATTAAACTGATTGAATCTTTGCGCAGCATAAAACGTACGACCATTCGGTACAATGGTCTGAAAATCAGACTATTACTTACTGGCTCTATAGCTCCTAAGTCGATTCGACAACTAATAGTCGTTATTTTCCCACTTAAAGACATTTTCAAGCCCCCTTTTTTTTAGGGAAGTTCTAAATTAGTATTGTCTTTCAAATGCCGTTGGAATTTAACCTTTTCATTTTTTGGCCTGCAAATGGGACATAGTACCTTTAAGGTTGTTTTTCATGATACATCCATGTATCATGTTCTGTGTATAGTTGAATATGAATTAGAGGTCTATGCTTATGCATTTTTAATCTGATGTATAGTGGACTAATGCACCCTTTCACGGTTACAAGAGTGCGCATGCGCCCACATGTGCGCCATTTTAAATTGCGAGTAAACAACTTGTTTACTGGCAACAACAAAAAATGGAGCCCATGTCAAAATGATGTGAGCTCGCAGCGCAGGCAGTGACGCAACAATACATGCGCATCTGAAAACATTGATGATGCAATGTTTACTCTGAAATTAAAATGGCGGCTTTAACCGTGAAAGGGTGTATTGAGTACAGTATCCATTTACGGTAAAAATTATACAGAGATATTTTTTACAAGACCAGCTACCGGTACATGTGTTTTCTATTCTCGTATTCCATACCTTTTCCCGAGAGAGATTACTGATGTGTGCCTTCTACTACACTGTACACTTTCTTTGGAAGAATAGTGTGGCCAAATGTGTTTCAAACTGTTTTTTGTACCATATTTCATTTGAAACTGGCAAGCTTGCAGTGGGTATGGGTATGTCGTGGATTGTAGAGAAATATACATCAATGGAATACTTTGTAGTAAGTTTGAATGTGTAGAGTTTATTATCATTCTTTCAAAAAGGATTTGGCCAGTTAGACTACTGTAAATGATGATTGAAAACTTTAGTATGCAGTTTGTTGTTGTTGAAGGTGGTTTGAAATTGACCATGTGAAGAATATGAAACAGTACAAGTCTCTCATTCAGAAAATAATTTTTTGTTTCTTTTCCTTCTGACTTAAATGACCTAACTTTGCAAACATGATTATTCCATTCAAGAAGCTGTAACTTTGATTTAAAGATAGAAATGCAATTGCAAGTATGAATACTATCATTTACAATTTTGTTTACAGTTCCCCATATAGCACCTGCATTTTTTTCACTGCTAGTGGGATTGTTCAAAATCCGTTGTTAGAATACTCCAACTTAAATTTGTGTAGTACATTTGTAAATTGGACCGAAAGCTGTTTACCACAAAATTGCAGGTGACGATGATTGTTTCGGTTTGTTCATTTCATCTGCTTCACCGATCAAGTGCTTAAATGTAAACTTATGCTGCACTCTACATGCACGAGAATGCATTGTTTATGAATGGGGGACTTTATGTACAAAGTTCATCCACATCAGTCGGATGCATGACTTACTATCAGTCTTCCAAATTATTTACTTCAATGTCATAAAAACAGAATTGTGCAGTATATTCATGCAAATTACACACAAATTTGAAGAGAAACAGGATTTGCTGTTTCAAACAGCAAATCATGAGGACATGAGGCCAGACAACAACTGGGATTGGATTTACAATCATGATATTAGGGACTTTTAGATTTACACGACGAGAACGTGGACTGCCACGTGTGCCATGGCACTGGCCATTACCTAAAAGGATGTCACCGTCGCAGTCCACGTTCTCGTCGTGTAAAATCTAAAAGTCCCTAGTAGTAGTAGTGAAGAGGAGGGTAACAAACTCCTCACAAAAGTTCTGCATTTCAAGTTCAAGTGTTGCCATCTCTCTTAGCGCTGGTATCATTGAAAAGCCTGTTTATTCCACATATTCAGGTGTGCTGCACATTCCATGATTACATAATCATTACAAATTGGGCATCATTGTAAAGTGGAATGAACAGGCTTTTCAATGATACCAATGTCAAGTATAATAATATAGCAACAAGAGAGTATTAATGGTCAAACTTGAATTGTAGAAATGCTTAAAGACTGATGCATTATGCTGATGAGTTCCTTCTTTTCCCCCTAGATTATTTTGCTTTGATAGTGTTCTATTTTTAATTTGTTGTTTGCATATTTTGAGTATGACTGAAAGAGTTATGTTCAAGCATTGTGTAAGCGCAATTCGTGTTGAAAAGATAAAACATAGTTTAAACTTTAAAGATGATTTGATTCCCTGCGTGAAAATGGTAGCTATCGATTCGTAAACCAAGATTACAATTTTCTATGCCATTGTGTGTTTTGATGTAGTCTTTGTACCTGTACATGTAGATATAAGTGTTTTCCAAATTATTTAAGTTGATAATGGAAGTATATTCTACATTGTTTGCACACAATGATTACAAATCAGGTTTGAAAACAAGTAGTTATGATATCTCTTCTTATGACGTTATTGTATTGCTTGTTAGTTGGGGTTTTCAGTTGTATATTAACTCACTTATGACCTACCCCTATTAACATTAAGAAAAGAAGTTCATGAAATATTGGGTCCATGTGTATTGTGTGCCATAGCCTTTTTTACTGTATATATTGTAACCCTGAAATACGAGTACATGGCCTTACTACAGTACCTTGTAATGGGAATGTTTTCACCTGAATAACATTCAATGTATAAACAGCAGATAGCTAAATATAAATAAAATATATTACATGTATTCATTTGTTCTCTCCAATCTCCATGCAAAAGCTAGAAAGCAAGACCAAAGCTAAGTGTTGTTAATTGATAATGTGTAGATTTAGTTCCTGTGAGTTTTCTTTGAATGATGTAATTATATTCACTTGTAAAATCATGTTTTACTTTCTATCAATAAAATTGTTAAAAAATGATGCAAAAATGTATTATAGTGTAATGTCATTTTCATTTGTTCATGAAGTGCCATGTATGTCCATATCCGAGATGATCAACTTGGTGAAACCATGGTACTAGTAGTAGGTCCATGGTGAAATCATGCCACACACAAAGATTTTTATCTTCCTCATCATTTCTGAATTATTGCAAAGCAAATAACTAGAAGGGGGCAAAGTCTGCCCTTATCATTCATACAGTATGTACATTCATTGTAGAAGGGCAAATATCTTGTGCCTGTTGATTGTAGTCATTATACATACATCTCTTTCCTTTTCTACACCCTTTTAACATTAAGACTTCTTCGCTCTGATAATGTGCCTCTTCTTGACTCAAATACATACATACATACCTGTGTATCAACATTTACAAAAAATGCATTCATGATCCATCTCTCAACATTACTGAAATAAAACTTTATTATGATACATATGGGTAATATGATCACAATTGTCCTACCCTCTCAACAACAAAATATAAGCCCTCAATCTCTCCCACACCCTAGTCTACAACGCTCATTCTCCAGACTCACTCCAATACATACATGTATCAAAATTTAAAAAAAAGTGTCCATGATCCATCTATTAACATTATTGGAATAAATATTTATACACACCAATGAAGAAAGACAAGAAACACAGGATAGTTGAGGATACATATTTTTTTAATTCAAATCATGGCGGAGTATAACCCACTCCAACCAATCAACTTGATAACACTGCTTTTCTTCAATTAAAAAAAAGGGGGAATTCATCCATTAAGTAGCTTCCTTGGCCACTAGCCTAGTGCAATAGTACATTTGCAATAACTACAAACTTTCTTTCTTAAAATGCTACATAGGAGCGTGTAAAGCTACAATGCATGGTTTGAATTTGAACTGTGTGTGTGTGTGTATGTGTGTGTCGACACTGGTACTATTTGCAAAGATGCAAACTGACCAGTGGTGGACGTGACATCTTACGTAACTGTCAAACATAGCTTGAAACATTTTTAAAAGTGAGATACAGAACAAAAAGCAGCACGACAGAAGTCATAATATTACAAAAATAAGTCACATTAAAAAAAAAAGTAATACTTCATCCTGTCTCTGCAAATGTCAATACAAGAAATTATTATTTGATTGTTGCCAAACTGCAAGGAAGCAAGTATGGCAGTCAATGCTTTCTGAATCTAAAAAATAACCATCACATTAAAAAAAAAAAATTCCTCTAAATAGCAATCATAAATAAAATCTGCCTACTATAAGATTCATGTCCTAATTAGCAATATTTTCAGCCTGCTCAAAAGTACAGTTCATAAATATACAAATTGCAAAAAAAAAATTCAATTTGAAATTCAAAGGTTAGCAAGGAACAAGACAAAAAACAATGGCTCAATTTCCAAACAGACAAACATTTGCTGACCAGAGCACCGACAAATACTTAATCTTGCAATGGCATATATGCAATAACAAATGGTGCACATCCGTGACCAATAACACAGACAAAAAAAGAAAATATACCCAACCAAATTTATGCACACATTATCTTTTCGATCCACATTATCATGAAATTCAAAATCACTATTACATTTTATTCATCTTTGAAGAAAAAAAAGGGAGGAATTATGTACATTATACAAGAGATGGATATCAATACTTAGTTCAAAGTACAACCTAATAGAGTGGTGAAGTGTGACGTCATCAAAAATCTATTTTTGGAATTTCTCAATTTTTTCTTCATTTTCCGAAAGACAATCAAAAATAATGTCCAAATGTCGAAAACCAATTTAATATGTTAAGTATTGGCTGAAATATGACCATCTGAATAAAAAGATTGTCTATGGGAACAGTGTTATATTGCTCTGGCTCCTAATGTTATGAACCAGAGCAATATAACACTGAGTTCCCATAGGCAATCTTTTTATTCAGATGGTCATATCTCGGCAAATACTTAACATATTCAATTGGTTTTCGACATTTGGACATTATTTTTGTGCTCTTTCGGAAAATGAAGAAAAAATTGAGAAATTTCAAACATAGATTTTTATGACGTCACAGCTTCGGTACTCTATACACCATTCTCAATTCTCACCATCTCTGTCACTGTGCAATAGAGGGAGCTCTTTAAGAAATTACACAGAGGTCATGGAGTCTTTCCCAGAATTCACAATTATTTGTTACCATACCATTACAAAAGTTGACAGGATCACTGCCATCAAATACCACAAAATAATGATAATCAATCAACAGTTTGAAATTATATCTTATACTAACTAAACCACTTCAACAAGATTGCTAACTTCTATAGAAAAGTGGAAATGTGTACAAATGTCAAATTTAGGTGGGGTATCATAAATATTAAATAGGCGTTCAAGAAAACATTTTTTTCCCAATCAATACATGCACAACACACACTAGATTTATTCACAGGAATGTCTCCAATTAAACTTGCTGCAGGTAAGTTTTATACATATACAAAGCAATTATGTGATGTGTAGTTGGA
>CP137680.1:13012615-13138377 GCA_037976565.1 Mesocentrotus franciscanus | reverse complement strand
GTGTATGTTGGATAGTAATAAGCGAGTCGTTCATAAATCGGGGCCTTGTCTTATAAAGAGTTGCAATTAATGACTCTAGATTGATTACAAGGCCTCCAATCAATTACAAACTAAGTAACCCACATCTCTTTAGTACAGAGTTTCGATTGATTTCAAGTTGCAATCAATTTGAATCAATTATAAGACAGAACCCAGAACACACATACATATCCAATCTCTTTTAAAGACTGTGTAGTACTATGTTAAGTCAAGCAATATACAGTAGTACCATATACCGGTATGAAGATCTTATGCCAGTATCTGTCAATGAACAGCTTTGTTTCATTAATCTCATTTGAGAAAACTTTATTCTCAAAATCAAGGTATACATTTATCCAAAAGACTGTATTTTTTGTGTTTTTTTAATAAACGAGTTGTAGCACTATCATGCAATCTAATGCTATCAAATTGGCAATATCTATCCAACTCAAATTAAATAATGGTCATCACAGACCTGAGAAATTGTAATAACAAGAAATTAACTAAAGAAATAAACATACAAGATGAGTATCTGAAGGCATTCCACTGCATGATCACAACTCTTGCTAATAATGAGGAAATTAACCACTTACCGGGTAAAATACTATTACTAAATGGAAGATACACACCTATCAGTGGGAGATACTATTTTATTTAACCAAACACCACTTATAAGTATGTTACAAATACTCTTACACCCTTATGTGAAAATCAAATATATAAAACTCAATTCTCAAATTGTATGAAGGCATATTAAAGAAAACTCAATATGATTGTGGTTTCCCATACTCAAAACCTTAATTTTGCAATTTCATGAAAATAGTTAGTAAAAAAAACTTCCAGACAAACATAACAATAATTACATACAAAATGAGAAAAATTGTGAAGAATTTCAAAAAGAATTATTTGGAAATCTAATGAGTTGACTCCAAGGAAGTTGTTACCAACATTACAATCATGTATAGAAACACAGAGATCTCTGTAACAGACATCTCTAGTATCTTCACTTTTCCTTCTCCTTCAGACTCCCAACAGGAAAAAAGAATAGGCCAACAATAACAACAGAGAGAGTGCAATGGTAAATGACTATCACTACAAATGAACAAGGATTTATGGCTAAACCTACAGTGCATCATGTCATAGTCTCTAGCACACACACACAGACAATATTTGGACAATCATAGACAGAAGTCGACATAATAAGTCACAAAGTAATACATCTTCTTCTTCATATCTTTCATACTTGTGGTAATCACATGGTTGGTGGGCCTCAATAATATACAAATGACAAAAGCACATCATAATATGCATGCTGATGTTATTTCAGAAATAACAAGGACTTTCACATATTACTTCAATGTATCCACTTCAAAGTGCAACACTTCTACGAGCTCCCTACCTACCAGTAGACTACAACATGTATACAAGACTCAATGATGCCAATTTTAGAGTATCAATATTTTAGAGTATCAATATGTTAACATGAATATGTACTTTCAGCATGCAGGGTTAAACATCTCATAGATAGGAGAATAACAAGTACCAGTAGTAATAATAATAATAACGTAATAAATAGATACAGGGCGGAATGTAGTCAACACAAAGTCGTTAATGTAGTACAGTTATCATAACATATATGACTACTCCCAAGCGGTGTATAGGTAAGTGATTACATGGAAGATGTGAAGAAATCAATCAAAATGATATTGTAATTTAAAGATCAGGTGACACAAGGTATATAACATACAAGGCAACTTCATCGAACTGATTGACATTGTCTCATGCTGAGAGCCAAAGAACATTAATACTGTTTTTTTTAAACATGAAATAGCCACAATCTGAATCAAAGTAGATGATGTTGTATCTGTCAAGCAATCACCCATGGTTAACAATGCAGTTTCTACAATGTACAACAGGAAAGAATAAAATAAATCATTTGGGGATAAGCGCAACAGCGCCCCCTTCTGTTGAGATGGTACAGTTTCTAGAAAGGGATAGCTACACAATGTGCTTTCATGTAGATCTTCTGCAGTGTTACTCACACAACTCTCACGTATCGTGCATGCTGAAAGACAGTATCCAAATGATGCTCTGATATGAATACGGAATAACCACAAAATATTCTTTTAAAATAATGACATACTGTATACTCAACTTCAAAATGCTATGTGAATTAACTTAAAGATACAATGGTTCAACTGCTATGATAGAGGTCAATGGAAGAGTGCAAGCCATTGCGCCATTCTGGACTTTAAAAATCTGTTTTATATGCACCACACTGGGATACTGCCTAAAATTTCATGAAAATCATAGAAAAGATGGATTATTTTTAATATACTGTACATGTAATAATACTAACACCCAATGTCCAGTGAGGGGTTAATGATTTTAATTCATCAATTTCTTTAGTATGTCAAGTAAATATTCTTTGCCACTCAGAAAATCTATCCAATTCAGGAGAATAGAGATAACAAATTCAGGATTTAATTTTCCAACACGAACATAAATCAATGTGACCAAGTACCCTACTTCATGAGCTCATATTATCATAATATGACCTCCACGTGTACTTAACCATGAAATTAATACCGTTGTCAGCATCAGCCATTGTGGACAATACATAGGTAAGCAGCACAGGAGTGCTTTATCGCCTGAAACCTCCACCGACACAGAAATCAACATGACTCTTTTCTTCACCTGGGGCAACAGCAGCCCGTTGCCATGGTAAATGTTAAATCGGCTGAAAGCTATCTGCATCATTGACAGGAAGGTATTCATGACTACGCTCCAGACTTTCCATTGGAAACCAATATGGCTTCCTCGGTCCATCAAATCATGTGTCTTGATCGTAAAGCCAGCATAATGTGAGAGCTAGGCCGAGATACCGTATATGCCAGAAAATAAATGATGCCAAGTCCCCCAAATACTTGGATATTACCCAGGGTTCAAACTACACCAATTTTAATACTGTCACATGTGCAATGTAATACTAGTCCATGACATTGTGCAAGGTAGAAAATGGATAACAACTCCCAAATACTGAATATTGATGACAGAATACCATATTTGGGTTTATACTGTTGTACACAGAAAATCTCAATTTTGTATTCTTTCATCAATATTCATCTTCAAACACATTTGTTTTGAAAAATCCTTGCAGAAGTGTGTGTTAAATGACATCCTCTTTCACATCATTATACAATTTAGGTGAAATTTTGCCATCAAATTTATGAAACTCCCAACACTTTGGAGAGGCTTTAAGCTGATCACAGATGATTGAATGAATATCAACGTTATATGATATGACATCAAATCGACACTGCCCAATGTTCTATTAGATTTAAAATTCTATCACTTACTAATTCTACAATGAAATACATGTACAGTTTTCTTTGAAGCTTATTTAGTTGTAATCTACTCTATCTGGTTACGTATAAATAATGAGTGCATTTCACAACAGGCGTATCTGTCATATTTACAACAACAACAAATCTCTGTTCAATGATGTTCATCCTGTTAAGATATTTAAAGCCAATTTTCTGTTTTAGCACATGAAAACTTACAAATCTGGATTACATATTGGACACATGTCAAATGTGATTTCATTTATTGTTTGCCTTGTTAATTAGAATTAATGGAGGTAATAGACATACATATACCAGTACCCATTTCTAAATTGTGTTTGGCAGAAGAGAAACATACAGCACCGACTTAAAAATCTCATTACCGGTACATGTTCAGAGGAAGAGGAATACTAATATACCTACCGGGTATAAATTCTAATGCAATATCTCATCTTCTCACTTCATATGATAAACTGAAATTAAATGTCATGTCATTCAAAATGCCCATCAATTTTGTTTATAGAAATATGCGGCACAATAACACAATATGATCAAATTTCATCGGGAAAATAAATATGCAGGCATATACCTTTGAATGATCGAAACCTTATTGACTTCAAGGGAGTAGACAAGGATTGAAATGTTAATGGGTACAAAAAAAAAATGTTTGAGAAAAAGCAAACAAAGACAACATACAATGCAAAAGAGCAAGAAAAAAAAGTTCACAATATAAATATCCTGTCTGAGGATAGAAACAAATTAAAATGAATACAAGCACATTTTTTTCAAATGAAAGGAGATAAATAGGAGAGTATGGTTTGTCTGAGAAAATCAATATTTCATAGAAGGGCGCGTTAGAACTCCACCTCACATATTATGATTTATCCATCAGCTGTTTCTCAAACCGTATTCATTCCCAATTTGGCGCTGAATGACAGACAGCCATCTGTATTTCTGTGATTATTTTTAAAATCCTTTATCAAGAGTTGAGACAAATATTTTTGAGCATGTTTACAAGCACTGTTCATCCTGTCAAAATTTATTTTGTGGTTTTTATCTAAGTTAAAAGGCAATGGAAAGTAAACTCATTATTTTGGAATTTGGTAAGATAGTGAGGTGTTCCGATTATTTTAAACAATATCTGGATTCATTTTTCAATCCCTCTGATTATTTATTTCTTTGGCTAAATATGAAATTCATTCAAAAGACTATTGAAATGAGAAAGATTTCACACCTGATCGAAAAGAAAAAAAAAAAAACTGTGAGTAACTAATACTTGGTGTTTACAGATCTTCAATTGCAAACTATGTGCTTTTTTAAAATAAAAGTATCCTTTAAAACACACAACCCTCAGCCATGTGAATAAAATTAATCATCAAAAACATATATTAAAGTGCTGTACAATTTGTGAATATTCTGGGTACATTCAGACAATTCTTCTATGGATTGTAGTCTAGTTACCGGTATGTTAGATCTGAATGACATGGCACCAATATCATAATAATTACAAAATCAATGCCCAAGCCCCAATATCCATATTCACGACAAGATAACATATGACCGTAAACATTCAAATTTTGCAAGTATGGCCTCTGTGGCACCAAACGAGATAAACGCCAAACCGACAACACGTCAAACAGGAAATTACATCACGACAAATGGTCAAGAATTGGTCGGTTTGGAGACAGTTTGGCAATGTGACTGGGGATTAATGAATACTCAACTCTGATATAAACATCACATGAGCTTGTAGATATGTGTAATCAGAAATCACCATTGATTAAACATATCCTTGCCTCTAGTCTGGATTTAATTCGACACGTCTTCGGACGAGGATTTGTCGGACCTTGTACTTGCTCACATCTATGACTCACCACCACCCCTCATGACACCAACAAGAAATCAATCACAGAACATTGATTTCCAACTAGCTGTCCCTTTCAGAGGGACAAATGTACAAATCTGAATTAGAATGACTAAATATTCACATCTTGGCTAGATAAGTTAAAAACAAGGTTTCTAGAAAGAGGAAATAGTCGACTCAGGCCTCAGTACGATGCCTTCATTGCCAAATAAAAGGAAAGAGAGCCCTTACTGATACACACGTATATACAGAAAAGCAATGCCCAGCATTGCATTGCTTGCAGGAGGTATAACAAAAAATATACCTTTTCCTCCTGTCTTTAACTGATTCATCCATTTATCCTTCCTGGCCTTTCTCATCTTTCATTTCAATTTCATTAAGTCTTTCAAACTTAACATCCTTACAACGGATCATCACGATGAACATTGATCACAGTGTTTCTAAAATTATGCATGAATTTTGTTAATATTTCGTTTAAAAAAGAGCATTTTCCTCAGTTTCTTCATGTTCTTCATTTGGAGGCATGAAGACACAAGCAACAATTTGGTTAAACGATTGAAAGTGCCAGCTACATGTATGATATCTCATTAAATAAACAACGGCCTGCAGAAAATTACAATACCTCCTAGTTATAAAGAGGTTGTTTACTTTATAAGTATCAATTTCGCTGTCTCACGGGTCTCAATTTCAGTAAGCATGAAGCACTTAAGAAATGCAAGATTGCGAATACTTGAGTATGATTATGAGAAACATGAGTCCAAATGAAAAACATACGGTACATGTACCAATATTCCAGTCAAAATTTTCAGGACAAACCTTAAATTCGGCCCAAACCATTTTTTCTCCTTTAAGGCTTGTTCAGATATGATGCAGCAAAACTGCGGTGGTTTTTTAAGATGACTTAAAGTGTAATACGCTTCATAACAAAAAATGCTCAGTGAATACGCGCATAAGTCCTTTGCTGCACGCAGTTGCCATTCATTTATACGCAAAAAAACAACCTCCTTGCGGCAGTTTACGAGCCATATTTGAACAAGCCTTCATTAGTATACCTTAGAGTGTTACAATATATGTCACCATCCAGCTGTAAATGTCAGTTGTAAATCATTATAAGAAAAGCATTAAACTGGTAAACACAAACTCTTCACATTAATCATCATATTACCAAGGGAACCATTTCAATAATTGACTGTCACAACCAGCACTGCAATGAGAATGTTACATGTGTATGTACGATGGTAGAAGGAGTTAAGTCACATTTTTGATGCTTTTTGAATAGGCCATGGTGAGATCTAGAAGGGCCTTAGAGCTTCTTGTGTTACATCAATCACAGGTCAGGGTGTAGGTCATACAATGAAGCAGATCGTACTTGAATGAAGTCCTCCTGGTTTCTTGAACCCATCATTACAACTTTGAGATGAATGAGTAGATCTTTCTATCTTGCAAGAAGCATCTACCTATTGTATGCTTCCAAGCACCCTTCCTTCCATTTTTTTCCTTCCTCTTGCTTTCCTCCTTTTTCTTTCCCTTGCTTTCCATTAATACCATGTAAATTCACTTCATATCACATCCAATGACGTGTCCGAAAAATGACTCCTGCATGCAAGGCTGCAAGCGTCATCCAAACAAGCAACATTAACAACATTTACGATGAAAACAAATCCATACGCTGACAGCGACAAGAACATGACAACGACGACAAAAAAATACACTATCTACAATAGCCCCCCAACATCAATGCACCAGGGGGTAAAATATTCCTGCAAAGTGAAAGTAGAGCTTCCAGTATGGATACTTTGCAAAGAGTCTGTTGTTGGCTATATGGTAGCGCAAGAGGAAAGGAGTTCTAAGCGTATCGCTGACGCTGTACGGCCTCGGTTCCCAGTAAGGGTAATGGAAGTGGATGTTGTAGATGCTTGACCAGCGGGCAAAGACCGCTTTCTCTGTGATGAAGAGATGACCGCTCGTCAGCCTGACCTCGCTTGTATGGTAGTACGTACACTCGGGCTTGGAGGAGGGATCGTAGTAGTGGTAAGGCACCTTTTCATTGGGATGCTCCTGCAAAGGAGTAAAAATAAAAAAGGAAAAGGGTTAGTATAATTCTGACTGATATAAATATATATATATATATAAAGTCAAACCTGTCTATCAAAGGAAACAGGAAAACTAGCCACTGTAGACAGGCTGCCTTTCTAGACAGGTTCCTCAACACACATATCCTTCCAGGTTGAGGCAATATGGGTGACCACTATAGACAGATTGTATTTACAGAGATGGCCGGCTGCCAAGACAGGTTTAACTATACTAAGTATGGGACTATTCACAACTCATGGCAATAACAAATCACATTGTACAAATGAAATGAATGAAAATTGATCAATTTTTTACAAACAGAATTATCATGAAATTGATGGAGTGGGAATACAATGATTGGACAGAGCAATGCTATATTACACAAGTCATGTGCTTAATGTATATTTATCAAATTATTGCTGGGCGAATATAATCTAACAAAAATTAGTCTAGTAGTTTTTGATAATTGCAATTACTTTCAAAAAGTGTGCAAGGCAAGAATTACTCCAGCCCCACTGAGTAAGGAATTTGCAGATAAATCAAATCAAACCTTTTTTTCCAACAAAAATTATGCTATACACTGTATATAATCATGTGCCATACAAGTAAATGTCATAAGTCTATTTCTGTCCCTTTGTGTCAGTGTTCTTCTCTCTCTATCTTTCTCCCCCCTCTCTCTCTCTCTCTCTCTCTCACTCTCTCTCTACCCCATCTCTCTCTCCTTATTTTTCTCTCTGCCTCTATCTCTCAGCCCATCTTTGTCAGATTCTCTTCATAGATCTCTCCCTCTCTTACAAAAGCAATTTACATGTGCCTGTACACACAAGATAAATATCAGCAAACACTGGTACCTGTCATTGTTATTTGCCTTAATAATAATCTCAGCATTTATATTGCTAATTCCAACACAATGATGGTACCCATTCTAATGAACCTATTTTGAGCCATAAATTGTCACTGTCAGTCTACGACCAATTATCATGTAAGAACTTCCAAGGGTCATATTTGTAGTACTAATTCTCTCTGTCAGCGCTATTATTTTCAATTCAAAACATTACCCTCAGATATTTTTATAATTTTATTCAATATGTAGATAAACAAGACAATATGATGACATGATGTATCAAATATGGTGGCAGAGGGGTCAAATTTAATGTGAAATTTAAACAAAAGATATATAATTTCCAATTTCAAACATGGACAGTTATGGGTTAATCCAGGGTATAAGCTAATTCGATGCTCTTTTTTCTCAAACGATGAGATGCTATTACCTGGGATAGATAGATGTACATGAGATCATATCGCGATCTGCATCGGCACAGCAAAATAGTGACATTACTGCAGGGTAACTAAACCATAAACAACACCTCCTATCAAGGGAATCGAGAGGGTCTAATACGCAATATATCTCCTATACAAAAACCCTCAGCGGTAATTAGCATTCCGACTCCAATGAATATTTACTCCAAGTTCATAACAATAAAATTGCTCAGGGGACTGCTTGCTCATCATCTCGTCTGTTTGGAGCCAGAAGGGTGTTAACACATATACTTAAACGTAGAGACAATGCCCCTCTGGCTCTGAACAGACGATCTTTTGCTCTTTTTAACGGAGAAAAGGCACGACGACGGCTCCCCAGGTTTTTCTCCTCCGCGCTGAGTCATGTGACACCTGCATTTTATTTTTCAGCGAAACAAGATCCCCAAACTCCAGACTTGTCATAAATAAAATATGGGGAACAGAAATAAGAGGCAATTATAAGCAGCTTGTCTCATCAATATTCCCTACATGCAGGCATTACGTGAAAGGGAATATAATGCAAGGTTTATTTTCTTCTTCACAGATGTGTTTGAGCAAAACAGGAAGTATGTCTGGGCAAATTAATGCAATGTTTGCTTCACAACGTACATCTTACCCTGTGTTCAGATTATTTTTTTGTATGGCTACAAGAATCGCATGGCCATACGATACGCAATTAATTTAATCCTAGTCTGAACATCGTATAACGAAACGTCATATAGAACGTCATTTAGAACGAAAACTCAACAAAGAATCAAAGCCCTGATCTATCGTAGTCTGAATGTCATATTGTACGAAAATCATATTACTGGGTAGGGCTTACCGTGAGTGCGCACTAATGATTGGCCAGCTATCACGTTGACTGACCTCGTCAGAAATTAGTTTCTTTAATACATGATGTTAACTGTTTTCTAGTCTGTATGCTACTTTCACTATACAATGATTCTTTATAATTTCTTTACAAGTTATCATGTCGAGTTGTCCACTGACCTCGTCAGAAATTAGTTTCTTTAAAGGGACTTGTTAACATTGTTCAGATGAGAGAAAATGGTGCTAAGGTAGTGACTTCAATGCTAGATGTACAATTAAAGATAATCGGAAAGTTTGAGTGAAAACAAACCATTATTAATGATAAAAATTGAAAAAGCTGATCTGATTGATTTCTGAATTCTTTGAGTTCATTTTAAAGTGACTCGGTAACATTGTTGAAGGTTGATGAAAAACTGCTTAATTTTTGTATGAAATGTTACTTATTATATTCCTTCTACTGTACTAACCCTCTAGCATGCAAAAAATCCTGAAAAATTCTCAAATCACAAAGATATTTATGGTTTTCTTTGAAGGCGTCACTGGTCAACACCTTCTAACAGTAAATTCTCCCAACCATTTTTTTAATTTTCCCAACCGTTTTCCATGAAAATAAGACATACTGTAAGACAGGATTTAAAAAAAATGATATATAGAGCGAATTCATAGCTTTGTGACGATTTACATTCACCTAAAATGTAATTAAATTGTAATACTATAGTTGGGAGAATTAAGGAATCAATCAGATCAGTTTTTCCCAATTTTTATCGCTCATAATGGTCTGTTTTCACTCAAACTTTTAGATCCTCTTTAAAGTCCAAGTCCACTCCAAAAAAAAAAAACTTACTTTCAATAGAAGCAGAAAATCCCCCTAAAACTTGATTTCCCCATGCCTTTGCCCAGGTTATATGATTTGTATCATATTTGTATCAAAATTTAGTGGATAGTGAGGACATGACGTCACAGACTCACGGGTGAGTTGCCAATTTGTTTAGTGATTTTCAAAGTTTTTCATGTCATTAAAAATTCATAACTTTCTTATTAGTTATCCAATTTTGCTCAAACTTTTTTTGATTGGTTTGTCTGATTTTTCTGCTTCTATTGAAAGTAAGTTATTTTTGGAGTGGACTTGCCCATTAATGTTACATCTAGCATTGAAGTCACTACCTTATCACCATTTTCTCTCATCTGAACAATGTTACCAAGTCCCTTTAATGTCCTTTAGTCAGGCTATATACATCGTCATTATTTCGTAAAACAGATTACTTCAGCCTAGCCCCTCAACATCCTCTAAAATACATCTATCAAGTATTTTACCAATATCAAAATGGGATTGATTTAATTCCATAAAAACAAAGTTATATGACTTTGCAAGAAGAAAGGATATTTTGTGTGAATATCATTTACCTGGATTCCCTGGCCAATATTTTCTACATGATCTTGGTTAAGTAGGGAGAAACAAAAACCTTTAAACCCTTTAACACATACATGTACATATAGTCCTGAGGACTGAATTCTGCCTACAGCCTATGACGTGAAAATATGCAATTCTAAAAACAATTTCATTACTGAGTTGGTCCTTGCTAGGCTCTTGTTCTTTGTATGTTATCTCGTTCATGAATATATGCATTCATGGAAGTGTGAGAGAGCTTAATCAACCATAGGACAACGTAATGATAATATCAACGCATGCATCGATACTAAGAAAAGAGATAAATGAGGAGAGAGAGAAAAGGACAGGAAGAAAATGTGCAGGAGATAATGAGATATCAAGATTGAGAGAGAGATTGAGAGAGAAATTGAGAGAGAGAGAGACAGGAGAAAAAGAGAGAGAGAGAGAGAGAGAGAGAGAGAGAGAGAAAGAGGAGAGAGAAGAGAGGGGAGAGGGGAGAGGGGGAGGGAGAACGAGACAGAGAGTGAAGAGAGAGAGAGAGTGATTTGTCAAAGTATGTGAGCTTCTTTCAGCTTGATAACTGTAATACTTCACACATCAGTAAACACGCCATTTCTTAAAAAGTAAGAAGGCTACATGTACACTACTACATGCACGCACATGTATTTCTATCTCTTAAGCTGTCCACATAAAGCAGCTACACTGTGCTAGAATTACATGCTCGGTATGTGTGTGATGTAACTTGACACAAGAATATATTGCATGCAAATTTCAAGCTACACAAATAGATCATTCAGCATGATAAGGCCAAATAACAAAAATAACGGGTTTCTCGTCCGGACTTTTAAAAAAAAAGGAGGAGGCAGGGCATTACTATTTACTATTTTGCAATATTTAGCTATTTTTTTTCCAAGATGGCTGCCATGCTAATCATAGCTGGCCAAGCCTATTTATTCACATATATTGTGCTATGTGAGTATACTGATGCAATGTATGACAAAACAAATGATTTGTATCGCTTTAGAAGCAATTTAAACAAAATGTATATATCACAGGCTTTTTTTGTTGTCTTTTTGGGGGTCTTTTTTGTTGTTGTTGTTTTTGTTGTTGTGTTTTTTGTGGTCTTTTTTCTTCTTCTGAATAGTAAATAGTATTTAAAAAGGAGGCGGCGGCCAAAAAGGAGGTGGGTGGGGACGAGAACGCTTCATTTTTGTTATTTTGCCTAAAACATCTGTGCTCAAGTCAAGACAATATATTCTAATATTTAAAAGCATTAATTGCATCATACATGTATAGGTAAATGACAAGTAGTGTCAGCCTGTTCATACTGTACAAGTGTTTTTGGACTGTTCAGACTATAGCAAATTTATACGAAAATCTGTCAAGAAATATTGTATAAGGAATCATCATAGGGTGAAAGGGGTGTACAGACTAGATTATATAAAGAAATATTGTATAAAGAAACTAGTTTTGAAGAGGTCGACTGACATGACAGCTAGCCAACCATCAGTGCATGCTTTAATATAAGCCCCTCCCAGTTATACGATTCTGTATGATACCACATTCAGAATAGAACGAGATCCTGATTCTTTCTCAATTTTTTGTTCAAAACGATGCTCGAACAGGGGTTTCTCTATTTGACGATCGTGTTTATTTGTGGAGGAGCTGGATTGTGGAGTAGCTAGAGAGGAAGCTGCACAAAGTTTTTCATGTTTGTCGGATTGCATCTCGCAATACCGAATAAATTATCTTTCATCCTCAGTACAGGCAATGGGTCAAACTTTAATGTTAGTCGGATTGATACTTACTTGCAATAATCCTCGCTGACCATACCATAGACGTTGATTTCATCACACACATCCATGGCAAGCAACATTGTATACCACCCTGTCGATAACCACGTTCTCGCTTGTCTCCTGTAACGGATAAAGTACACAACAATGAAAAATATGATACTTGTCATTTACTAAAAACAATTTTTGTTTGTTTGGTAGCACACATCATACTTGATATCATACATCATACTTGATATCTTTTAAAACTACACTACACTAGTCCTGGTAATGAGAAGTAGTATCTTGAAGAAGAAAAAAGTGGAAAGCACAATTTTCATTTGCATGAGTGTTACACAGGTCGGCAGTACTATTAGTACAGTTGTATTTAAGCTTCATTTCCATGTTTTATTTGCTCAAAATTACACTGAAATACATTTTCTACAAAAATATTTGGCCAAATGTCATTTATTTGTAGTTTTGAATATTCAGAGTAAATTTTGATTGATTCTGTGAAGATCAATTTTCTGTCACTGCCACAACTGAAGACTACCTTTAATTCATCCAATTACAGTGTTTTATCTCATAGAAAATCTGTTTTCATAACTTTAAGGGCCCATGACATCGAATACAAGTGTATTCCTGTTGGTGTGCAGTCCTGCATACATCTCATATTTTGATATGTAAACTTCTGATTTGTTTCATAGATTTTAAATATTTTTGAAATATTTGTTTTTCAAACTTGCAAAGCTCCACCCTAAAACCTCCAGATCTCATTCCCTTGTGACATCATCTGTCAGTCATCAATGAGCCAACTTGAGCAAGTGGTATGTATCTTTGCGAAGTCGACCACCTGTTCCAATACGTAATACAATAGCAACATACAAGTTGCTATGTCAGACATGCTGTAGCATCACCAGGAAGACAAAGGCAATGATGATGTATTGTCCATATGTATGGAAGCATGCAATTCTATTATGAACGTGTGCTAAGCTGGGGGAAATTACATACCATTGTCTATTCTAGAATATTAGTTTAGTCTGACATGTCTGACATAGCAACTTATATGTTGCTATTGTTTGTGGTATTGTAACAGGTGGTCAACTTTGGCAAAGTTACATGCCACTTTCTCAAGTTAGCTCATTGATGACTGACAGATGATGTCACAAGGGGAATGAGATCTGGAGGTTTTGGGGTGGAGCCTAGCAAGTTTGAAAAACAAATATTTCAAAAATATTTAAAAATCTATGAAACAAATTCAGAAGTTTACATATCAAAATATGAGATGTATGCAGGACTGCACATCAACAGGAATACACTTGTATTTCGATGTCATGGGCCCTTTAATGTAATTTATCCTCTATACTAACTGCTGGATAGTGTCCAAATAGCATGTTGTTCAGTACTTTTCATTGCTTTCCCCTGTTAAAACATTGAAACGATTTAATGTTATTCAGGCCAGCATTTTTATCTAACTTGGCGATACACCAACATTATTTGGCATTGTTTTCAGAAATTGCTGGTCGATGAAAATTGATAAAATGGCACTAATGTCATTACTCTACATTTGCCACTCCATACCCAGGAGAGGGTGATGAAAGCCATTGTGTATACTACCCTCACAGTGACCATATGGTATAAAGAATACACCCCAGGAGTGGAGATGGTGCACATTGTGCATGATTGAATTGAATGACCAAGGTAATAATATCTGTAATGCACTTTATAGAGAGGGTATTACATATAAAGCACTATATAAATCCAGATTATTATCATTACTAATTCCATTGTCAAAAATCAAAGATGTCACCAAAACATCAATATTTGCGCATCCCATTGGAGTGAATGGAATTTTAGATGACACATAGTTCCTATGTTATTAAATTATGAGCAGGAATGTTAGGGCCTCTATACTGCTAGTTCAGTCATTACTGGTATTTTGATAATTAGATTTTAAAGGTACACATCACATGATCACATTAAATATCTCCTAATCACATAAATATCACATGACACAATGTCAACATGGACTGATCACATGCTTCATATTAATTATAATATCCATTGCACACACATACAGCTTCTGAGCTACTGGTACTTGGAATTATATTTCTTCAAAGAAAATAAGAGTACAGTGTACCTGCATAATTGCGCAATGTAGTAAAATTTGAACGTCCACCCTTGGAATGAGGTACCTACAAAATTACTCTAGTGATATTGTATTTTTTGTGATAAAACCTGAACCATGGACTGCTTTCATGCCCGGGTTATGTTTAACACGACACTACCAGGACGCAGTGATATCACTGATTAAACAATTTATATCCTGTTTTTCCCCATATATGTGTCAATTCCTTCTGTATGCACAACTTCTCCAATGAAGCAAAGGATAAATAAAACCCAGGCGCGGATCCAGGATTTCTTAGACAGGGGGGCACAATTTTTTTCTCCCACAAATTTGAAAATCGCACCGGTTGAAAATTCGCTCAGTGGGGGAATAAGCCCTAATTTTTTTTTTTTTTTTGGCCGGGGTGGGGCACGTGCCCCCTGTGCCACTCCCTGGATCTGCCAATGAAACCTTAACAGTATATATGATTATGTTTGATAAGAGAGTGCATGTAGGCTACAGAAATGTATATGTACATGTATTATTAAAACAAGTTTTGTTGAGAGAAAAGTAGACATCATATTGATGTTAACCCTCACTGTGCCATTCAAACCCCCAATAGATATTTGTCAGGCAGGCAAAGAGTTAACAAACGTATAAACACAGTCACAACAAAAGATGTTTGATCATGCAAATATTTCGGGCATTTCCATATATACCGGTATTGTAATATTTTGAGCCATAATCAAACAAACCTGAATACTTTCAGGCTTCGTCAAACCTGAATTATTTCAGGCATTGTCAAACCTGAATAACTTCAGGAATTGTCATACCTGAATAATTTCAGGCATTATCAAACATAGTACATGTCCCTTTTGTCATAGAGCAAGCAATAAATGCCCTTCTAAAGCACATGTAATACGTCAAACACAGCTGACACCATTCTTCTCTTAACAGTTCGCTTACGCCTTGGAAGTGGTTTCCTTTGTTTCACAGAAGGACACAAATTAGCCTCACAGAACCGACAGAGTGACGTTTATTGAGTATATAGGAAGTAATGAGAGTGTTTGTGGTCAATCACATGTCATTGTGTATAAACAATATATTGTCAGCTGAGAGCATAAATCATATCCTTTGCTGCAGAGCTATTTATAAAAACCTCCTGGCTTTAAACAGATGACAGTACAAGTATAGACCATGGAATATATCTATGGGGCGTCTATACCTCCATGGCACATCCATGGTTCATGAATGTACCCTATACTATATCCTTTACTGCAAAGCTATTTATAAAAACCTTCTGGCTCTAAACAGATCGACAGTACATGTATGGACCATGGATTACATCCATGAGGCGTCTTTACCTCCATGGCACATGTAATGTACCCTATACTATATCCTTTACTGCAGAGCTATTTATAAAAACCTTCTGGCTCTAAACAGATGACAGTACATGTATGGACGATGGGGTAAATCCATGGGGTGTCTATTCCTCTATGGCACATCCATGGTTCATGTATTGTACCCTATACTATATCCTTTGCTGCAGAGCTACAGTGTGTATTTATAAAAACCTTCTGGCTCTAAACAGATGACAGTACATGTATGGACGATGGGGTACATCCATGGGGCGTCTATACCTCCATGGCACTTCCATGGTTCGTGTAGAGTATACCCTTAATCATTAATGTACATGTAATGGACAATATAACCATTTCAGAGCAATCTTCGTAATTGGCATTGTGATCTAAAGCTCATTAGAATAAACACTGTACCAGATATGGTTCCCACTGGTGTGGGCACATCAAGGTTACATGTATTGAACATCGTTACTTTTCACAACCTTGTATTTGTTATAAAACACTTCATGGTTAATTTCACGATACAGAGACTATTTTCCCTCCTGATATACTTTACATGGGTTCCAGACACATAAAGGTTGAAGAAGGAAATATGTATGGATTCAACTAGGCCTGAGTCGAAACGGTTCCCCGCCCGGTCCCCGACCGTCACGCCGAAACCCGGGTTTGAATATTCGAGTTTCGGGTTTTTCAAAATTAAATTTCACACTGATATTCTGAAATAACAAACTAAAAATATGCAATTCACAAACTTATATTTCAATTTAATTAAATAAATATGCTTTAGAAATAAATAGATACCGTTTCAGTTGACGGTAGGCCTTTTTATCGCTCTAAAACTGAGGCTGCAAGGAAGGAATCACCACACTTCGCGGTACCGAGTGCGTTCAGAAACTGAAGTCAAAATATGATCCACTGAAGACCGAGCAAGTTACGATTACGAAAGTACACACACAAGACCAAAATGTTGATCAGACTATTACAATTAAATCGTAATACTAATAGGCATTGATTTAATTGTCAAAATATATCCACAACATAATGGTTTACCCTTGATATTATGATGAAGGAAAATAAATTAAAGCTCTTGAAATAACATCGAAGTGCCTTTCGTTCGTTCTAAAAATGCGTGTATAACGGCAAGCTGAAGTTAGGAGTCAAGTTTTTCAAGCCCGTACCGTCATGAATGCAGACGGAAGTACGAACTGATCTGAACAATAAGCATTAAACCAATTAAAAACATCACATAACTCATTTTAAGGGACTAACGCTCAACAAATTACCGTAAAATAATAATTTCCTTTGACAAATAATACTGTAGATATTCATGATATCTCACAGAAATAACAATATTTCATGAGCTACGAGTTCAGCTATAGCCATCATTTTGAAATGAGACGCAATTGTCATGCAGTGCAGTAGACTGTAGAGGGCAGCATGCAGCAGAGAGGAAAAAAAAACGCGGGCCTTATATATCATGTGATATTTTCTTCTCTGCTGCATATATGCTGCCCTCTACAGTCTACTGCGCTGCATGACAATTACGTCTCATCAAAATGATGGCTAGCTGAACTCGATATCAAGTACGTAGCTCATGAAATATCATTATTTATGTAAGATATTATGAATATCTATAGTATTGTTTGTCAAAGCAAATTATTATTTAACGGTAATTTGTCTTGCTGTAGTCCCTTAAAGTGAGTTACGTGATGTTTTTTAATTTGTTTAATGCTTATTGTTCAGATCAGTTCGTACTTCCGTCTGCATTCATGACGGTACTTCAGCTTGCCGTTATACACGCATTTTTAGAACGAACGAAAGGCACTTCGATGTTATTTCAAGAGCTTTAATTTATTTTCCTTCATCATAATATCAAGGGTAAACCATTATTTTGAGGATATTTTGACAATTAAATTAATGCCTATTACGATTTAATTTTAATATTCTGATCAGCATTTTGGTCTTGTATGTGGTACTATCGTAACTTGCTCAGTCTTCAGTGTGTCAAATTTTGACTTCCGTTTGTGAACGCGCTTGGTACCGCGAAGCATGATTCCTTCCATAATTTTGCAGCCTCAATTTTAGAGCGATAAAAAGACCTACCGCCAACTGAAACGATATCCATTTATTTTTTAAAGCATATTTATTTAATTAAATTGATTATTTAATTGTTTTGAAAGCAGTAACTGTCTTTTCCCATCGCATTATTTAGAACAGCAACTTAATCTTAACTCCCGCCGCTGCATGCACGCGATTTTTAATATGGTGAAAATTCCTGTTCGGGTACCCGGTCCCGCCCGAAATTTTCAAGTCGAACCCGGGTTCGGCAAAACCCGTGATGACTCAGGCCTAGATTCAACATGATAACAGGAAGGGAAAGATTTATAATCAAACTTTCTACTTTAAAGATGGGCATGCATATACATGTACTAGCTGCATTTACACAGTAAGCAAAAATCATCAGTTTTTCTTACACTCCAGTGTTTTGTCGGAAGTTGCCAGGCAACTACCGGTAAACAAAAACAAAAAAAAAATCGAAAATCCCACCTCTGGAGTGTGGTTTTTCCAATACCGGCAGAAATTTCACTGATTTTTGCAGTGTAAATGCTTGCTCTCAAAACATCAGTGAATAATTCCAGTTTTTGGTCATGTGACTCTATCTGCTTCCATAATGAGCAAACAATGGGGTTTTCCAGAAGTCACGGTAAATGACAGTAACAACAAAAAAATGGTCCTCGGGCTGTGAAAATGAGCCTAATTTGAGCAAACGGGAAAAACCCTCATAAATTATCAATCTTAAAATCAAAATCATTTATCTTTAAATTGTCTGATGAGAACATTTGCTAGAATAGAAGTTGAATTAAAGCCCTTCTGACTCTCAGCTGATATACCATTTATAATACAAGCATGAAATTCAGATGATGATTAAAAATGGCTGACATAATTTTATTTATAATCATTAACGCATTACTATCTTTAAGAGCTAGTTACCTTAATAGTTCATGATTTTAATATGCTGGCTGATAAGAACTGATTAACAGAGTCAAACGTGAATCACGAAAAGAGGTAACGTAGCTCTTAAAAATAGTAATGTGTTCATTATTATAAATCATGAATGCATTACTATTTTTAAGAGCTACATGTACGTTGCGATTTACTATTTTTAAGACCTACGTTACCTCTTTTCGTGATTCACGTTTGACTAGATGTTAATCAGTTATTATCAGCCAGCATATTATCAATAATTCAATATTGTTTGAGTCTCAAGTGATTGAACAAATTTGTTGGAACTGCTCAAAACCAACTGACCTTACCCCAAATAGTCTACGATGTTCAACAATAGATTGCGACCTTCTTCCCACACTAGATTAAGAAAACTTTCCTTTTTTTATCTGGGTCGTCATAAATGTAGCACCTGCATGTATACCAGATAACTCGCATTCCAGTTTTATGCCTTCATGGATGGTTCATTTAAGACAGGATAGTAAAAACATCAAGCAAGTATAGAGTTCCAAAGAAGAGTTCGCAAATGTCTACAAGCGTGGGAGTGGGTGCAGAGTCTAAATTTACTTTTCCCATGTTTGCACACACACAAAATAAAAATCAATTTTTAAATACTTCAAAAATTCTCAACTTTCCAACCCAGATACTAACATACATGTAGTTTTGCCACAATGCTGTGCTGGCAGGGGCACAACATAATCAATCGGCCAAGAATTACATGAGCACTATTAATAGATTTCCTGGAAATGGTGTTACATTCCCCCTATATTTACATCCCTCTTCTTACATGTACATGAACTGGGGGAGGGAGGAGTCTTCCTTGTACATGTAAGTATCTACAGAATTACAGAATTATCATAAACCTAACACTGCAGGTTAAGTTCGGATAATTGGGGACAAGGGCGGATACTTAATACAAACAGGGAACTAGATGCTATCTATGTTTGATGAATGAGGTCGGATGTGACCTTTTAAGATGTCATCAGTGCCCATGGTGCATTATAAATCATACACGGTTGTAATTATCTTTCGGCCTTGTTCCGGGTTGACCCTCACCAAACAACAAACCAGAAAAATAATGTGAGGGACTACATTGTAAATATACTCAGAAGATACACATACATACAGTCGGCCCGACAGTTTACAATACGAAGCTACAGTAGTAGAGAACGGCCACTCGTAATTGTTACGCGGGCGATTTTCCATCATTTCCTTTTTTGAAGTCGCCCCCGTAATCGGATTTTTGGCCTATTTCGGGGGCTGTTTATGGTGTTTCCGGGGCAAACTCGTCCGCCGCCCCCATGTATTTTTTTCACTGTATCTAAATACCTCAGAGTGATTGGTGAAATTATACTATATCCTTAAAGATACTATGTCCCTTTTGCAGCCAACATCAAATTCTGTAGAACTTTGCAGGAATTATGAATATGTCATGTACAGTATGTCCTATCTGTGAAATTTAAACATTAGCAGTGTCCTAATATTCAAATTATGCAAGGAAACCCGTTTACCTTCTAGACTTCACTGTCAGACACTTTTGAGTGACTGACCGACATCTATTTTTCTGTGGTAATAACATACATAAAATGACCTGTAACAGGTACATGTGCATTTGTCTACATCAATAACCCACTACTTGCAATGGCCAAAATTAAACTGATTGAATCTTTGTGCAGCACAAAACGTACGACCATTCGGTAAAAGGGTCTGAAAATCAGACTATTACTTAGGTGATTGCAATCACTTAAGTCGATTCGACAACTAATGGTCGTTATTTTCCCACTAAAAGTCATTTTCAAGCCCTTTCGTTTTGAGTGAAGTTCTAGATTAGTATTGTCTTTCAAATGCCGTTGGAATTTAACCTTTTCATTTTTTTGGCCTGCAAATGGGACATAATACCTTTAAAACAGAAATGAAACTTGTCTGTCTTTCTGAAGTGAAAAGTTGGCAGGAATGAGTGAGGTTGTGATAATGTATTGCTTTTCTACCAGGTGTACATGTACAGTATGTTAACTTTCGGGCCCAACTATATACATGTAACATATAGTTTGAAATACACAATGTTTTGAATTTTTTTTAATTTGTTGCCGATTCTTTACACAAGCAAATTTAAAGCAAGGCAGGGAACCCGAGCTGCTCAAAGCATCTTTACTGTACAGGTATGTATCTTCAACACAGCTCACCCTTTTATGCAACAAAATGTAAATTGACTTGGTAAAAAAAGAGACATGAAAGCTCAAATGTCATTAAAAAACAGAGATCCACCATAACCATTAAATCAGACCACTTGCCAATACAGACCTACTGTTCGTGATGAACACAATGTAGTCCATGGGTCAGTTTCTCAAAACCGTCATGAGTCTAAGTTCATGGACATCCCATAGAAACGTGTCTTGATTCTATAACGTTTCCATGGGATGTCCAAGAAGTTGGACTTATGACAGTTTCAAGAAATGGCCCCCCATGTTCTCTATACTGATGATGGGTCAGACTGCTTTTTGATTTAAAAAAAGTACTGCTGCCTGGCCACAAGAAACTCCACCTCACTAATCACCGATATAATGTGACTTTCTCGATCACAAGTCACTAAATGTGACCTACACTCTGTGATTAATTCCCAGTGAATTCAATTCCGTTTATTTGGAATCATAAAAAAATTACGAATCAATAAATATAGTATACATAATAGGCCAGGACCTCTAAGAAGCAACTTGTGCTTGTACATGAGGCCCCTCTTAAGATAAACACAATATTAAATTAAATTGCAAAAGAAATAAAACTTACAAGGTTTATATACAGTGTATATTTAGATTCATATTTACCATCATTTGTTCACAGGCCTTCATCAATGAAATAATTAGGAATAATAAGAAACCACTTCTGCAATTTAATTAAGTTTTATCGTTGATATCTCTCTTGTTAGTATATTATCATATTTGATGTTGGTATCATTGAAAAGCCCATCTATTCCGTTTAGTCAATGGTGAATTCGTCATTTGTTTAGAGGATGGATTGTGCTTTGAAGAAGGTTTTTAAAGCCATAAAAACATTCATTTCTAAGAAATAACACCACTACTATACTTTACCTTGTTAATTCTGTTTCATGATGGAAGAGTTTTTCGGCGAATTTCATTTTTTGTGGCGTGAACATCACAAAGTCCACTTTGGGATATTTCTCCATGAGTTTCAAAACGAGGGCGTACTCCTCGACTTTGTCAGCATCAATGTCTGTCAAGTACGACCAGTGCACAAAAACCTTCTCCGTCGAACGGTTAGAAAACATCCTATCTTGCAATTCTTCCTGGTTTGCGAACACACGCCCCAGGTTTCTATGCCCGATGACTCGGACTGATGTCTTTGTTCCTACATCGTGTTCAAAGCCCCTGGTGGGCGCATCGTTCATGCGTATGACACATTCGTTGCTATCGATTTCGGGACCTGCTCCTCGCCCAAGAAGCTGCCCGGAGCTGGAAACTATTGCACATCGTTTACAGTGGTAGGAGAGACTCTGCAGGCATAAACAGAAAGAGATGATTATCATTACAACTTTAATGGTTGTTTAGGATGGAAAAAAAAAAAAAAATTCACATGGAGACAGTTTCAATGTTAATAAATGCATGTTTAAATCACCTGTGTCATCATTCAAAGTAATATTAAAAACAACAAAAAAGATCTGTTATATAAAGAAGGAGGGGGTGTTGACTGTAGAGAAATATTGCCTTATCATGGCCTCAATCTTTGCAATGTGGCTTCATAATTCAGGGAGATTTTTTCGATCACAGAAATGGACAATGAAATCTAACATGAAGAATTGATCCAGCAGCAGAGGTTCCAACCTTTTCTAGTTGATATTATCAAGCTACCTCCCCCATCCCTAACCTTCAATTCATCATGCTCTAGATAATGTAACGTTGATAATAAAGCATTCCATAATATGGAGGCTGTACATGTGTATGAAATTCACATTGTACAGCCCTGGGGCTTACTTCAGAATCACAACAAACAATACAGCTGCTTGATAGCTGAAAACGCCCATCAAATGGCATCTAGAATTTCACAATCGAGCAATCTTGGCAGTGAAGCACCCATCAAATCAAACAAGCAACAGGATGGTAAAATCACTTAGTGATCAAACTGCTTTCAGACTAAAAATGAAGAGACTGATCGTAAAGCGATTGGATCAATGAAACGCGGAAAACGTGATATTTCCAGGGATATACAATGTATAAACAGATCCTCCTCCCCCCATGCATTCATCTCCTTCCTACAACAGTATGGATCTTGCATCTTCTGCTTTGCTGATATTCCTCATCTACATAGCATATGGATTATCATTATATGCATGATAAATGGAGTCTGGGCCATTGCCATGAAAGGCAGACAGCAGAAAGATCACTTTCTTTCTCAATTTCATAGATAGTCCTTCTGTTTTCCATGAATCGTTCAGCCACTTAAATCATGGACCTACTCCATGCTTAAATACACTGCTTCCAGAAAGAAAAAGAAAAAAAAACTTTCCAAGTACTAGACGATGTGTTTTACCCGATGACTACTGAATTCTGTGATTCCCATAGGCTTAATACAGGGACCAACCGGTTCGCGTAGGAAATGGGTTAAGTACAGCTTATAACAGAATATCACACTGTATTACATGCTTCTGTATAATCTAAAAAAACAGTAAAGCTGCAGCATGAGAATTTCTTGTTGTTGGAAGAAGGCATCTGTATTTTGGATCATGCCAATTGCATCAATTTAATATTAACTATTAAAGATGTTAGTGCTCTTGAGGGTATAATGATGATTTCATGGTCCTCCATGCATCTTTTCTTGAAACGTGACACATCCTGGTTAGACATTTTACAGAGAATCTAGAGTGAATAATGTTTTGCCATAAGTCATCATTTTCGGACAACAATCAATCTATTGGGAGATATCAAAACTAGCCCTGAGTTTTGTGACGCAGGGATTAGTCAGAGCTATGTTCTGAGAGCAGTTCATGCTGCTATGATGTTCCTGCAACTCTGACATTCACTGAAGAGAGGCTTCTCTTTGCTATAAAATGTCTATCAAAAAAAGGAACAGTGGCATATTCACCATTGGGTGAAGCTTATTGAACTCAGCGAACCTTACTATGGCCTGGGGGTACAAGAAAGGGGCTGCCCAGATACATTTACTGAACCCCCGTCTTGGGAGGATGCCACCCCTCTCCTTTATCAATTTATGGATACGCCACTAGGGGTAACCGGGGTATGCACAGCTAGGTATAAGGTTAATTAAAGATCAAATGATTGTTCTAATCAATCAATGATACTTAACAGAACTCATGCAATAACGGCCTGATTTGCACTTTGATCCAATCCAAGCCAAGGTTTAAATATTTTTTGCAAACCAGTTTTTGCAAGTTTTTTTCCTCAAAATTAGCTGGTACTCACTCAAGCATAAAGTATTGTCAATACTTTCAGTGCCATCCGATCGAATAGTCCCTCACCCATAATTTCATAAGAAAAAATCATGCAGATATCCTGAAATTAAATTTTTTGAGGAATTTTTTTCTTTAAAGTGTGTACCTTTTTTTATATACGTACTGTAGAAAGATATCATGAATGTGTCACAATGGATGTGTCTGTGGGGGGTTATGATGGCTTCTCTGCTGAATTCATTTTACGAGATGCTCACAAATTAACATCAAATTGGGTCTGACGTAAATGAGGGCGTTCACTTCGGAAGAGGTTCGGGCGAGAGGTTCTAGCTAATGTTTTTTGAAGAAGAAAATGCATCTTGAATAGATGGCATTTAGCAAATACGCAAGAAATTTCAAGTGGGTAATATGAAGTAATTGCTGTTGCATTCAGAGCAGGTAAGAAATAACTTTATATGAGTAGGAGGCATGAATAACTGTAAATTGCCTTTTACTATTAACACATGGGCAATATTAGGTATTATACAACACCTACATGTAAGTAAATCCTTGTCATTTGATTGGAGGATTGTTGGTCACATGATATGCAATAGATATACTATTGCACGGGCATGCATTTTTGGTACTATTCGCCGTAGTACAATTCAACGAGCGTGCATTTTTGGTTATATGCAGACTGCGTACCTCTCTGCCCTGCGTGTATCCCATTGTTAAATTAGCTGCGCGCATCTGACGCGAAGGCAATCTGAATGTAATCGAGAAGGCCCTGACTCCCAACTTAAATTTATCTTTAATATAAGGAGCAAAGCATAATTTGTTAAAAGATGTTGTATAAAACAAATAATGAATGTTTTTCATTTGTTCAATAGTGTAAATATTTTCATTCGTTGAAAGATTAATGTGATTTCTATACAACTCGGCTGACGCCTCGTTGAATAGAACGTTAATCTTTCAACTCATGAATATATTTGCACTATTAAACTCATAAGCATTCATTATTAGTATATTATTATCTATATCAGGCTTCCAAATGGTACAATAAATCAGTGTATTTAATATCTTTATTGCAGCACCCGGATAACAGGTCAATATTTACCAAGGTACATGTAAGTCAAATTTTGTTATTTCGCTAGTCAGCCTGATATAGATTATAATAATAATATTGTATGGCATTGTTTTCGTGTGATACAAGAATATATTGCTAGAGCTATGACAATATACAAGGATATATTACTCGAGCTATGACAATATTGGAGTCCAACATTGTCATAGCTCTAGCAATATATTCTTGATCACACTCAAAGCCATCCAATATTATATAATTTTCTTGGGCATTCACACAAATGTGAATCAGGGCAGCTTTTCGAAACCGTCACAATTACAAGTTCACCAACATCCCATTGAAACACGTGTTAATTATAATACACACGTTTCAATGGGATGTCGGCGAACTTGTACTTCTGATGGTTTGGAGAAATGCTGCCCAAGTGACTAGCTATAAAAGGCTTTATGATGAGTGATAACATTTCAAAAATTCCAATCTATCCTAAATAATGTTTATAGGTTATCATAAACAAACACAGCTTCCAATCAATACAGGAATAAGAATATGACATTGTCATTTTGTCACATGGACACCCAACTGTGACTTAAATCTTTCATTCATAAATTGTTCTAATAATACAAGTATTTCAAGGTGAAATTATGTTTTGTTTACACTGGACACCCAACTGTGACTTTATATTAGTACCATGAAGCGGATCATCAATGAAAACTACTCTGGAAGAATATATGGGAAATATTTGTCTTTCATGTTCACTCCATTGGAAGTCCTCTGCAAGCTTTTGGGCAGCTCAAACAAACCTTACTATTTATAAGGTAAATTTTTTTGCCTTGCCAGTTTTCTATTGTGCATGACTCATGTGTACGAGTCATACTCCCTCGATTATACTTCATGCAGTCCCACATGTATCATTCTGTGCTGGAAGGCAATCCTTGCTTGACTGCACAATTCACATGGACTCCTGTGAGCAAAGCTCACTCCTTGTATCCCCAACCTGACACTATATTTTTCTCACTTTACTGCCTCTGTCCACGGTGCTTACTCATTTATTCATGACCACGTCAACATCATCAAATATTGACCTGTTCACAGAGGAGTAGCACATGCATGTTTACATCTGGGGGGTGTTTCACAAAGACTAAGATCGACTTTAAGTTGGACTTAAGTATAACAGGCCGTTCATGCCATTGTTTTCTCTCACTATTGGTCTCTCAATTATGATCTATAGATAATATTTTTTCCTTCAATAATGAATTATCAAAAAATGTAAGTTTTGTAGATTTTTTTACCATGATTTGTACATCCCTTGAGAGACCAATGCCAGTAAATAATGATAGCAAACAATGGCATGAACGGCCTGCTATACTTAAAGGGTAACTAAATTAAACATTCAAGTTGACTTTTATAGATCTGTAATAATGTATACATCACATATCTTTTAACTTTTTGGTGTACATTTATGTCATATATTTTATATAATTTTTATTATTACTTTTGTTCTACCTGCTAAGCTCCACCCAAATGACTTTTGTGACATCATCATGTCAGTCATTCTTCAGTCAGATAAATGAACAAAAGACATTGGTATGTCCCTTCCCATCAACTGACCACCTGTTCATTTAGCATTGCATGTTTTTATAAAATGCCCACTCACAAAATTCAATTACATTTTAAGCAGTTGCTATGTCAGAAATCCCCAAGCAACACCATGAAAGAAGGGTTTCAATGGGCTATTATATGAAAACATGCAATGCTATTGTGAACAGGTGGTCAGTTGATGGGAAGGACATACCAATGTCTTTTGTTCATCTAGATGACTGAAGAATGACTGGCATGATGATGTCACAAAAGTCATTTGCTTTTGGAGGTTTTTTTTATAGGGGTGGAGCTTAGTAGGTAGAACAAAAATAATTAAAAAAATAATATAAAATATATGACATAAATGTACACCAAAAAGTCAAAAGATATGTGATGTATTCATTATTACAGATCAACAAAAGTCAACATGAATTTTTAATTTAGTTACCCTTTAAGTCCAACTTAAAGTCGATCTTAGTCTTTGTGAAACACCCCCCTGTTCACAGAGGAGTAGCACATGCATGTTTACATCAGGACTCCACTCATACCTAGACGTTTTAAAGGGGTCCCATCAAAATCAGATTCAATATGTTTTTGATTTTGGGTGGGGGGGGGGGTGGGGTGGTGGGCACTCTTGAAAGAAAAGCAAAACAATAAATTAAAAGATTGTTTCACATGCTTCTTAACATGTAAAAGGACAATATAAATCTACTTGCTTGATAAGGTTTAAACATCATAATAAATATGATTTACATGAACCCTTCCATTCTTTGAATCTTGAGGAAGAGAATTTTTACTAATCAATTCAAAATATACACACAATCTAATTCACTTACATTGTGTAACCACGTACTTGATTGTAATGCTTGTAGTACAAATTTTTCATTTCCAACAAATCTCAAAGCTCAACATTTGGTACGATATGGAAGAATTGTGCCCCTTTCAAATATCTATTTGTAATTATTTTATAAATAAGAAGAACCTGTATTGTGAGCAAAGCCTGGCAATCAAAATCAAGATGAAGGGAGGGGCGTCTGTGTTCTATGAATGTTTCATACATGCTACGTGTACAGTATCCCAACCGCTATGTGGCTAAATGGAACTGAGTGTGCTCCATCCATCCCCTGCCATGCATGCAAATCATACAATATACTTGAATGCTGACAAAATGAATTCATATATCTTCATCAATTTCATTGAAGGCAGTAAGGGATATGTCTACAGAGAAGCCAACAAGTGGAATAAGGTATTGAGAAATTTTGCTCAAACTATAACAAACAAAAAACCAAAAAACAGCTATATGTTTATTCCGATCTCATCACCCCCCAAAAAAGAGCAAAAAATAGGATTTTAAGCCACAAATTTAAATGACGCACTTCATTTTTTAAAATTAAGTAGCCTTTTGAAAAGTTTTTCCTCTTATCAAACATCAGTCTCCACAGCAGAAAATACATTTATGGGATGATATTTATACTATACTTCAAGAGAGAGACAGAGAGAGAGAGAGAGAGAGAGAAAAGGAAGGATAAAGAAACTTGAAAATATGATCTATATCTAATATAAAAATCAACTGAAGAGGTAAATTTATGGAAATTCATTTACATATGAATGATTGATTGAATTTCCGAGGTCTCGATCTGGGGGTGCCTTTCAATTATTCACAAAGAGCTTGCATGCATGAGACAGGGAGGGACTGAAAGCTTCCTTAGCATTCATGATGGTCATAACAACTGCTGGCTCGACCTCTCAGTCATACAAAGCATAGCTTTAATTTACACTGCTACAATAAATGTGTGTTATAAAAACCTGGCTAATGGGATTTTTTTCTTGAAATTGGACGGTTGTAAACAAAAAAATAGATAAATAAAGAATATACAATGGGTAGGCTGAAGCCCAGAAAACCCCCTAAAGCTCGAACAATCACCTTTGAACAATAAGTGTAAATTGGATATCAAAGCAATAATTTGATGTTTGCTACAATTACTACAATATTTACAAATTATGCATGAGGTTCTCTTTGTAATGATTAATCTCAAAATAGCAACCCCATACCCCCCCCCCAAAAAAAAAAATGGCAGGATGTGCCAAAAAGTTAAATTGTATCTAAAGGGGTAAACTGATTTGTCAAGCCAGTCAGTGGATACTCTTCACCTGCATGTACCTAGTACCTGTCAAAGCCAAGCAAACTGAAGCTTGATTTGGAGTTGGAACAACTGGATGCACCAAGAAAAACATTTGTAAAAAATCCATAATCTTCACAACACTTTTGTATAAAGACATTACTCTCATTTTCTTACAAGTATGAAGAAAGGTCTGCTACATTATAGTTTAAATCAAATTTTGCAAGATCTCTTGACGGAAGAGGCCAGTCACCCCAATGAAAGTGAGTCAACTGCGATGAATAAACATTTTAATATGGCTACTCTAAAAGCTGATGATGTGCTTAACAGTCTGCTCTTGTTACATAATCATTTTTATACCCCTATGACCTCAGAGCTGCTATTGACTTCAAGCTTGCTGGTCACAGTGATTGATTATTTTACCTGAATACTCCATGCAGATACATGGCTTACGCAAAGGCATTAGCACACTGACTTGCACTCGGCTAGGGACACCCGCCCAGTCTCCGAGATCCAATAAGCCAGCCATGTACCACTTCCCCAATGACTGCTAACCAAATATGTAAGAGGGACCCAACATTGCATTTATACTTAAACACTTTACCATACATGTACATGTATATCCCAACCCTCCCAAATGAATTAGTTAATTCTTGAAAACTTTCTTATCCACATAAAAATAAAACTAATGCCTGTGACTTAACAACTGCCCAATCTAAGCAAAAACCATTAAGAGAATTGACAGTGAATGCACTCTTCACCTGATTGGGGCATTTATTCTTTGTGGTTGCTTTTACATGTCTTTTCAATTTTGTTTCAATTTTTCACAAGTCATGAAATTTAAGCAGGTGGGAAGACTTCAGTAGTGATATTTAAAGGGATGAATCACTGATGAGACTCGCATGGTAGAGCCAAAATGAATAGAACCAAAACGGACAGAACCACTTCAACAAAGTCCTCCAATCGGATCGATGGCATGTTCATTGCGTTGAATATGCGCAAGCACGTGCATGAGGACATTTAACGGTCAGCTGGAGCAACTGAAAATACGTATTTGGGCAAGTGCAATGTATTTGGTCACTTGATGTCCCATATGTTACCATGCATTGAGGAGATTTGAACCTACAGTGTATATCGACATCAAATGTGTTGAAGGGCTGTTCTTGACAACCAATCAACTTGCCTGAGGCTTGCCCAACATAGCAACAAGTAACATATGCAGACTGGATTCAAAGTATTGTAGTTCATTCATTGATAACAGGTTAATGGAATACCTCATCACTAGGTCCCCAGGAAAGAAACATCCATAAATTTGTATGTTTAATAGTACCACACGTTACCATGTAATGAGGATATGTGAACCTACATGTACATGTAGACATCAAATATGTTGAAGGGTTGTTCTTGACAACCAATAAGCTTGCCTGAGGCTTGCCCAACATAGCAACAAGTAACATATGCAGACTGGATTCAAAGTATTGTAGTTCATTCATTAATATCAGGTTAATGGAATACCTCGTCTCTAGGTCCCCAGGACAGAAACATCTATAAATTTGAATATGTTTAATAGTAAACCGGTCTCTTAACTTACTACAATGTTAAAATATACTTAAATCTGAGATACAGTTGGTAATGTATGGGATAAAATAATATGGATTTGCCATTTACAATCTCTTTGCCTATCTATTAGTTCCAATTCACTGCTTCATACCTTATTGTTGGCAAAATGCCTGTAGTCATTCGAAGACAAAAGTTTCTTTTTCTCCTTGAACATATCCCTCTTGACCACCTCTCGCCAGTCGATCTTCTTGGGGTGAGGCGCTCTGCCGTCTGACGTTCGACCTGCCGCTGCAGCTCCTCCGCTGTGTCCTGCAGCTGGAGTATCTCTCGCGAGACATTTCGATGGACTTCTTCGGGCGGCCTGGGCGGGGCAACGGAAGGATTGGTTAGGAGCACTTTGATCTGGTGTGATGTGGCTGACTTGTAGGTACCGTCATAGTACAGGCTCAGGCAAACAAAGCATGTCAATGTGTAGCAAAGGGCAAAGGCAAGTATTCTGTGCGGTTTCTGCATTGGTAAAAAGCAAGAGGACAAGAATGGAATTAAACGTGAGCAAAAGTACATAGATTCTTCACATTTCAGCTACATGTAGGAATTAGTACAATGAGGCCATAATATCATGATATGGGACCATATCCTTCATATGCACAGTAGCCTTTTTCTAACTCATTTTCAACCTGGAAAAAAGCTTATACATGTAAGTTTGATTCTTAGCCTGATTCATTGTCATTATCACATTGCTATCTTGACATTGCAACTCTTGCACGGTGTACATTTTGTGAGCTACTAGCCATAAGGGTGTTAACCACCAGTATAAAAAAAAATCAGTGAAAGCGCTTGTCTGGCTCTCAGCAGATAATCCTATATTTCGAAACAAAAATGAGTGACATTGAAATTACAGCCAGCATTTTTACACATTTTCTCACATCTCTGTATAGAAAAGAAGAGCAATAGAGAGGAACTCCATTTTTTGTTTGCTTCTACCACATCTGTTCTTAGCTGGTCTGCAGCACATCATCTTGTGCTTCATAGATTTCATGTACACAGAAAAACCAATAAGAAATGAACTGGATCTACATGTACATGTAAGTGCACAGAGTACAATTTTGTATTATTTTTTTTTAATAGTGCAATTTGAGAAAAACTGAAACCATGAGAGTAACACATTTTAATTTCATATTACAATGACAATCATTTACATTTTGTCTTTGAATTGTAAAGTGATTTTTTAAAACAATATTTCATCATCCACTTGTTGTAGGCCCATGCTATGCATAACTCATGTGCTGAAGAAATAAAAGCTATTTGATTATTACAGCTGTTGTTAGTTTGAAGTTGATAACAGGAATACATGTATTTGTAGTGATACAATGTACATGTTTACAGAATTGTAATGACAATAATATCTGACCAAGTGGTATGATCCCACAGCTACATGAATGATTGACATGCAAAACATATTTCAAAGCTTTCACTGCATTGCATTGGTACATTTCACACAATGAATACAAAAGTACATCTGCTAGATGCCAATGTTTCAAAGTACTTTCAACCGAATCGCATGGAGGTGGATAAACATGTCACTTGCTAACCATTGAATATATACACAGCCTCTCATTCAAGACGACAGCCAGGAATTTGAAGGTGACAAGAGGATTTGGCATCATCATTACATCCAATGATGCCATCCTTTCAAGAGGATGCACGTGATGATGGTGTTTGCCCGGCAACGCGGGCAGATCTGAGGACTCTGAGGAGCATGCCGTTACTATCCTGAATTTTACCCTGGCTCGCGCTAATACACAGAGCGACCTGGCCCCGTGATGAATGCCCGACTGTCATATCTAGCTTGATGTAGAATTCATCATGTGGCGGGTTGCTAAGCATGGGCAGGATTGACCTGACTTGCACAGTACTATCTGGATGGTTTGCCTCTGTGACGAGTATGCATGCACGGGGGCTGATCGCAGAGGAGAGAATGAGTAGGAGCGAGAGGACAAGGAGAGGAGTAAGGTGTGCCGGTGAGATGACCTGCGGTGCCCCCGAGGAGAAGGTAGCAAGCGAGGGGCACTAAACAGGGTGATTTACATGCAGTTCAGGATCTACACATTCACAGTAGCGTGTTGATTCGAAGTAATGATTATGATTTTCAAAGATATGTCATCACTATAATGTACAAAGCAATGACTATTAAGGATGAAAAGTCAGAATACATAAATTTTTGTCTGTCACATGAGAACTCGTCACTCTCTAATCGATTGTTGGAAGAGAAAATGAAACTAGTCATAATAATTGTCTTTAATGGCTATCAATATGGCTAGATTGGCTATAGATACTATAGGGTAGCAAAATATCTTGTGCAGAACCCATTATTGCCACAGATAATGCAGTCTGCAAATGGGACTTACTGCCTCTATAGGCTATAACCCAATTGCAAACAATTTTTCCTGTAAACACTATTTGGCAATTTGACATCTACAAAATTGTACGTGGAAATAAATTTGTTTTATCTTCTTTAATTCAACGTGCATAAACTTGTACAATGCATGTTAGGTCGGCTGTATGAACGATAAGGTTTTCAAATTCAATGGTCCTTTAAATACTACATTATTTTAATGTAAACATTGACCCATCTACAACTGTATGTCTGTTAAAATGCTAGTACATGTACATGTATATATACATGAAAATTAACAGATATCGTATATACAAGGAGTGCTTTAAACGGATTCAAGAATTCACATGATGCAAAGGCACATACAGTTCACCCGGGTGCTCTTATACACCGCCTCAGTTCAAGTAATGCAAGGAGGGATGTATCGTAAGTATCATTTAATAAAGCGCTCTGCTGGGAGACAAACAAATCAAACGGCTACATCAACAGAGCCATCACTAGCCCCCTGAACATGCAACACGCTCCCGAACATTGATCACCAATGTCAACTATGATCCACCGTTTGATCAATCCAAACAAATGTGAATCGCTCGAGGTGCGAGCTACTATACCCAGTGCAGGGAGGGAGGGAGGCACAGCAAGGGGCAACTCCTGACTGGCCGGGAGAAGAGGCACTCTAGGGGGATGCAGGGTGAGAAGTGCAAACCAATTTACATTGCCTTAAAGACATTCAAATCTATTTCTAGATGCGCAAAACTTGAACAGAGACTACATGTTATGCTACAGGTATTATGGGTACAAGCACATAAACCTGTAATCTGTCATTTGATGTATGTGGAAAATTATCCAGAAACTGTTTGAATAGAGAGCTCGTTTTTTTTATTTAAGGAAAACTTCCAGAAACTGTTTGAAGAGAATTAATTTGTCTGCTTGGAGCCCGAAATGGTGTATTACCTCACATCCTTTTACAAAGAGTTAAAGCCTGTTTGACTCAAAACAAATTTCTATACCGCCTCTGTAAAGCCATCTACTGCTACTACTACTGTAGGCAAATAAATCTTCCGATGACCACATTTAAGATTTCATCTCCATCATGAAAAGGCTATCCCATTTAACCCTTCTCAAAAAGATGATATCATCACTCTGCCTTTAAGAAAATAGTGGGATAGAATGTTCATTCAGAATCCTAGTTATGAGTGCAATGTTAATGATATCTAAAAAAGAAGTTCCCGCTTTGATATAAAATACACATGTGCAATATATGTAGACAAGACATGGGGTCTGAATTCTTCTCTGTTCCACAGTGGAATATGATACCCTATATTCCCCATTCACATCAATATACATTCGGTTTCAAACTCCTGCCAGGGGTGCAAACACATACGGTGGTATTCTCGAAAGCGGACCAACTTTAGTCCATGGTTTAATCCTCCGACTAAGTATGGAATGCCAAGTGTCCATATGAATATATTTTAAAATAATTTGATATGTCCCTAAATTACCATGTTAATGTAATTATTTCATAGTTATATTGTTGTTTATTAATTGTTATTACATTTTATTTTTATTTAGTGACAGATTAAATTATTCAAAAACATATTCATATGGACACTTGGCATTCCATACTTAGTCGGAGGATTAAACCTTGGACTAAAGTTAGTCTGCTTTCGAGAATACCACCCATACACTTTTTCTTCACAAGAGCTCTTTTTGGATTTGAGAGAACAGGCTGTATAATTGCCTTCCTTAAACAAAAACTATTTTCTTTCTCAAAGTTTCTCTTTACTATCATTTTAATATAAAGATTTACTAGGGCTCTTTTTCAACTTTCCAGTGTTAAATTGCTCCCCTCTCCTCCTTGTTTCTTCTGCATACCAGAAAAGGGTTAATGTGGAGAGCCCTTCTATAATTTAAATGAACTTGTAGAAATCTATGTTATACACCAAAGCTTTGTTTTGATTAAGTTTACAGAAAAAAGTACATTCATGTCAGTTTGACATGAACAGGCAATAAATACACACTTTGAAAAAATGAATATGTTATCTTTTCATTTAACTTTAAAAATTACATCAATTAATCGTCCTTTTTACGTCTAATACAACCCTCAAAGCCAGTTTCTGTCAAATGTTAAACTTGAAGGAATTTGACTACCCTTTTCACAAAGGCACATTACACATTGTTCCACAACATAAACCATGCATAAACTGGTGTCATGTTTCAACAATTGTAAGTTTAAATAGCTATGGATGATATACGAAAAAATAACAGACTACATGTACTTTATTGGGAAATAATGGGGGAGTTTGGGAATGGAAGAGGAAGTTTTATTACAAAGAAATTGACTGGTTGACAATGAAATACAATCTCCCAATTACTCTGTACATGTATGAATGGATACATGCTCACATACATTGTACAGTATGTTGCCAAATTAGATGGATGATTGATTGCGCAGCTAGTCTCGCTAGTCAGTAAAGCATTTTCAAAAAGTATGAACAAATTATGTAAGCACTGTCTGTTTGAATGTATTTCAACCATTTGTAATATCATTTCATATTTGAATAACAGTTTTGTAGTTGACAGTAACAGGCACCTGTGATACATGCAAGCCATTTATGTGTTTCTCATGATCCCCCCACTTCAGATATGTCATTATACATGTACAGCATATGCTTGTATTGAAAACTGTATAATTTTGATTTTATCTTGACTAGGAAATAAATAAATGAAATGAAATATCATCTGTTTGGGGCCACCAGCAAGGGTGTTAACTATGTGTTGAAGTATAGGACTTTTTCATCTGCAGACCTCCACTTTAAACTTTTTGGAACCCTATGTAAAAATTTGTTTAGGGGGTTTGGACTCTGGACTTAAGATTTCGGGTGCTCTTGTGTCCCAGGTGCCTGTGAGTGTCAAGCATTGCCTTCAGGCTCCAAACAGACAATATTTGCTTGTTACCAAGCGACTTATACACGTGTAGATGTGAATTCTTTTATGAATAACAAATTTTCAACATGATCAAGGACCTGTCAACGAGCAGCCTTTGACTGAAAGTTTACCGTACGAAATACAATTAAAATTCAAAAAATTAAATGAAAATGACTTACCAGAAGCAACTTCATTGTGAAGATAACTGAATTATATCTCCTACACTAGTGAATTACACAGTGACTAGACTCACTTTCAAAACAGGTAATCCACGTGATAAAATCAAAGGAAAGTGGAGACGGGAAATGAGTTGCGTTTTACAAACAAGGTACAAATGCCATTAATCTGCTGCAGCTGTATGGATTTTGAACTCAAATTTGCTGTAATCAGGATAGAGTATGAGGAGGAATCTATATAAAACAGAGAAACCCTACATGTACATGTGAGCATAGTACGTCATCGCATGAGACAATGTTCAACGAAATAGTGGCAAAAAGAGCAGAACAGCTTTACAAATGACACTGGCATGTACTAAATCTGGCACAATTAATGGACAGCACAATAATTAGTAGTACACAGTATCATGTACATGTAGACAATGTTCAACAAAATAATGACAAACAGAGCAGAACAGCTTTACAAATGACATTGGCATGTACTAAAACTGGCACAAGTTTAATGAGGAGCACAATAATTAGTACACAATATGTGGGCCTTCATGTACATGTAGTAGGCGTCAAAGAATCACAAAATGACCATCTGAACAGCTACTTCCCACTTGGTTAATTCTCTCTTCTTCTAATACAGGAAGACCTTTTGTTTGTACAGGAATGCCTCATAATAAAATCGACACATGATTGATTACAAAGTGTGCTGTTCTTGAGATTATATTCGACATTGAGTTGTTTTGGACAGGAAATTGTCAAATTGCTTCATTTGCACTCACAGACAAAAAGGATTAAAGAGTTTGAATACAATGAATGACCGAGGGCCGAGGGGACAAAGCAGGAATCAAATAGATCATTGGCATTACGTACTGCATCATATGATTCAACTATTTCCAATCTGCAAGTAATTAAACGTTCATCAAACAAGTCTCCGACTTCAATTTACATGCCAAAACATGTGTATATATTATGACCTAGCATGTTATTCATTCAGCGTGATTCCACAGGAGACCTAGAAAATAATGGTATTGTCTACCCGGAATAGACCCAGAGAGTAACCCCTACATTATCTGCATGTAACAAGTCTGTTTTTACAGAAGCGCAGCTAGTTAAATGTTGTAGTAGACTTGAGTGACTCGAACTTTAGCAGGTACACTGGAATGACTGGATGATTTGAAAGTAGGCAATGCATGCAGCAAAGCATTATATCTTGCGTGCATGACCTACAGGTATGTATGCTAACGCTCACTGGTCGGGAAACGGTCAGGCCTGATTTCTTCTTTGCATTTGAGTTTGGCAAATATCAGGATTCATTATACACAGCTGTATGGTTATGATAATACTTAAGCACTTGCCAACCAGCAAAACAAAGGAGGAGGAGGCAACATTATAAATTTTAAAAAAGTAATAAATTATATGTAAATGTACATACTGCACGTGTCTTCTCAATTCACACATATCAGGTTTTAAGGAATCAAGATATTAACAAAAAAATTATGGAGGCTCTCATCTTTCACAGGACTAAATACCGTAAGTGGGCAAAGTGGGCTTAGTGGGCAACTGGCTCGGAGCCCCTACCAATCTTTTTACAGCCAAAAATATACACTTGAAAAGGGGGTAATTTAAAGCCTGGAGAAGAGCTCACAAGCAGTGTTAATTGGCCCTAAATAAAAAGGCCTAATAAAATGCAAGCTTTACTTCCTTGTCAGTTGTCATACATATTCACATATACATGTACAATACAACTGTGTCATCTCTGCCCGCAAGCCTATGAAATTGATTAAAGAGATTTTGTTTTTTTTCAGTGCAAAGATAGTCACATGATACCTTCAGCTGGGACATACTGTATACAGGCTCTAATAGTATCCTTCCATAAAACTTTATATGCATAATTCATCAATATCATATTTAATCACAAGATTGATTTACCGGATGTACATTTCCAATGTAGTTCCTGGCTTTTTGCCTGCCAATACATACAGGTACAGGTACATGTACCTGTAAGGCCAGGGTTGTAATATATGATGGCAGGGCCCTCAGGGAGAACAATATTAATACTGATGAGGCTACCCTGGGTAAACAAGACATATCATCATCATCATCATCATCATCATCATCATCATCATCATCATCATCATCATCATCATCATCATCATCATCATCATCATCATCATCATCATCATCATCATCATCATCATCATCATCATCATCATCACCATCATCATCATGCACAAATAAAGGCAAAGTGTATCATCATTGATGGTAACAGGACTCTGCAAGTACACCCACACTGTAGCCTATAAAATTACAAATGTATGGGTGCCTTTAAAAATATTTCATTGTCAATATTATTCAGCACAGCTAAATGTCCAAGTTCAAATGTACATGTACACACTTTCAAAATGCATTATAAGGCTACATTGTGTATCTTTCATCAAAACAGAGATTGTGAGAATGACAAAGTTGTTTAATTATGGATGCTATCTATTATTTTGTTGTCCTTGCCTTGGGAATATCGCCAATAGGGGAATCAACCATTAGGGCAGTAAAATAACAATTCTCTCTCATTTAAATTACAGGAACTGGATGATGATGATGATTGATAACGACGACGATGATGATAATTACAATAGTAGTAATAATAGTAATAATAAAAATTATAGTAATAATAAAAATTATAGTAATAATAAAAATAATAGTAATAATAATAATATCAATAATGCAGTTCTAACTCAGGACCCTGCAATTATTATTACTCCAGCAATGCCAGGTACCAATTAACACCTGGGTGGAGAGTGGGAAATATGGCTTAATGTCTTGCCAAGGGGCGTTAGTGCCAGACTGGGATTTGAACCCTCAACCCTTGGATTGAGAGTCAAGTGAATAAACCAATGTCCGTCCATATATATACTACACTTCCAAATAAACCTCATTCAGTATTATGGAGAAAAATAGTTCTGTTTCTGTGACCTAGTTATAATGTAGCTTGAATCAAACCGCCAATAGTGTTGCTATATAGAAATATACTGTTATTGTAAATATGTGGACGAGGATTCAAACAATCAATAAAAGATCAATAATTCATGGCGCTTTCTTACTATTGTTCCGTAGCTCCAGACAAGTCTGTTCACTTTAGCATTTGCATTTGTAGGGAATATTTGAATGAAACATGCAAGTAAGCTGTATTCAGTTACACATCCTTTGAAGTCAACATATCCACAGGCTGCTGTTTAAAGTGCGGGTTCAAAGAAAATCACAAATATGGCAAATAACATATTACTAGAAACTGGTAAGCTAATAGATGGCCATCGTACAAGTTGTAGGTCAACTACAAATCGGATGATTTATAAAAATACAAATAAAACCACCTCCATAGCATCTGGGATCGCCAGAAAAATAACGATCTTTTAATGCCGTCACAATATGAACCAATCCTGCCCAAGCAGACGACATCCCATAAAGAATGAACATAATTGCAATGCTATTATTTCTCAAATTATAATGAGTTTAGTGTATATAAATGTGATGGAATTTTACACCATTCAAAAAGGATATGACCCGATTCTGATAACTAAATTCTTTTGTTTGTAAATACACAGGATAGGGGTTAATGAACAATCAAAGAAACCACACTTTCAAATTTAAAACCCCCTGGAATGAAAGCATGGACACATTTGTTCCCTCTTGAAACGCCGAACATACTGCGGTGTATGCAGCTGAAAATACAATGGCGTCTTGTTTTGCTTAAAAGCGATGGATTCCTTTATTTTTTTATCGCTGCATTTTTCATCAAAATAATACCATGCGCGGGGTTTAGAGAGAGGCAATAGATTTATCATTTAGTCTGTAGTGAAGTAAGAGAAATAACTGAAGAGAAGACGACGAAACAGGCACTGAAAATGTGTGAGATGTCATGGGACATCGTCTGCTTGTGCAAATCATGTTCAACATGTGACGTCACACATCTCAGCAGCGATCGGAGAGCATTTCAGGTGCTATGTCGGGCTGTATTTAAGAGTTTTGTAATTCATAATAATCATTACTTGAATGTTTCCGAGCATGGAATTTTGATAACCTTGTCAAATCAAAGTGTTACCTTTGCAATAATGACAATAAAGTTAGTTTTAAAATCAATGAACCTGATCTTTAACTAAATGTTTGTTTGGCGGAAGCACTAACAACCATCAGGTGCTCATGACAAGATCATCGAATTAGAGATTGCAGGTTAGGGATGATGCAACTGAATGCACTCATAAAGACAAATGCACCTGTTGACACACCCAATGCTATTGTAATACAAAGTGTGCAACATGAAACTTACAAATATATTCCAACATGTTCCTGATAAAACATCCTATAGGAAATCTAATACAAATATGTGGCCTACATTTATAAACATGTATTAAGTACTTCCCAGAACTGGAGGACGGGGATAACACAGTCTCTTTCACACAACAAGAGAAGAGAACTTGATATACTGTAAAATCATGGTTAATTCACCAGGGAATGCCGCAGAGTGCACATACACTACAGTATATGAACATTATTATATGCCTACATGTAAACCTGCACATTGTAAATTGTAAATTATGCACACTGCACATGTACATGTACATACAATGTTTATGCCACTGCACACTTCCTCTTAAAACATTCTTTTTTTTATTCTTTATGTATGCCTTTTACACTAAAAATTTATCTCATGTGTACATGTAATGTACACCTCGTTTAATATACAGTCATTACCTAGATTTAGAAGTTTCTGAATGATTTTCCTCTGGTGTAAAAGGGTCCCTACAACTGTACATGTACCTTATCATGATTACATATGCACAAACCACTAATGACCAGTACAGACAATACATCACATGCCTCTTAAAATCCCCCAACTAGTTCTTATCACTAAAGAACTGCCAAAGATTAGATCCTAAACCCACACCATGTCAGCCTAATATTTGTTCAAAATTACAAGTCTAGAACTGCATGATAAACATCCCTTTAATAAACACACATCCACTGCCTATTGAATGCAGAGAGGAAATTACGGAGAGGAAATTGCAAAAAGAAAATGCAGGCTTATGTCATGATAGCAAATAAATTAAGCTCAAAATGACTGAAAAGTATATGATTATGAGGGAAGGTGTACAGGTACATGTCAACTTCTTGACATGTGCTTAATTAAGTCATTCCCTTTCATTTTTATTGGTTTTTATGTTGCTGTTATTCTTTTTTTTTTTAAGTTTTGAAGACTACAATATGAATTATTTTACTTGCACAATACAGTTATGAAGTACAGAATATCATTACAAATACATTAAAACATATTTCCTCCCAACGAAACTACTGTGTGCATTCAGCTCTAAAAATAAATGAATAAACTTCAATAAAGAAAGAAAGAAAGAAAATAAGAATTTAAAAATATAATCTCAATAGATTGAAAGCTATTAAAGAGCTACTGCAAGCTCTCAAGGCCTATGGAGCAATATCTACTTCACTTGTTCTGATGGCAAAGACAGCACTCTGTCCCTACAGTGTATTTTAGCTAAGGCTGCGACGAGTAGTCGAATACTCGAATACTCGCACTGTTGACAGCTACTCGAGTACGATTTCTCGTACTCGAATACTCGGCCGCCATTTTTTTTTTCCCCCCGATCACCTGGCACTGTCCAGGCCGACGGTCACCTGTGCCAGAAGAGCACCGGCAGGGGTAAAAATGTTTTCCAGCTCAATCATACACAGGGTGTCACTCACCACTCACCACAAATAACATTGTTTCAATTATTTGTCAAAAATTCAAAAGCACAAATAGGCGCTTTCAACAGCAACTTGAAGTAAAATCGCGGGGGTTTTCAGAGACGAACCTTCGTACTGTTCGTAGTATGGTGTTGGCAAAAAAAAAAAAAATGAAAAATGAAAAAAGTCAAAAAAAGTCAAAAAAAGTCAAAAAAATTCAAAAAAATTCAAAAAAAAACATGGCGTCCGAGTATTCGAGTATTCGCGGGCAAGGCTGGGAGTGTACTCGAGTACCTCATTACACGGTTATGCACAGCCCTAATTTTAGCTTCAGATGATTTGTTTGGCATGGAAACTAACTACACATACAATCAAAATGATGAATGGGCAATTTCAGGCCTAGTGATGATATTGTTTTTCAAATTTATCAACAACGAACTGCTAAATTATGATGATTAATAACCGAAACAAACAAAACAACATTTGTTATAAATTTCCTTGATGCACTAAAGGCCAAATAAAATAAATAACGTGTTTCTCGTCCGGACTTTTTAGAAAAAAGGAGGAGGTAGGGCATTACTATTTACTATTTTGCAATTTTTTGCTATTTTGTTCCAACATGGCTGCCATGCTAATTATAGCTGGCCAAGCCTATTTATTCAACAGATATTGTGCTATATGAGTATACTGATGCAATGTATAACAAAACAAATGATTTGTTTCATTTTCGAAGCTATTTAAACAAAATGTATATTACAGGCTTTTTTTTGGGGGCTTTTTTCTTCTGTATAGTAAATAATTTTTAAAAAGGAGGCGGGCGGGGACAAGAAACACTTCATTTTTGTTATTTGGCCTAATAAGGTAATATGAAATTGCATGTATCGGCACTTTGCATCTGAAAAATTAAACTTTAAAGGACATCAAGCAACCATGACCTACATGTATGGTGTATGCAATATTGTGGTACATGCATATGAAAAAACACAACCCCAAGTACTGTAACCTTTTCGGGTGCAAAGTGATGCAACATAGTGTACCTGTAGGACTACCAGATACATACATGTATGTACATGCCCACACATTGTACATTAAATGTTATGTGCATCTATTCCAAACAGTGAACCTTCATGCAAAAAATTTAATACAGGAGAAAATGAAGAGAGAGACAGAGAGGGGTGGGATGTACGAGTGAGAAAGAGAGGAATAGAAAGAGACGGACGGAATGAAGAAGACAAAGGAGAAAAAGAAGAGAAAGGGGGAATACAGAGCAAGAGAGATAGGCTCATACATGTAGAGAGGGGGAGAGAGAGAGGGGGAGAGAGAGAGGGAAAGAGAGAGAGAGAGAGAGAAAGAGAACGCTTTCCATGTCTCTGTGGCCTAAGGCGCAACAGCGCATGGAGCCTACCTACTGCAGATGCTGCTACGCTATGAATGACGGTCTCCACTGCTGCGCTCAAATGTTAACGTCAGAACATATTTTCATTTCTGAGGTCGTTCTACCCATTTTCTGCTTTTAATCATTAGAGCAAGTTCTCATAAATTTCAGGCAAACAATCTGTGGTGCAGGAAGTTTACAAAAAATGACTAAAAAGAGCACAGGTGATGAAAGCATTAGGCGATGAAGCATGACAGATCAAACAGGTTGCTGCATCCAAAAAAGTTGTTTTATAATAATAATAATTATATCAATTTATATAGTGCAGCTACTATATACATATTTATACTCTACTGCGCTGTGATGATAACAAAACTCCTAACAGGGCTTCTTTACAGACACACAATAAACAGCTATTCAAAAGCTCCTGAAAACAAGTGCATCTTCAACATAACTTTTCGGTCTAAGTATCTATGAATGTGACGGAGATTGTATAACATAAAAAAGGCAGATATGCATGCATTGGATACACATACGTGCTTCTCCATGTTTCAACGAGAATCAAGCCATACACCCAGATTTCTCACAGAGCTTGATGGTTTTACTTCCGAGACTCCAACTGTTGTTACAAGATTAATATAAAGCTTTGCTACTTGTCTGGATGTTCCAACAAGGAGAAACTCTGTTTTTCCATCATTAACCGTCTGCAAATATGTGTAGATCCATGAAAACAAAAATGGTTGAAATGATAGCAAGTCATGAAAAAATGATGACGGCACATTAAAGACGTCCTGTATTATTCCACAACACGATCCAGAGTGACGACTCTCCTACTGAAATGCTGCTTGCTAGCTTACCCTTTCTTTCTCCTGGCTAGAAGGAAGTGAAAGGCAGACGGCTGGTAGCATGCGGGGCCAATGCAGCCCGTGTGAAATTTTGCATGAGAGGCCGCTAATATCAACACTATTATTCAGCTGATGTACCAGACTTGGTATTGTGTGTCCCAAGATTATGGGCAAAGGGACCCACCAATCAGATGGATGGGTGAGTGAGAGAATTAGGGTGCGTGTATATATGAGTGTGCACCCACACACGTGCAACAGATCCTCGATTACATTACAATGTGTGTGAGCTCATCCGCAATCATTTCCATAATTTGATGATGAACTCTGATATATACCATGAACATCCATACTCCATTTGTAAATAATGAGGAAGGTGTTATATTTTAAAAGAGTCATCCATACATTTTCCATGTTTAAATATGAGAGGATGCTAGCTGGCTCAGTTTAACGATGAAAAAAAAGGTACAATAAATTTTCCTTTCTTTGGGGGGAGGGAGGGGGGTAAATAAGTGCCCAACAGTAGAGTGCCCATCAGCAGACAAATTCAGAAAATTCAGAGACATAATATCAATTTGGTGGTCTTGAATAGACTACATGATGTTGAAGAAAAGACATATTATATATTTCACCAAAGCCAATATCTCTACTAAAACTTTTATTTTCCCAGACCAACATTACAAGAAAAATATACAGCGTACAAACAATGGAAAGTGCCGACAACGAATTTGCCTAGTTAGCCGATCCCTAAGATAATCCTAGACAGGGGCATACAGACTTCCTGCAAATTCTTCATAAATAAATGAACAAGAATATATAAACAAGGAAAGAAACATACCTGTTGAACCATATTTCCTTCAAACTGTTAATTAGATAAAGAACTTAATGCAACTGACTTGTACCTGCCCTTAATAAAATCAGAACTAAAATGTTCATGTACATGTACAGGTACACCACTGATTCAATAGCTGTGGACCCTTCAGTAAATCTAGCCTTGGCTAATAGTTAAGCAAATATGTCCACTACAAGGCTTTATGACATATAGAGATAAAACAAGGTCAAATACAAAACTCAGGGCTACAAGTGTCCAGTACATTTGATAAAGGTGTTGTACAAAATACTCATCAAATGTTGTATTTTTAAAGGGAAGTGATACTCATAATTGGTCATGGTTTAACTTTGACCAATGAAGTTAAGCCTTGGAAATTGAGATGTCATATTCCAGGGCTCGGCACTAACAGGTGCCCTGGGCACATGGGCACCCCTAATCTAACTCTGAACCCCAAAAAAAAAAAAAAAAAAATCAAATTTCACATACATGTAGGGTATATGCACATTACATATAACTCAAAGAAGCTCATTACTGACCCCCTTCCAAAAAAGTTAGCCTATATTCCAACCCAAGTGCAAATACAATATGGAAACAACGCCATACAGTTACAGCTTCATACGCCACTATGAGCCCTAACTTATTGACTTCTACGAGGTGAAAAAACAGGGCACTGAAGTGTGATTCCCACAAACAAGTACCGGTATTCATTTGAAAAGTAGGTAATTCCCCCAAAAAATTCCCTTCCAAAATATTTTTTTCAGACTGCTTCTTCAAAGTCATACTGTAAAACCATTAAATCTGTAAAAATTAAAAAACAAAACAAAAAACAAACATCATAAAAGTGAATATTTAAAAGGTATGTACAGTACACAGAAAAGAACTTGAATGCCATTAGTCTTCCTTACCAGACACTTGTGTAATTTGTATCTCAGATGATCCATAGCTTGGTGAAACTCCCTAGAAGCTATCGGCCTCCATGGGGGCTGTCCTCTACTCTGCCAACGTTGTCATGAGACTAGATTCCTGGAAAGATAGAGAGAGAAAAATAGAATGATAAAAACAAATAATAACATAAGAAAAGGTTATAGAAGGAAGAAACAAAGGATAGCATAAGGAAAGATAGGAAGAGAAAATAATAGAAAAATAAAAACAAAGAATAAGATAAGAGAAGGTGATAGAAGGAAACACAAAGAATAACATAAGGAATGGTACATGAAGGAAGAAAATGATAGAATGATAAAAACAAAAAATTACATAAGAAAAGGTGATAGAAGAAACAAACAAAGAATAACATGAGGAAAGATAGAAAGAGAAAATGATAGAATGGTAACAACAACTAATAACATAAGAGATGATAGAAAGAAGAAAAAAAAGAATAACATGAGGAAAGACAGAAAGAGAAAATAATGAAAAATAACAAATTCAAAGATAGAAGAGAAGATGAAACATGGAAAAACAACATATAATATAAGAAAAAAAGAAAAAGAAAATGATAAAAGGAAAAAAAATAACATGAGCAAGACAGAAAGAAAGAAATTATAAAATGATAAAAAAATTAAGAATATCATCAGAGATGAAAACAGTAAGAACAAAGAATAACACAAGGAAAGATAGACATAGAATAGTAAAAATAAAAAATAAAAAATAAATAGTAATTTTGTGATGGAAACAAAACAAACCATCCCTATTTTGATTACACGCGAACATGACCTGCGCTATCATAGCAACAGGAACCGTTCCCGTTGCTATGGAATAACGTGTCTCATCGGGGTAAAAATTACGATGAGTGTGAACATAAACGAACCGTACCTCTGGAGCGGTCCAGTGGATCGGTCTAGCGTAGATCGGTCCAGCAAAGTAAGTGAGAATGGGGTCATAGAGCCTTGTATGTACATGTACATGTGACACAGGTCACAGGACATGGGTTGAATGAGGTCTGGCATGGGATATGATAAAGCAAACCATTTCCTTATCTGCCATCTGGAGAAAATCACTTTGACAAATTGAGTAATCACATTATTGTCTTTTCAATATTTTTTTGTAGAATGCAGAATCAAATTTGCAAAACCAGAAAAAAAGCTTAAACCTTTTTTCCACTTTTTAAACTAATATGTTGTCCTTATTATAATTAAAGTAGGTTTGTGGTCCTTAATTTTAAGAGTTAATACAACTTAAATACCAGAATGTCTGCTCCTGACATTCTTGTTCCACGAGATCAAAAATGTACATGAACATATATTTATACAATGTAGTAAAACAAAGCCGTTGTTAACAGTGACATACATGAAGATTCTCTGACAAGACTGGAAGCCTTGTAAAGGTAGCCAAAAGAGCATGTGTCCCTTCCAGTAATGACATGATGAGTAAGCACCTGGGGTTTAACACGCAAATTTTTAAAGTGACTAATAACTACATGTACTGTACATGTACAAAACATGTACTAGTGCCTGTGAGAAATGAAATAATCATCAATCGCACTGGACTGGACAATGTAATGAGTGTGTGAGAGAGAGAGAGAGAGAGAGAGAGAGAGAGACTACAGTGGGGTGTGTTTAATGATGGTAATTTATGTGCTACCATATGCAGGATTGAACTCCGAATACACCCAAAGGCAAGATGTCAAAGACGCATGTTTAGCGAGAGGGGGGTAAACAGCATCTCTGGCGCTTGTTCTGCGATCACCAGCCCCCATGAGTCATATTGAAATGTGAGATGCAGAACCCGCTCTTCTTGTGAGGCTCTGCAGTCTGCATGATTATTAATCTTATCGAATTGAATAGAAGACATTACCAACACATTGCAGAAAGCATGCCAGCGCTTTTAACAGATATCAGTTCCATTCCATTTTACATTTGTTGTACACTATATCCATTTGGATGAGTGCACACATCATACACTGCATTTGTTTCAAGATTACGATAGTGCTTTCGTAAAAAGAGAGGGTGGGTGTTATTACATTAACTTTTGTTTCATCCACATTGCAATACATTACTTTTTAAAGCCTAGTGAAGCAATGATGAAAGCCTTCCATTAGGAATGGAATGATAATGAAATAAATATCTGATAAAGGAAGCACACAATAATTTGTACATAATACATACCGTATTTGCCGGCAAAAAGGCCACACCCCTGATTTTGACATTTCATAGACTAAAAAAAAATAAATTATTAAAAAATAAATAAATAAATAAATAAAAATAAAATACTGCCCTCTCCTCTCACATAGCTAGCTGGGCTCGCGCGGGCTACGAGGATTGCTTTAGTGATGGCACAAACTTAGATCTACACATGTAGATCTACCAGCAGTTTTTGTTTGGTTAGTTACAGGGAAGTTTATTTACGAGACTGACAAAACTTTGCCCTTCATGTCAACAATATAACACAAAATTGTCGGTAAGACATGTCTAGAAATGTCCAGTACCATTGCACATTAACTAGTATAGTCATTGTAGTCGCATATGTACGAATTCGTGCTGTTTTCAGGGTTTTGACTTGCGATTTTTTACTGTTGTGACGCATTGGCCGCACCCAGACTTTTTTATATTTTCTCTTCCAAAAATACTGCGGCCTCTACGCCGGCAAATAGGGTATACATGTACACTGTATAATGTATACCGGTACATACACATACATGTGCATGTACATGTGCATGAGTAGGTTACAAAATGTGGTATAACATCTACATGTACATGTATAACTCCTAGATGTTATGAATATTTCTTAATGTTGTATTTAATAAAGATTTTTTTTGTTTGTTAATGTTGCACACACAAACATACACACATCACTCATGAAGCCCTCCCCCTATTGGGTTGATCTAGTATCACAGTGACACTGATACCGATGAGACTAGAACATGTTCATATTAAAAATCTAATTAAGTTACAAATATATTGTTCAACCCCAAATCACAACACAATTTTGAACAAATGAACTACCATATTTGCCGGCGTAAAGGCTGCAGTATTTTCGGAAGAGAAAATATCAAAAAGTCTGGGTGCGGCCAATGCGCAACAACTAAAAATTCAGTGATCAAAACAGCACATATTCGTACATATGGGACTACAATGTAGGGCTGTGCATAACCATGTAATGAGGTACTCGAGTACACTCCCAGCCTTGCCCGCGAATACTCGGACGCCATGTTTTTTTTTGAATTTTTTTGAATTTTTTTGAATTTTTTTGAATTTTTGAATTTTTCTTTTTTTTGTTGCTTTTTTGCCAACACCATACTATTGAACAGTACGAGGGTTCGTCTCTGAAAACCCCCGCGATTTTACTTCAAGTTGCTGTTGAAAGCGCCCATTTGTGCTTTTGAATTTTTGACAAATAATTGAAACTATGTTATTTTTAAAACTAAAGATGACAGACAAATATTCCTCCGAGTCCAAACAGAAATCCGAGATTTGGTCCCAGTTTCTGAGTAGTGAGTTGACAGTGACACCCTGTGTATGATTGAGCTGGGAAACATTTTTACCCACGGACCATGCCGGTGCTCTTCTGGCATGGGTGACCGTTGGTCGGACAGTGCCACGTGAACGGGAAAAAAAAAAAAAATGGCGGCCGAGTATTTGAGTACGAGAAATCGTACTCGAGTAGCTGTCAACAGTGCGAGTATTCAAGTATTCGACTACTCGTCGCAGCCTTACTACAATGACTATACCACTATGGTACAGGACATTTTCACACAACTTACCGACTATTTTATGTTGCATGTTGACATGAAGACGAAAATAAACTTCATAAAACAACATCTACCGTACATTGTGCCTGCGATACAGTACTACATGTACATGTACATACATGTACATGTAGCTTCAAAATCAATGAAGATTTGCTAAATAAATACGATCATTTTTTAGGTAAACTTAGTTTTTTCCTGTAAATTTTATAAGATTATTGATGAGTTTGGTTTCAGTTTGCAGAAAAAAATAAGTGTTCTACGAGAAAATTACGATTATTTCGTTTGGTCCGTTTTTTATTTTTTTCGTTTTTTTTTTTTTTTTAATGTAAAAGTTAGGGGTGCGACCTATGCTGCGCTGTGGCCTTATTGCCGGCAAATACGGTACAGGACTACTAAATGAAGGTTGCTTACAGTAAATCGAGAGTAAAAATAGAACAAAAGGTACATTGAAAATAACCTATAAACAAACAATTAAACATACAATGTACATGTACACATAAATGTACATTGTACATGTACATGTACGTGTACTGTCGTCCACCCTGTGTAGGCCTACAGTATAGTAGTACAAGTACAGTACATGTAGTTGCAGTCCAATCTCATTCTATTCAAGTTTGTAATGGGGACATGTGCACTGATAAATGCCACACTCAAACACTGTGCACCTCAAGTACCCCCATGGGCCATGCAATATTCATGGTGCTTTTAGGCTACCGAAGGGGGAAACACGCTAAGATGTTTTGCATTTATATTTTTCCTGTGCTCTACGAGTGGAGAGAGGTTACTTGCACAAAAGAAACGAACATGTCTAAGTACATAAGTACATGTTCATGTAGGGCCCACACGAATATGATCTAAATACAACAAATAAATATATATATATAATATATATAATATACAAATAAATTAACTAATTAAAAACAAATAAATAAATAAATAATAATAAACAGATAATATACATTTCTTGTACAAATGCAGAGATGCCAACCTCTTGATACAAAAAAACAGACTCAATATCCTAAAAAATCATATTTTGGAGAGAAAAATCAGATTTTCACGAAAACTCGACACTACCACTGGCCCGTTGGCCCTGGGCCAGTAAAATTTCAGAAAATGTTTTACTGGTAAGAACAGTCAAGTAAAATGTTTGCTCTTTCATTAACATTTAATGAGAAATTTGTAAAGCAAAGTTTTTTCCAGGGTTGCGGGGGTTTACTTGTACATGTTTATATGCGATTCCGCATTTTTTTATGGGTTTTTAAATCGATATCGTGTTATCGTATTTCGCTCTTATTATTGTACTAAATACAATACAATTGTACTGGTTGGCATCTCTGCAAATGGAGGATAAATGGTGTGAAAGCCACAATATCATACACTGTACTTGTACATGTATGTAAGGCATTATAGTATGCATACAAATATATCAGGGATCAGTGACTTTGGTTATTTGCAGCCCACAACAACTTCTGATTTTGCATTGTATCTTTCCTACATGTATTTTGATGTGAAAATTGCATTCTATTTTCCAAAAATCTTTAAAGTCTTTAAAAAATAAATAAATGTCAACATGTAGACCTTATGAGTTAGCAACTTACAGAAGAAAGATAACTGTACAACATGCATGAAGCAGATGAAAATGATCAACTTTGTTCAAATAAGGCAAGACGCTATTTACGCAGTCTACATATACATTACATGTACAGTACATGTAACACTGTATTATGATTAACAATTTTGTTTCACTGCTGACATTTACCTTACAGAGAAATCAATATCTCATTACAGTTAGCATGGAAGCAAAGAAACAACATGGATTTCTAGTCATATTTTTTAATTAATAGCAAAATTGTTGTACAGATTTGTACATTCATTGCCTGTATGTCACTAGTCCAGATTCTGTCAGTTTATATATATTGTTTATTCTTCAATCGTCTATGTCCTCCTCCCTTACACGCATCCCACACAGCAGAGCGCGGTGTGTCCACTCATCGCGTGATCCCCCCAAACAACTGTCGAAAAGAACAGAGAATGAGAGGCAAGGACTGTCTCCGGTTCAGCGTTGAGGGTGTGTTATTTTCTCAGCTGATTGGGAGCGCGACACGGAAACAGTCCAGGCAATAGACTACATGTAGTATGTCACAAAAAATCAATTCCACTTTGATCTGTAATGAGGTAATAATTTCAATCTGAAGAGCCTACATGACTGTAAACATGCACAACAATGTAGAGGCTGCTACATCTACATCTACATAATCTACAATGTATTGCATTCAATTTTGCATCCCTTTCTACCCCCCCCCCCAAAAAAAAAAGTGCAAAGATTGAGGCAAACTCGTACAAAATTGAGAATGATCTTATCTGTTTGGATTATAATCAATAATTTGTATTGAATTGAATTGGATGTTTACTAATGAATGTACATGTACAGAATGCAGTAGGCCTGCATATTGTCATATATAATGCACATATCTGCAGGCTTTTAAAGTTTAGCCAGGAGGGTATCTGGGCAAGCTGTTTCTAAATGGAAACACCTCACAGCATACAAATTTACAATCTTTGTTTAATCCACATCATTTCATGGACCTCCTTTTTTGCTCCCTACATGTACGTGTATTTCGTATTTCGTTGGCTGCCAGCAAAGAAGGTCATTAGAGCTGCAGGTAGCCGTCAATTTTTCAATTAGGACACCCAATTCCGAAATCCTAGCTAAAAACCTGCAGTCTGTGTACATGGCCTTCTACTGATTAAATACAGACCATGCATGCATGTACATGTACATGTACACAAGGCCAAAAGTATGAAACATGTAGGTTTATATCAAAACAAGATGGGGAGGGGGGGTGTATAGCAGCATTTACACTGCAAGCAAAAACCATTATTTTTTCTCACATTCCGGTGTTATGTCGGAGGTCGCAAAGCAACATAAAAGAAATTGCAGAAATGAACCCTTGGTAAAAACAGGGAGATGAGACCTCCCTGGTAAAAACAAGTAACCCCCAATATACGCCCATGTACATGCACATGTATACACCGTAATCCATTCCATGTGTGAAATGTAGCATTTGAGTGAAACGTGTAGTGCCAATAGACATACACATCATCACCTGACCCCAGTCAAGAATGTAGGTCAGTAATTGGTAAGTAGCACTGTCCAGCTGACTCACTTTACTGTACATGGTCTTGTAACATGACAAGTAAAATTAAGAAGACATGACAGATCTGTATAAAGTCTGTTGGTATTTATCTTACACGTACATTCTACATGTACATGTCATACATATCTTCATATTGTATGTGGGGAAAAAACTGGTATTACTACATTTTAAGCCCTTTGGAAGCACATTTATAAAGATCATAGCATGATACATATACGGTAATGTGATTGAAGGGGAGAATTAGTCTTCTATGAAATTTAAATAATGATGTAGGCCTGTACATACATGTACATGTACTTGTATTTAAAGTATGTACGCTGTAGATCTAAATACATGTAAACTAAGAATTGGGGGAAACCAAGAAAATTCATTGATTTGCACATTGTAGTCATGTACATGTACGTACAATGTATAGCCCCTCTAGGCCTCTACATGTATGTAATTCATTTGCACATACAGGTACAATGTGTATGTACATGTAGGCCTACAGAGAAGGTCATGAAGAGAGTGCTATGAGGAAAAAAAGAAGCAAGTGTCAAAAAGGAAGTTGGCACATGTATGTGTACAGACCCAGACTGTATGAATCGGAGACCTATTCTATTCTCCTTCGCACTGACATGAGGACAGAAAAATACAATTAGGGTTCAAGAGTTTAATTATTTAAGGGAACAATGCCCCCTCAGCCCATGTCTATTTCCTTCCCTAACTGGCATTCTGTACATGTATAATATAAGCTACACATACATGTACATTGTACATGTACATGTACACATGTACCGTATAGCTAAATTCTGTCTTAGCCAATCAATTCCAAGAAATTCAAAAGATTTCTTCGTTCCATGTCTATTTCCTTCCCTTACTGGCATTCTGCACATAAACATGTACACTGTGTATGTATAATATAAGCTACATGTATACATGTACATGTACATGTATATACCGTAGCTAAATTCTGTCTTACATGTAGCCAATCAATTCCAAGATATTCAAAGGATTTCTTCGTTCCATGTCTATTTCCTTCCTTAACTGGCACTCTGTATGTACACATGTATGTATACATGTAGGTATAATATACACATGTATGTAAGCTACACATGTACATGTTTCTGTCTTAGGTAATCAATTCCAACAAATTCAATAGGATCAACCAGGAATCTACCTAAAAGCATCAAGAAGCCTTTCAATTCATTTATAATGGGACGTGTCTTGATGTCCAGGGAACGAAGATTGTCTACAGACTTGAGTTGAAAACGTACAATACAAAGTGTATGGTTCGTTTGAACAATACATGTCTAGTGTCAAGTTCGTTGAATTACATGTACATGTAGCAAGCATAATACAAATATCCGATTAAGGCAAACAAACTTATCAATTCATGAGTGCTACACTGCTGACCTTTCAAAAATAATATCTCAGTTTGGATGGATTAAACGTGCAGTTTTGCACGTGTACTGTTTATGTTGATCACTAAGCTAGAATCCACTCTACTGCCCTCTGCGGTAAAAACATTATAGCAGTAGATTCGCGCATAGTGATTAGCACAAACAATAAATGTTCCGCAGGCCCATTTCGATAAAAATGTACCTAGAAACTCCTCAAATATCGCTATTTCTGTGGCATTTCTTGGACAACTATTGAATTCTTTGTCAAAGTTATGTATCTGCTATAATTTTGAGTACCGTAAATCTCTGTGTATAAGACGCACTTTTTCCTTCCGAAAAAAATATTGAAAGTCGGGGGTACGTCATATACAAAAGTTTCGATTTATGCCCCTCCACCTGGCACTGCCTGGCAATGTCCCCCAGCTCAGTCATACCACTCGGAAACTAGAACAAAACTACCTGAATGTCCGGATTTCTGTTTGGACTTAGAGGAAAATTTGTCTGTCATCTTTAGTTTTAAAAACAAATGTTCATTATTCTGATAACTTCATTCAACATTGTTACTATTATTTGTGAAATGTTTATTATTCTGATAACTTCATTGTTACTATTATTTGTGACAAGTTCACAAGCAAAAATTGGCGCCTTCAACTGCACTTTGCAGTAAAATGAATATGGACCTGGCTTGCTGCCTACGGAGTCGGGCAAAAAAATTTTTTAAATAGGAGTGCGTCTTATACACAGGTGCGTCTTATACACTGAAATTTACGGTAGTTGTTGTCTCTAAAATAAAATCTTTCACAAGTCTACATGTACATGTATGTTTCTGAATCTGAATGGAAAAGCAGCCCGATTACAGGCCATTTGGCAATACAATGTCAGGTGTTCTATCCAGTGTACAGTAGATCATGGTGGTTGATCTTGAAGTAACTGACATTCAGAGCTCATGTATAATTAAATGGAATTTTGGAAAATGATAAACATCTACAACATGTATCCTGCATGTATGGCGTAAGTACGGTATCGTACATCATATTCACCTCTTGCAACAAGCTTCAAACATTGAATGCCTACAGGCTGTAGGGCAATTTAAGGGCTTCATACAAAAACTTTTGTTTGAGTAGCATTTAAGACCTCCTGCAAGAATGTGTGTGACAAACACTATTCAAATACCTACTGAAGGGATCTACCTGGTACCATGACATTGTTACAAACAGTTTGATATCTAAAGCAAACAAATGAGATGTCTGTCCCATGTGTTCTATGTATAGATCTTACACTGTTTCAAAAATACATTGAAGGCATTTATCCTTAATAGAAGTTTCCTTTTCTGAAATAAATGATGATTCCAATCATAAACCTTTTAAAACTACATAAATGTCCATGTAATATGTTAACTTGTTAAGGATTAAACTGGTGCTGTTTTATTAAAAATGGAAGTCTTATTGATTTTGTCAACTACAGTAGTACAGGTATTAAACAAGTTGACTTTCCGAAAAGGGCAGCGGTGCTGACTCCAGATTCCAAAGGATATGCACTAGGATGATATCGACCAACACAAAAGATGCAAGATGACCTAGGAATATTGAATTTCCAAAGAGTGGCTATCGATGATTGATTACATTCTTCAGATGAAATGAATAATGTACTTTCATAAATTCAGTGTCATTTTCTTTTGTTCTCTTTATATACATACACATTGAACATGCAGATCTGAGAGAAGATTTAAAAATTGTATTTTTGAAGTGTTTTGTTTGTACATGTAAGTGGTAAACAGGGTTCTGATAACTTCTGAAATTGTCCATAGGCATCTAAATATTAATGTATCTAAAATACATGTAAGTGGTAAACAGGGTTCTGAAATTGTCCATAGGCATCTAAATATTAATGTATCTAAAATACCTGTAAGTGGTAAACAGGGTTCTGAAATTGTCCATAGGCATCTAAATATTAATGTATCTAAAATACCTGTAAGTGGTAAACACTAAACAGGGTTCTGAAATTGTCCATATGCATCTAAATATTAATGTATCTAAAATACCTGTAAGTGGTAAACACTAAAGAGGGTTCTGAAATTGTCCATAGGCATCTAAATATTAATGTATCTAAAATACCTGTAAGTGGTAAACAGGGTTTTGAAATTGTCCATAGGCATCTAAATATTAAAGGGACTTGGTAACATTGTTCAGATGAGAGAAAATGGTGCTAAAGTAGTTACTTTAATTAAAGATGTACAATTAAAGATAATCTGAAAGTTTGAGTGAAAACAGAACATTATAATTGATACAAATTGGGAAAAACTGATCTGATCGATTCCTTAATTCTCCCAACTATATTATTACAATTTAATTACATTTTAGGTAAATGTAAATCATCACAAAGCAATGAATTGGCTCTATATACCATTCCAGACATTTAAGTGATGACAGATTTTTTAAAGCCTGTTTTATGTCTTTTTTTCATGGAAAAACGGTTGGGAAAATTCAAAAATGGTTGGGAGAATTTACTGTTACAGGGTGTCGCACAGTGACGCCTTCAAAGAAAACCATAGATTTCTTTGTGGTTTGAGAATTTTTTCAGGATTTTGTGCATGTTAAAGTAGAAGGAATATAATAAGTGACATTTCATACAAAATTTACGCAGCTTTTCATCAACCTTCAACAATGTTACCGAGTCACTTTAATGTGCTGTATCTGAAATACCAATCTCAGTAATTGTAGTTAACAATTTGAGAGGTTTCATCTCCTTTTTTGTTCACAAAATGCTTTCTGCAGGACAAATGTTTCTTTGCAGAACTAAAAGATATTTTCTAATTTCTACAGAACAAAATAGCAGCAGTTTAATCCTCCATCACATATTACATACCGGTACTTAATTGCATACATACTGTGCATAAAGTACTTTAAGTAGGCAATACTAAACCACACAAAGCTTTCCACAGTACTGGTATGAACATGTACATGTAGATATAATATTGCAGTGTGGATATAAAAAATAGAATGTGTGACTACATGTACATATAATTTCAGAGCTGTACAGATATAGCAAAATGAAACCTTCAAGCATTTTAAAAGCAGAGTCAATTGTACAGACAAAAAAGTAAAATACCTCATGAATACACAATGTCAATGAATGAGCTAAAGCGTAAATGTACATGTATGTACATGTACATGTACGGTATATGTACATGTGTGTTGAAGCACAAGGAAGAGATCATCATTTGCAAAATGCCTGATAATAACAACCCTCTACAATGTTTCCAAAGTTATACCATGTCAAGATGGCCGACCATGATACACTTCACATCGCAGATAGCACCATTATAATATAGCCCTGCTCTGTCATGCACAGCTGAAAGCAATATGATGGATAATACACTGTATATGTCATCAGTTTGTTATTCGTTTTCATCCTATTTCTATACAGAATTTAAACAAGCTTATCTTTTGACATGGTTGGTTAGGAATGTATGGCATGTCACTAAAACTAGCTAGAGTGCACACACACATACACGTACAGTGTACTCTCAAACCTGTTTCCTGAAATCGTTTTTGGTTGCCTCTGCTAAAAAAGTGCTAATGAAATTAAGAAATTGCAGATTTGTTATAGTTTTTTTTAAACCTGGTGTACCTTTCTTGTATGGTGGTTCGACCATAGTTCGTGCATGCTCGTAATTGCGGACAGTTCCATATCTAAAAAAGATTTCAAAAATCTGATATCATCAATGGAAGGAGGAGCATAAAATCACCTACATGTAGTGACAACATTTTCTTTGAAATTGGGCGTAAAATTATGAAAAATATTGACAAAACATCAGCAAATTTTACAGTCTTTTGCATCTGTTCAGAAAAAATATGAACTTACCGACAAGGGTCTGGAAATCTTCATTTTGAGAGAATATGTCATCAACATTGTAAATAAAAAGTGATACCAACTGATTGTATGATATTTTGAATTGCAATTTATGCAAAATTTTATCTTACCTTTGATGGATTGCTTTGTTTTTTATAAATCACTTGTAAACTCTAATGCGCGAATCATGGACTGGTTACCGTAGTTTAATGATTTTTTTCTTCATTTGTATTATGTAACACATGCCGATCCGACATAGAATTTTGAGACCGTGATTTCGCCAAATTCTTTTAACGATTAATTTCCTAATTGCACCATTTGATTTGTAGTCTATAATTTTGATGTTCATTTGGTATTAGGTAATCACCGTAATTGATTTAAATGAATTTGTGTAGAATATGAGAAATCATGGATCAAATATCACATTCCTAATTATTTGTTTTAATGTCCATGAACTTCGGACACCACATCATACATGTATGATGTATTTCAAACAATAAGACTTTTGTACCACTGGTTTACAGACAAAATTACCCTTGAACAAAAGCAGTCAAACTCAACTAATTCTGCGTCACTGAAAATAACAATTACTAAAAATTGGTAATTGGATGTCCCAACATATTCTACTCTTTAAACTTTAAAATCCATAGTTTGCACTGGACCAAAAATTTCTGTCTCTTTCGTTCGTTAGCCTCTTGTTTGGGTAGGGTCAGTTTTAAAGAGAGGAGCTGACCCTATTAAGAGGCTAACGAACGAAAGAGACAGAAATTTTAGGTCTAAGTTTGCACATGCTCTGAGTTTGTGCACGGATCCGGGCTAACTCGGACCAAAGACAACTCGGCCCAGCTGCAAAAACGGTAAGTTTTTGTCATTTTACCCTAACCCTAACTCTAACACTAACCATAATCCTAACCCTAAACCTAACCCTAAACCTACCTAAAACTGACCGTTTTTGCATCTGGGCCGAGTTGTCTTTGGGCCGAGTTGTCTTTGGTCCGAGTTAGCCCGACTCCTTGTGCACAGTTCAATATCTCAATATTATCAGAAAGATTTCAAAAATCTGATACTGGCAGTGCCTGGCACGTAGAACTTTAGCTTACATCGGCAATACAGCCAGCGCATGCGCATTACGTTCCTCCCGTCTCAGCTCATTTTAGTAATTTGGCGCCTAGCCGAGCCGACATGGGCCCTTTAGATTGGCTATCGCTGGCTCCCATAGGCTCTATGTTATTAGACATTAGTGCGAGGAGCTAGCTTGCGATTTTCCGTTTTTACCGATACCAAAATTATGATATTCCAGTCAAATCTTCTATTTGTTTCAATTTTTTCAGCGTCCTTGAAAAGTTAAGTATTTCACTTAAGTTTAAGACTTTCGTAAGTAAGTCTTAAGTTTGAAAAATTCTCATTTTCGTCACATTTAAGGTACAAACTTGCAAGTTGTACTGACATGTTCGTTGATTTGTCTATTTTATGTGTGTACAATGCTGAGAGTGTGTCACCTATGTGTGAAATGCGTCACCTGTTTAAAGCATGTCATGTCAAAATCTCCGTGGTGCGATGTAATTTCGTATTGCCTTTGCCATTGAACTTAAGTCACGCTTAACTTAAGCGCGACTTAAGTAGGCCCTCTCTCACTTAAATTCGAAGCCACTTAGCGTTTCGATTAATAATTCTACGTGCCTGGTAGACCTACCACAAGGCACAAGGTACAAATGGTAGGCCTAGAAATCTAGCCCTACAAGTACAAAGCCCCTCGACTGGCTAGATCTAGAGCCTTTACTTGAAATTAGAGGAATATTTGGAATAGGGTGTGAAATTAAGAAAATATTTATAAAAGATCGGCCAACTTTGCTGACTTTTTTTTTGCCTTCATTTTGACAAAATATGAATTAACCAACAAGGATAGGCCTAGAATCTACTGGATAGGTCTACTCTAGTCTACTAATACTCTTTTCACACTTGTTTTGCTTAACCCCGTACTTTGCTTAGCCCCGTACTATCCTTAACCCCGGACTATCTTTTTTGGCTTTTCTCACTGCAATTCCTTAGCCCCGTACTAGCCATGGCCATGGAATTCATTAATTCGCTTCACTGCGTAGTCCCGGACTATTTTTCGTTTCTGTTCTCATTCATTTGCTTGGCACCGCAATTGCGGAGTTAGCAGGAGTTAGCACCACAATTGCGAGGTTAGCCCTGCTATTTTGCAGGGTTAGTTAACCCCGTACTATAGGTGGGGTTAGCCCACTTTGGTAAATACGAGTCTGAACAGAAAGTGGAATAGGCTTAACCCCGTACTATAGGTAGGGCTAAGACCCCTTTAACCCCACCTATAGTACGGGGTTAAGCAAATTTTGCCAGTGTGAAAGAAAGTGGAATAAGCTTAACCCCGGACTATAGGTAGGGCTAAAACCCCCCTTTAACCCCACCTATAGTACGGGGTTAAGCAACATTTTGCCAGTGTGAAAAGAAAGTGGAATAAGCGTAACCCCGGACTATAGGTAGGGCTAAGTCTCCCTTTAACCCCACCTATAGTACGGGGTTAAGCAAAATTTTGCCAGTGTGAAAACAGTATAAGGCTAAGCCCATTCTAAGGTAAGGCCTAAGGTCAGTAAGGAGTAAGGCCTAAGGGTCTTGAATTGAAATGGTGATTTTGAGAGAAGCCATCATTAAAAAATTTTGAGTAGACAGCCTAGACTAGAGGTCTAGGCCTAGACTCTAATCTAACGAGTTACCAATTGATTGTATTTGTAGACTAGATTTAGATTTGTAGCTTGTATTTGTAGCATCACTGACACTGGTGCACAGATAGAGCAACGAAGCTCAGCCGCCACCCACCCGAACTGTGCATGCACGATCAATCAGTTTTACTTGCTGGCTTCTTTCAAAATTCAAGTGAAGCCATTCATTGCATTGGCATTGTCATTGACACGACCGGCTTGCATGAGAATTGAGATGCAGATTTCGTGGACTTTAACTGAATCTGGATCAAATTCACAAATAAAATGAACTGTATATTTTCTCACCTCATCGTCGTGTAAGATCCTAATAATCCGAAAGAATAATCACAATTGGACGGTAAAAAAACGGGTTATCTTCTCTGTCCACCAACGCCCCGAATTTCGGTGTTTCCGTATCACTTGACCTAATCGGCCATTTACGTCTTACACGTTTTTCACGTCAGTGCAGTACGTCACATATGCACACGTTCTATACGTGTTCGTCCCATTCGAATGTATGCGCTGTGCGTGTATTATTTGTGCGCGTCGCGACCAACGATCTTTTTTAGGGGTCATATGCAAATAAGGGTGGTTCCCGTGTGAATCGATAAGAATAACTGATTGCACTATGGTAACAGGGAATACGGATGCTGCCTGCGGTCTGGCCGGTGTAGACTAGACACAGTGTCGTCATCAGCGTCCACGAAACTTGCCATCGAATAATGATTATGACTAATGCAAAGCAGTGACTAAAGTTTAAATTAACTGATCACAGGGAAAACTACAACTGTTTGGAGGGCACATGATGGCATCCATTGATCCATTAATACCATATAGGGGTGGGCTGATGGTAGGCGCTATCAGATTCAAGGTGAATTAGGGGCACTTTGTAAATTAAATGAACAATGAAATGAACAAAAAAAACTGTATCATACCGATTCAAATTATTTCTAGACTATGTAATTTTTGACTAGCTGAACAGGCTACTCTGTGAAAAGATGTGATTTATAAAAATGAATAAATAAATAAATGAATAAATAAATAACCCAAATGAGCAAAGTTTTAATTTTCACGCCTTGAGCCCTTGCCGTTTCAAATTCTTTTGTAATACTTCCATTGATTACATGAAGTACAAATATAATTCCGCCAATTTTTCTTTTCATTTTGTAGACTTGCTATAAACCGATCCTAATTATACAATTTTTTTTTTTTGGGGGGGGGGCAGGATTATACCCCACCCTCAATTCAACCGACTGGTATAGTAAATATTAATATTGGGTTCCTATAGAATTTGGGAAAATATTGGATCAGCCCCCTCAATTTTTGTTATTGCTCTTTTCGCCACTGAAAATCTGTACTACGCATTCGGTGAACAAACTTTTCAGATGCCTTTTGTATCCTTATTTCCATGGGCACAATTGGCATGATAAGGTAAAACTCTGATCTAATAGTTCCATGATTCTTCGAAATGAGAATGATAGGGGAAAATCAGATTAATATCTCTCTTGAAAATAGTTGACATATATAAAAATGCATTTAAGCCGCGCCAAAACTATATACTGCGTTCTGTTTATTTATATAACTGACGAATTGCATATTGATTCAGTGACAACGCCTAAGCTATAACTCAAATACTCCTTAATTTGCTATCAGAAAGGTAGACCTTGGTTTGTCATTAAACAGATGTCAATATTGATACTGATAAGAACAGACAGAAGTTTGCTAATTTAAACAGAAACATTGCAGTTGAAGGGTTCCGGGATGCGTTATTTTTTTATGCGGCACATATTGGGGTTAGGTGCGTGTTGAGCCTATGGGAAAGTTTAGGGTTAGGGTGAGGGTTAGGGTTAGGGTTAGGGTTAAATCAAGACCTCTTTAAAAAAAAAAAAGCCCCAATCTGTGCCGCAGAAAAAAATGACGCTTCCGGGATCGCCAACATGAATTAAGATATAGCATGGTTTTTTTTTTTTTTTTTTTTTGGTGTGGGGTTGCAGGCACGCAAAGACAAAAATCATCAGCTTTTTGCACTTTTTATTTGCATGTTCTGTTGCGAAAGAGGACCTCCTATATAGTACTGATGGTATTGAGAGATGGGATGCAAATGGTAATGATAGTTTGACACATTGAGTTCATTACAATCGTAAAGGCGTAAAGCAAATACAGAATGATAACGAGCGCAGCAATTGGGATATGATTGGTCTTGTGGTCGGGGGGAGGAGCGGGGTCAAAACATTCGACAAATTGGTGATCCATAAATTCCAGCGGAGAAAAAAAAAATCACTAATTTGAGACCGCATTTTTTTGGGGGTGGCGGGCGTTCATCAGTTTGCCAAACTCTTCATAAAGATAAATTGGTCCCCTTGTGTAAAAAGGTGGGATTAAACCATAGATAATTATATATTTAATATAATTATCTCTATGAATTAAACACAATTCAAAATGTACACGCAAGTCCCAAATACGTGATCCCGACTGGTTGGTCGCAATTTTTTGTTATGCAAGAGAACCCTGGTTATATATTATTACATTGTGAAGAAAAAAAAACTGTATGAAAGCAACATTGGGAAATGGCTGATTATGGTATAGCACGTCACAGATCACATTTAAGATTTTATATATTATTTTATTAATTTAATAGCCCTATGTATACTATAGAGCTTTTATCAGTCACCAGGGCCCCGTCTTATAAACATTTGCGATTAATCGCAACTTATTTGCGATTGATATCAATCGCAACTATGTACGCTTGATATCAATCGCAACTATGTGCATAAGAGAGAGGAGACTGTGAACTTGCGATTGATTGGAGGACAGTGCGATTGATTCGAATCAATCGCAACTGTTTATTAGACGGGGCCCAGATTTGAAATGAAAAGACACATTTTATGTTGTTATGATCAGAACTCTATACTTTGTGACGAACGGGACACCAAATTTCAAAAATACCTTGGACTTGCTAATTCACATAATAAAATAACTGGCCAAATTGGGGAAAACTATTTTTTTTCAAATATCTGGCTTCCCGCCAAAATATTTGAATTAATTGTAAATATGTGGATTGCGGTATCTCACTTTCTCATCATACTTGACTTTATTTGAATTATGGGGTATATTGGATCCTCTTCGCTTGTCTCTTTCTGGCTCTCTTTTTTTCTCTCCCTGACTCTCACTACCCCCCTCCTCCCTCTCTCCCACTCTCTTTCCTTTTGCATATTTCACATCGGGGACAGCTTAGCTGCCACTTCCAGCTTAAACTAATAAAAAAGGGGCCCTTTTGATCGATGACCCCCCCCCCCAAATATTGAACCCAATATAGAGAGAAAGAGAAATATAGAAGGAAAAAACGTCTTTCATGGTATTATTACCCACCCCAAGTACGCAGCTGGTTAAAGTGATGTGCACACAAAAAAATGCTCGGTCGCTTTGCTCTCTCTCTCTCTCTCTCTCTCTCTCTCTCTCTCATCCCCTCTCTCTCCCTCTCTCTCTCCCTTTCTTTAAAGTATCATAAGCCGTTTTGAGTCGCATTGTGCCCAAGCAAAAGTATTTTTCAGAAGGTATACACGTATAAGGTTTTAATCGTAATTTGATGATTACTGTGAAACCTTTAAAGAAAGACCACCTCTCTATAAAGACCACGTATTCTGTTTCCCCTCGTATAACTGTTTCTTATTGAAACGTGTACTAAATGAAAATGTATTCATAAAAACCACCTGCCTCAATATAACTTTTCTTGTCTCCCATAATTAACTGGTCGTTATTTATATACAGGTTTTATTGTATTTACCTTGCAACATTTTCCTTGCTTAACTGTAGAGTCTTTTTCTTTTCTTGGCAGGAAATTGTGGTGAGGGGAAAACTGCCCCTTGACCTTTTAAATACGCTAGTGCTGTGGATGGGGGTCCCGATTAGAGTGTGGGAAGGGCTTTCCCGTTCTCATGGCAGCGACTTTTAGAAATTAGATTAACTGAAATTGCAAACACATATATATATTAAGACAATGGAGGTGGGGTATATATAATCATAATCTACATCTTAAAAGATAGAAATGAAATGAGTATTGACGTCTCTATTTTTGACTTTGTCCGATTGTCTAATACGCTAAAACTTTTTTAGTTTTAAACTAAAGCGTTTGTTAAGAACCATGTCATGGTTATGTTTCAATTTGAGTTTAAATACGTAATGAAGTCTCAAAATCACTACAACATCAATATCAAATGAGAAATAGTCATGATATACACATGATTTGTTGGTGACATTTTACACATGTATAAACAGCAGTTTATCCGGATTCCATTAAAAAATATATATACATTATTTTCAATTTTTCAGTTTCAAAGTAACTTTCATTTTCTCCCAGTCAATAAAAAAAATGTCACAATATTAATTCAAGAGTATGGGGATGATGAAAATGCAGGAAAGAAGACGTGGGATCACACGAAGTGAATATTTACGTAAATGAATGAATTGTGTCCACGATGGCCGTGTTTCAATATAAAGGGGATGATGGGGGAGAAATGGAGTGAAAGACAGAAAGGGGTAAGGACTGAGAATAATTCTGTACTTGCACTCCAATGCTAAAAACAATGTGAAACTGCATGATTTGTATTACCTCGTTGTAGAGGTGCCGTGGTCGAGCGGTTAAGTCGCCGGACTGTCGATCACAAGGTCCGAGGTTCGAGACCCACCGCGGCACTAATGTCCTTTGGCAAGACATTGATCTACATTTGCCACACTCAACCCAGGTGATGTAAATGGGTACCTGGCAGTAATTTATTCTTTGAAATGGCTAGAGCGCCGTAATGGCTGCACAGCCAAGCCGGGGTAATAATCTCCAAGTTTGGAAGCGCTTAGTGATTGTAATAAGCGCTATATAAAAACTGAGTATTATTAATATTATTGTCTAGATGTCATCAGATACTAATTTAATTCCATAACAAAATTATCAAATAACAAAACAAAACAACAAAAAATGAGATGGGCAAGAAAAGAAAAGAAGGAGTAGAGAAAATAGGAATTTATTTTAGGTGCCTCCCCCCCCCCCAAAAAAAAAAAACGCTTACGAGTCCACGAGTAAGAAAAAGCACACACCTAACATGAAAATTTACATTAGAACTAAAAAAGGCTAACGTCGGGTTAATAATATGTTTGCATGGCCCTCGGGGAGAACATTATAGGTTCATAAAGATAATCTTGGCGAGTTATTGATATCATTATCAATATTAGTTATCAAAAGTAAAATTGGCACTTATTAGAAGTAAAAAAGGGCACATTTCGGAAAAATAACTTAAAAGGGCACTACTTGAAAAATGTTGCACAAGGCTGTGACACCCCCACCCCGACCCAACGCAACGGGTCTAATTCTTTCTTAGGGCACAAATCTCCCTAAATTATACAAAATGTCAAATAAATGATTATTTTTCAAAACCAGCTTTTATTTAAATCAAAGAAGTAAGTATGCACTTTAAAAAAAAGTTTATTGTTTGTATGAGGAATATTTGGAAACTTAGGTTACCTTGTTCATTTTTATTCACGTTTATTTGTCATAACAATATATGGTGGGGTGCTAGCTACGCATCTGCATTGGTCGACGTTATTGGTTAGAAACCTCCATGTTAAGTGTTTTTCATATGAGATTTGCATCAATACCATGATTTCTAATTAAAAATCATTATAATTCAATTTCTCAGGTGGAAATTTCGCTGCTCGAAATGTCGAAAATCGAAAGAAATACTAAACATTAAAATCTGCGATGGGGTCTTTAAAAAAAAAGCTTTTTTGCCTTTAAACAAAATTATAAAGAACATAATTTTTCTTACAGTATAAACATAGTACATTGTCTCATACATTATAAAAACAGACTTATTTTAAAATTGATTCCAACATAATTTAGTACATATTCAATCGAGTATACAAATTGTGATAAAATTCTACAATTTGGGAGAAAAAATAGACTTTGTGATGTGATCTTGTTTGACGCGATGATTACTTTGTGACAATGACAATGACAATGACAATGATTGACAATGACAATGACAATGACAATGACAATGACAATGACAATGACAATGATTTTTTATTTCTTTAACGGCCCCTTCTGGGGCATGGAAGAAATACAGTTGAATTGTACAAATATAATGTTCAACAATGATTTTTTTTTAAACACTCAAAGAATCTTTAAAAAAAACAAGAAAATCTTTGGCAGCGAACTACAAACAAAATGATGGCAAGTTTTAAGATACACGTTTAACATAATACCCTATATCTCAACTGGCAATACTAACACTACTATATATATGTGTATGTACACTATGATACTAAAAATGACAACACACATTAAACCAAAAGTCTAACGTATTAAAAAGGACAAAACAAATTATCCAAACTTAGACATAATGATCTTACAAAATTTTGAAAGGTTCTTTAACTGCTTAACAGAATTTGCATTGAATAACTGATGAAATTTGATAACATTAGGTCTATAGTAATAATATTTCTTTACATACTGTTTACGATAATCATTGAATGCTGGGCACACCAGAACATAATGAAATTCATCACCCTGTACCTTTAGATTACATAGGGAGCATAACTCAAGAGGTTGATCAGATAAATAACGACATTTGGTAACTGGCAGCTTATTATTACCACAACGAAACTTACAAAGAGATATTCTATCACCTACGTCCAATTTCAACAAATAGCTCTCCAAACCACCTTCCTGTTTAAAGAGCCTATAATTAAAGCATAAACGATTTCTATAAACTTCATTATTCCAATTTTGCAAATCAATATCATTTAATCTAAGGTCCAAAGATGACTTAACCCAACCTAGGTTCAAGGGGGTATCCTCAACCCATAAGTTTGACATTCCACTCTTGTCTAGGATACTCTTTACTTTCACAATCCACCTTGATTCGAAATCACAACTTTCATGTAGCTTGCGTAACAGACTATAAACAATGTATGAAAGCTTAGATTTTTTACCCTGACTAACCCTCGCCCAAAAATTGATCATACGTTTCTCCACTTTACTAGCTAAAGCAAATCTACCTACTACGCCATAAACCATACAGTTGGCAGTGCCACGGTTAAGTTTAAGCAAGCTTTTAAGAAATTTTCTATGAAAAATTTCAATACAGTCTAACTTCTGAAAACCCCATACTTCACTTCCATATAATAAAATCGGGACAACTAACTGATCAAAAAGTTCACATTGAATATCGTGATCATTGTGATATGTCGCCCTCATTTGGCCAGAGATCGTAAAGACCGACCTTCGTGATTGGTCAATCGCTAAGAATGACCTTTGACTTGTAATCAAACCGCTAGATTTGAGGTGGCTCCCAAGCAAAAAGTGATGAGATTTTTCCAATTCTGAGTAGCTCAATTGTTTGTAAGTTTTTCTTTTTGTAATGGTAGTAAAATTCGTGTATCTTGTTTGAATCTGTTAAATTCTTACCCCTAATATATGTTTAACTGCTTTGTACATTGTAATTACAAAAGGTAAAGATTGAAAACTTTCCGCGGCCGTGGGGCTCCACAGTCTTTCATGTACTTGCCAACTGTAGGCCAGTGGGCCGGGGCCGGCGTAGTTGTAATCGACGTGTCGTTGACGTTGTGCGCAGATTATGAATGGGATCGTCATCGTGTGACTTATTTTTAACAAAAATAATATTTGCCTTTGGATTAAACGAAATGTATTCATCAAATAGCACTAACCGTCATAAATATTTAATGGCATCTTTATAATATTGTCTAGGACTAAGTTACTCTAGACTAAGTAAGACTAAGTAACAGTCATAACTAAAGACATAAGTCTTGAACTTTGAAGTTGACAGTTTTCTGAAATTGCATATGATGACACTCGTACTGCACTGATAGTGATACTAGCTGATGTAGATCTACTATCTAGACTGAAGATTTCTGTCTCTTTCGTTCGTTTAAAGCCTCTGATTTGGGTAGGGTCGGCTCCTCTCTTTAGAGACAGAAGCCGACCATAGCGACTGCATTGCAAACTACTGCTCGCATCCGAGCATTGTCCGAGCAGTAAACTTAGAGTAGACTATGCCCAAAAATCAAAATACTACATTTTACCCGATGCATATCCGATGCATTTATTATCGTAAATTAGGCCTAGGCTAAACTACATCGGTTCCACTTACCAGATTGACTGTATGATGCGTTTAAGGGTCTTTTTTCCGGATTTTCATTGCTGAAATTGAGCCCCGTGTTGAAATTCTTGCAGCCGTATTTTAAGCTGTTACTGCGTATGAAGGAAGATGACGTCATCCATTGACAGTAACAGTTTAAAATACGGCTGCAGAAATCTTCGGTCTAATGTAGATCTAGGCAGAAAATTTCTGTCTCTTTCGTTCATTAGCCTCTGATTTGGGTAGGGTGGGCTCCTCTCTTTAGAGACAGAAGCCGACCATAGGATCTCCTGTTCAAACATTTTGGCCATTTATGGCCAAACTCTTTGCCCAAAATACTACATGCATATCTGATGCATTTATTATTGTAAATTAGGCCTACATGTATGCTAATATACATCGGTTCCACTTACCAGATTGACTGTATGATGCGTTTACCGTAAGGGTCTTTTTTCCGGATTTTCATCGCCGAAATTGAGCTCCGTGTTGAAATTCTTGCAGCCATATTTTAAACTGTTACTGCGCATGAAGGAAGATGATGTCATCCATTGACAGTAACAGTTTAAAATACGGCTGTCAAACTTGCCGCTCAGCCACATCGTATTCATTGTGTGCATTAGTGTGCTGTTGTGTGCAGTGTGTGTATTGTGTGTAATTGCTGCCTCTCAGCACGTACTACGTAGAACAACGCTAGAGGTCAATACGCATTAGCATTGACTCTCTATGCTTTGCTGGATCTGGAGTGGATCTAAACTAAATACATTTCTTCAGTTTATTGTTTTTAAATAAATCAACTGTCTGGAAGCTGGATACACATCCTGTCCGGACACACAATGCATGGGTATACTACCAGCTTCTTCTTCCTCTTCTTTACCTTATTACTTAATATATATTACCAGAAAATTTATTACTGGAAAAATGCAGAGATCTGTTATCCAAGTTCCATCTTCCTTCTCTAATAATATTAATAATTTTGATCTGGTGATGTGTGACAGTGTCGGACTGTCGGTGTGTATGTGCACATTGCTTCAAATAAATAAATGTCTGTGTCAATTTAATCTAATCTAATCTTCCCATTTCCCAAGGGTGAGAATATAGTTCACCACACCAAAATTTGTCAAGCCTGGCTTTGAAAGAGTTTATAGATGTGGCAGTGACAACCGCTATCTCCACTCCTACAATGCATGAAGTCTAACCGTAAATGGGATGGACCTCGTACTAGCTTTAACGTGTAAACCAAACAATCCATTTTTCAAAATTTTATACCGGTAAGATACTCTAGGGTCTACTATTACAACATATTACGTGGACTATCAAATCATTAGGTTGAATCATATACCATTTTGGTTCATGATTTTAATACTAAATTGGAAAGAAATTTCGTAAACTTACTTTTAAAGCCCCTTTCCCCCTCCTTCAGTGACCTGTGTTAACAACCGATCGCAGCGATAAACAAATGCGATGTAATCAGGCGTTAATCTCTCCCTTTATTTTGAAAAAAAGTCATAAAATTAGAAAATGGCGGAACATACATGTAGCTGAATAAGGGTTGCCCAATCGGTAAAAGTAGGCTCAAATATCTGCAAAACCAAGGAAATTTTCACAAAAAAAAACTTGTAAGTTCCATTCGTTACTTATTTGTAATCAACAATGATTCATTAAATTGTTTATCACATCATTTGAAAGTATCATACAGCAGGTTTGACAAAATATTGCATGAATGTACTGCAGTACAGTGTTGCCCATCTTAATACACAGCCAGGATAGTATTAAACGCTGCAATGTGTGGCTATCTCTAGCTCTTTCTTCTTCTTCTTCTTTTATCTTCTTTTTCCCTTTTTTCTCCCTTTCTTCTTCTTCTTCTCCACATCCTCCTCTTTAGTGTACTAGTAGTAGTGTAGAGTAGCTGTACTAATAGTAATAGTAGGTGTATGACCGTCGCTTGTTTCAAATGTCTATACTCTAGACTATATACTATAGTCTCTAGACTAGTGAGACAGAGAGAGTGTGTGTGTGAGTGTGGATCATGTGTGTGTGTGCGGCACTGGCAATGCTTTTGAGGAAACGGATAAGATAGACCATCCAGTCAACGACTCTAGACAGAAAAATCTGTCTGGTTGGGAGGAGTTTTTTTTAGATAACTGCTGTTCTCGTTTAGTTTTGAGGCTCTCCTCCAACACAGACAGAACCCTCCTGTACTCCCCACACTTTGTTGGAATCTTTGCCTGCCTTCAGTTTAACAATTGGTAATTTGTTCCTACAGCTACGCCTACACTGAACAAGAAGATTAGGCTTAGTTAGGGTGCACCTTTCTTCAATTGCTTGACAGTTTTTTTCACAAAATTGCATGGCCAATAAGCAATAGACCATGATGTAGACTACCGGTACTCAATTTTATCTTGAAGGTTCATGTATACTCTTTATAATCTGATTTTTTATATACCAAGCCATTGATTTGTTTTATGATTTTTGTTTTCTTTCCACAAAACTTCATTTTCAGAAGAGAAGATGGACCCAGGCAAAGTGAAAAGCTTGGTCACTTTTGTGAGTATGACTTTGTCTTTGACTGAGATTGAGGTTTTTGGGCTGAGGTCATAAAAACATGAACCGGGCAAAACTGAGTTTTTATTGCACTATGGATGTTTATATCAAAATAATTCCTCTTTAATGTTGAAATGTGACAAAGTGTAATACCGGTATACATTTTCTGCTTATTATTCAACAATATTAATTACCAACCTGAAAAATGAAGAACACTAAAAATCCCTCATACAGTGCAAACTCTACCAATGACTGAAATTACTGATCCAGCTAGGCATCGCAGAGAGAATAGAATAGAAATGTACTATACATGTCACATTACACCATTGGCTCAATTGCAGTGCTTGAATTTCTTTCAATCCTATTTTTGTTAGATTTGGGGTTTACAACTTTACGTTAGGGGTAGTTATACATGTTAGTCCAAGGTTGAAGACAGCAATTTGGTAAGAGTTGGTAACTGTCCACTTAGCAATTTCATTGATAATGTTGTTTTCAGTAAATTCTTATTCATTTATTTATTCTTTTTCAGGTGAACTCACTTGGAGTTGGGGAGGTCATCGAATCATTGCAACAGTTGAAGGATGGAAAGCATTTTATCTCCATGATTAAGATCCTGTAAGGATGAGTAGTAGATCAAAGAATTAACATTTAGGATTGAAATCCCCAGGTTGTAAAATGTAAATATTTTATGCTGATTCAAATTTATACTGCTAATTGACCAAATATCAAGCTACTAACTTTTCACTCTTCTCCAATTCTTTCATACGTTAGAATTTGGATCCTAAAAAGGATTCTAGTGTATAGTTTACATGATTTTCTACAAAAGTTAAATTGGAAAGTAGAGAACCAAGCATTATGTACTATTGATGTATGCATTTCAATTTAGAGTTTAGAAATGCGTCAACTTGGTGTGCATTCTCATTTTATGAAGTCTCCAGAATAAACCTGTATGAACTATGAAGTATGCACATTGCACAACTCCTCTGAGTGCTCACTTTCTTTTTCATCTTTACAGTTCCGACAAGGAAATCCCAGACTGCGATAATCCTATGCAATGCTACCGCTACATTCTGAAGTATTTGGAAGGTAAGTGTAAGAGAATATTATATCATATCACATAATCTTGATTTGTATGCATTGGTTGTAATATGATATCAGTATACTGTAAAAACTTACTGTCATTAGCCTACCGGTATACTGTCTTTTATTCACGTTTCAGTTGCCATCCTGTGCCATTATTGATCACAAATATGACTAATTCTACTCTGAATTCTCAGAAATAGATATCACATTCATCATGGTCAGTAATACTTGATTGCTGCATCATACATTTTCGTTTTCATTTTCATTTTGATATGGCAATTTTTACCACATTTATTTGTTATGATTGTGAAGAACTGTATACAGCTCTTACAAGCAAAAGCATATCTGTAATGGTATGACAGGTGTAAATATCAGTTTCAGTTATCTCAGATTAATGGCTCCAGCTTCGCTAAGGCAGGTATGGTCACAACTTTTGCATCAAATGTTCATGTTTCTACTTCAATTTCCTCACACCATGGTTTTACCAGTCTTCTCTCAGTATCATTCGGACTTCTACCAGATTGTGAACAGCCCCAATACATCTCAGGTTTCTTTCTATAAGAACTTCCCTTCACTGTTGATAATGATTCTCATTCTCTCTTTCTGGGGCTATCTAATGTCACAACTCATCACCATGTTACTCTGCCTGCTAAGTGTTTCTCCTCCCTTTCTTCATACTAGGGTTTTTCCAGTCCTCTTTCATATGCCATGTGGATTTGCCTAGATTGTAAATGGCTCCAACATCTCTGAGATAGCAAAGGTCTTACTCTTGGCCCTTCTATTCTACTCTCAATTTAAATTTGTATTTCTCCTCCTTTCGATAGTTAGGGTCAGAGCCCAATGACACTGTTTTGCTTGCAATCTGACTCATATTTCTCTTCTCACCCATCTTCCTTGTTCCAGGGTTTTACTAGTCCTCTCTCAAGTGAGTCAAGTACTTCTCCCAGATTGTCAAAGGCTCCAGTGTCTCTAAATTGGCAAAGGTCACAACCTTAACGTTCTGTTCTCCTGCATTCTAAAGGATTCTCCTCTTTCTTGCTCCAGGGTTCTACCAGTCTTCTGTCAAGTACCATGTGGATTTCTCTCAGATTGTCAAAGGCTCCAGTGTCTCTAAAGTGGCAAAGGTCACAACCCTAATGTTCTGTTCTCCTGCACTCTAAATGATTTTCCTCTTTCTTGCTCCAGGGTTCTACCAGTCTTCTCTCAAGTACCATGTGGACTTCTCCCAAATTGTCAACGGCTCCAGCATCTCTGAGGTGGCAAAGGTCACAACCCTGCTGCTCTGTGCATCCATCCAGAGTGAGAGGGTCAAGATCTTTGTGGATGCCATCACCGAGCTTGATCTATTGACCCAGAATGACCTGAAGGAGATCATCCAGTACATCGTGGCCCAGGAAAGTAGCCACAAGCTCCGGGCAGACTTTGCAGATATCCTTCATCGACGAGGTGAGGAAAATGTCTCCAACCAAATTATCTCAATGATCTAGTCCAGAATAGATGTGATTATTTAGTGTCATTATTTATAGTGTCACTATCAGCATGTACTGTTGTTTATGTTTAAGGAACTTACATATATATATCTCATTTTTATGTAGAGTTATACCCACACTTTAGAATGGATATGATTTTTTTTTAAATTAATCCTTTTTCCGTATTTTGAACATTGCTTCAAGAAGAAAAATTTCTTGAACTCTAAACTTATTAGTCACAGCTTTGAAATTAAGAGTTAATTGAGCATTTTGTAGGTGAACATTGAACTTCATTCTCTTTAAAACTGTGAATAAATTGAATATTCAAGGGAGTTTGTTGTGTTGCTTGTAGATTGACTATATTGCAGCCTTTATGTTTCATGTGTGCTTGATATTCCTTACATGTTTAGGTTCTCAGCCAGCTACCACAATTGTTGAGTTTATCCCGTCTACAAATAGCCAGAGAGGCAGTGAGGCATATATACATGTAGCATGCATGTACCCCTTGTTCTGAGTGGGCAACTTGCCCCTTCCTCTTTTGGCATCCAAAATTGGAATCCTGTTCCTAGGGACTGTTTAGTTTTAGCCGTGAAGATGTTTAGTTGACATGTACGAAAATAGGATAGTACTTTTGTCCTAGCAGCTGACTGGTGGTTGCATAATATATCTGCTAGTTCTTTGATGGTTTCAGAAATGCGACGTTAATTATCACTAGGAAAGAAAACTTGCCCACTCAGATTATAAAGCATATCCATTACATTTATCTATATCATTGGGATGTACCATTGTGATCATATTACTGCTATTATTTGCTTTACCGGTATATTCTTAGTCATTTTTAGTCATCGATATTTACCTCTAGGCTCTAACCAATGTAATAGTTTTATGATTATATATATTTTTGGGATGACAAACAATGTTCTTGTAACCCATATTCATTAGGGAAGGTGGAGTAGATAATATTACAGATATTCCTATTCTATTACATTATATATGACTGTTATGGCTGTTTTAAAGTCTTCATAATTGTATTCAAAATACACTAATCATAAAATGCCTTTTCTTTTATTCAGTTCTGAAAATCTGTTTTCGGGTTGTAGGCAATTTTTACCCCTAAATTTTAAAGCATTTTTAACCAGTACTCAATACTCATGGGATGATTTTTTTCCCTTCATACTTTGTATATATGTTTGGGTGATTATATTTATTAGATATGTTGTTTGTCTGTGAAATATTTACTTATTTGTGTTTTTGTATTTCTTCTCGGTGTCTTTAAATTCCTTGAATGTTTTTGAAAAAGGAAGAAAAAAAATCAGTCAATAGTATAGTTATATCGACTGCTACGAGAGGACTAGTTGTTTCTATACGCTCAAGGGATAGTTGAATCCCCTGCTATCACCCCGAGGCGTGCCTGGGTGGGCGGCGCGCCGAGGGGTGATAGCAGGGGATTCAACTATCCCGCGAGCCAGTATAGAAACAGCTAGTCCTCGAGTATTAAAGCAGTCGATATGACTTTATATGCCGAATTAAAACAAAAATCTACCAAGAATTCTTACCTTAGCCTTTCAGTGAGTAAAAATTTGTTAAAACATCACAGAAAATCTGAAACACTGTCTGTTAATCTTCGCTTAATCTTCGAGTGAAAGTTTCAATCATTTGGGAATCGCAGACAAAGAGCACTGTATATATGGCGTCCGTGCTCGCACATAGATAATTTTAACACGCAAACCAATGGGGATCGCAGTAAATCAATGGGAATCGCAGGATAATGAGGATATGAGGGTAGATACTTTTAACTAGGCCCTGTGGGCTATTGCTATGCCCTGTGAGTTGGGCATGGCTTGAAATCACGACTCCAATTTCGACCAATCAGATGGCTAGATTTCTAAAGTGAGGTATATAAACAATTATATCATTGAAACTTCAGTAAAAAAATAATCTTCAGTTAAATTTCAAAAGAAAACATGAAGGCTTTTATATTCATGTTCGGATCAGATAAATTTCTTCAGTCAATTGTAAAGCGCAGAGAGACACTCTGTATTATACACTATGAAACCATTATAACTTATTACTATTACTAACCTGTATTTAGCACATTATAACTTTACAAAATATTTGCTCATTTTTTCATCTGTAGCTTTTTTATGTTGCACAATGGCAATGCAAATATTTCCCGGAATGAAAAAGAAACATTTTTATTTATCATATATATATATACAGTCAAACCTGCTTTAGTGACCACCTGTCTACAAAGACCACCTGTCTACAAGAACCACATTTTTTGTTTCCCTTGAAAATGGTTTCTCATTGAAACATGTACTAAAGGAACCTGTCTACAAAGACCACTTTTTGTGTTTCCCTTGGCCGGTCGCTATAGACAGGTTTGACTGTATATCACTTCATTTTCAACTAACATTGGTGATTTGGATTGATGATCATAATATCTATTTAAACATTCTCTTTGCTAACAATAGCTGAGACTTGTAGAGAGAATTTTATTTGGGTATTGGTCAATCAGTAAAAATTTAAAAACAAAGCAGCTGTAAATTGTACAGTTTATTTGACTACTAATGACGATTATATCGAAATAAAGAATTCATGGTCAGGTACTAAAATAATATTACATCATTACTACAGAGCAAGATAGACATCTTGATTTAGTTTTGACATGACAAAATGTATGATTACATAAATTTGAAACCTATTTATCATCTTTCCCATCTCTAGCAATTCTCTCAACAAGGCATTAACATGAATTATTTGTATCTTCTTGCTTAGGTGATCTTACAAATGAATCTTCTCGAGCTGTCCTCATCCCCATGGAGCCCAGCTCTCCGTTTCCAAGGTCAAAGTCATCGTCGGCCTTCTCCAACTCTCCAATGTCTCCAGTCCACAACCTCATTAACTCTCCCTACATGGTCAGCAAGGTAGGTCTTATCAGGGAGAGGTCTTGCTGTAGGCGCAGACTCTAATTTGACACTTAAACACAATAGACCGGTTTACTAACAAAGTCAAATTTTATGCATACTTTTTAAACAAAGGTTGTATCTCGACAACCTAAAGCTTGCCCGAGGCTAGCCCAACATATCAGCAAGTGATTTGTGCAGACTGGATTCCAAGTACTGTAATTTATTCATTAATAACTAGGTCCCCAGGAAAGAAAAATCCATACATTTGAATATGTTAGTAAACCGGTCTTTTCCAGAGAGTCTTGAATCAAGCACAACTCTGTCAGTCTCTTGAAGGAGGAACTACAGTACATGGCTTATGGACTGCAGTCTCTGTTTAGTCTCCTAGCTGCAGGCACTGACTCTGAATTGACACTTAAAGGGAAATCCAACCATGATAGCAAACTTGTCTAGAATAAAGCAGAAAAATCAGAGAAGTATACTGATGAAAGTTTGAATATAATCGGACAAAAAATTAGAAAGTTACGAATTTTTGAAAGTTGCAATTACTATAGGTATGGGCTCTTCAAATTGGCTGATTTGATAATGTTGATGTGATGTAATGGCGTACAACTTTCCCATTTGCTCCAATACACAAAAGGACTAAAATTTCAACTGTTCATAAATGTATGACTCAGGATGGTCTGTTCTTTATAGAGGACCTGTAATAATGTACTCTCCATGATATATTTTGAGTAGTGCCCCGAGAGTGAAGGCACTTGGAAGAAAAACAGAAATAAGTGATATTTTTGTACGCGACAAACGGAGAGTAATCCGTCACTACGTCACAATCCACTTACAAAATTGCCAACTTGAGATTCGCACAGCTGTAGTGATCTCATATTTCAAACACTCATAACTTTCTTAATATTGGTCCGATTTATTTAAAACTTTTGCTATTCTGTTTCTCTGATTTTTATGCTTTCATTCAAATGGACTTATTAGAAGGGTTGGTTGCCCTTTAAACATGATTCCAGAGAGTCTTGAATCAAGCACAACTCTGTCAGTCTCTTGAAGGAGCAGCTGCAGTACAGGGCATATGAACTGCAGTCTCTGTTTAGTCTCCTAGCTGCAGGCACTGACTCTGAATTGACACTTAAACATGATTCCATAGAGTCTTGCACCAAGCCCAACTCTGTCAGTCTCTTGAAGGAGCAGCTGCAGTACAGGGCCTCTGGACTGCAGTCTCTGTTTAGTCTCCTAGCTGCAGGCACTGACTCTGTATTGACACTTAAACACGATTCCATAGAGTCTTGCACCAAGCCCAACTCTGTCAGTCTCTTGAAGGAGCAGCTGCAGTACAGGGCCTATGGACTCCAAATATTGTATTGATATCGAGAATGCCCCTGATTTAAATGTTTATTTCTACCCATTGGCATCTGTCTGTTACTGTGTTTCCCAGTTACATTACTGTGATCTGTTGTAGGTTTACCCTGAATTTAAAAAGAATAAAATCTTTCTGTTTCAGCTGAACAATCGCAGATTACATGATCAAGTGCGTAACCTGGAATCCAAGATAGCTTCTGAGACAGCACTGAGGCAGGATCATGAAGCTGAGATCATTGAGAAAAACTCTGTCATTGGCAGCAAAGGTAACTTGCTTATTTGTTAAAGTCTTAAATTGTGACGAACTCTTACACCTCTATCAAATAAGTCATCAAGAATGGCAGACTTGAATCTCAGATTTATTTTATTTTATTTTGAAGATGGTATTCTGTAGCAGATATCTTGAATTCTAACAGAGCCAAATGAGGAAACGCTTAATACTGATAGTTAGACTGAATTTTATTTTCTCCTCTAAATTAATGGATATGATTAAACTAAACAAACATCCCTTTAAAAGAAAATAGATTGAGGTACGCTCCACTCAATGTGATGAATAGATGTAGGTTTTGGCACCTTGTAATTGTATAGAATTTTGCCTGATCTTCAGGGTGCCATTAGAAAGTTTACTTATTGTGAGTGATATAAAATATTATTTCAAACACCCACCATAATTAAGCGACAGCAATATATTGGCACTACTTGTACGACTCTTAGATTCCATTCTGCCCGACATTCTTTGATCATATTATAAAATTCCTTTTTTTGAAAATCTATACATCCTTGTTATTTGGTTTATGATTACAGACAGTCAGCTACGTGAGCTGAACCAGAAGGTCAAAGAACTCAACAAGCTGAAAGATGAGGTCGATGAACTCCAGGAAGTTCAGGCAGAGCTTCAGAAGAGTACGAGAGAAAACACGAGGTAAGATATACCTGCAGCCATGCTGTCATCACTATCCATAGTTTAAAGAGATCCGGTAACTTTGTCTCAGATTCTGAAACAAAATCCTGGATTTAGCTCATGCTGCAATGATAAATATAAACCTTTATGTCTGTCAGGAACCCCATGACTTTTACAAGCCGATCACCTGTCTGATTATCAAGATATTTATGATTGGAAATCGAAACCAAAGTTTGCGTTTTCCTAACGGTTTTCACAACACTACAGTCTATTGGGGAAAACGAGTATGGTAAAACCGGTCACTCAAAGATTTTTACTTTTTTGAGGCACTTCTTGATCATTTTGAAGCACGTTTTTTTTTAGGGCTTCAATATTACACCGTATCACAGACACTGATAACACTGTAACACTGTAGGGCCGTGCATCTCAGATTTAACATTGTTAAACGATGCCTTTGATACTGGTCTGTCAAACAAATAAATCAATCAGCAGTCACTCAGCTTCAGTTGAGTTCCTGTTTTTGTTTTACTTTTGGGATTATAGCATTAAAAAATCCTTGAAAGTATCTGACTCTAGACTACTATTAGCAATATGAGAATCAGATACCAATACTTCTCCTCTCTTTCCCTCTCTCTCTCTTGCTTAGACGATTCTTTATGTAGAAGTTGTTTCGAGACTAATGACTATGGTTTAGAGACTGTTGAACATAACCTGTCATTCCTTCATGCAGTTTTGTGTCCTTGAGATTAAAGGTTGTATTCCACCTTTAACAACAAATCATGTTTGAAGTCATATACTGGTAGTCAGTATTGCTCTGACATTCCTTTTTTTGAAAAACTTCACATACTTGTAAATATACTTTCCACGCTTTCTGTAACTTATTTCTTCCTCTCACTCTTTATCTCTGTACCTTTTAAAAAAAAATTTTTATTTAATTTTAATGTTTTAATGTTTTATTTTTTATAAATCTTTATCTATTTCTCTCTCTATTTTTATCAATGTTTTTCTCTTCGTAGATTGAAAAAACTGTTAGAGAAGAAAGCCGATTTGAAGACGGACAATGCACACCTTGAGAAGCAGAATGAAGAGCTGTTATCAGAGAGACAAGAACTCAAATACATGGTGTGTATACTCTCTTTATGCTTATTTGAATTTACTCTCTGCCATGTATCCAAGCTATTCTCCTCCCATATATTCATTCTCCTTTTTGAATATATAAGAAAATTTAAATTTATGTTTAATAATTTGGATGCCTGTGTGTATGTGGTCATGTCATATCCTCTTGTTACTTTGTGATTTTAAAGAGATTTCTGTTTTTCACTGTCTGTTTGTCAAAAGCAAGAACATGTAAAAGGCTTAGCTCAGAATAAGTTTTGGGAAGAATTAAACTTCTTGATCATCTCGCTGCCAGTTTTAGACCGCTTCTTCACCACGCCATCATACATGTAACCTTGGACATATCAGTATATTTTTAGTAATGATAAAATCCCTGGGGAGTATTCATACCATATGGTCACCGGGAGGGCATATGGCAATTACAAACACAAAGGCTTTCGTCATCCTACCAGGTCCCCATTTTTCTCCTGGATTAATGCCTTGCCAAACGACACTAGTGCCATGTAGGGGATCGAACACACGACCTATGCATTTCAAGTCAAGTGCTTAAACCTCTAGACTACGACACCTCTAGTAACAATCACATCGTCTTTTATCACTCTACAACAAACAGATGAAGGGTCACGGCGCCATCAAAAACCAGTTTGAGGAGACGCGTGTTCGACTGCGTCGCTCCGAACTCAACCTCGGCGAGCTGCACAGGGATAACTGTCGCGTGACCGAAGAGTTGGAGGTTGCCATGAAGGAGAGGCAGGAGCTGATTCATATGATGGAGACCAGTCAACAGATGTATAAGGAGAAGATTGCCCTCCTCGAAGAACAGCTTATGCAAGGTAATGATCATAAAACAGCAGTTGTTGGGAGATTTGTATTTGTAGTTCTGTATCAACCGTGCATTAGAAGCCTAATTAGCATTTTGTTATTTTGTTTAATAATTCCCTTTTATACAATTGTGTGTTATATTTTAGGATACTGCTTTTAGTAATGATCAAATCAAATAAAATCAAGTCTTTATTCATTATTGCTATCCTGGAAAAAGCATTGCTACTCGACGAGGCCGTCAAAGCATTTAACAAAATTGTTTCTACCAGGAACCTATTAACCACACCTTGGTATTAAAAAAAAAGAGTGGCAATTGTCTTGCCAAAATACATATACACCACATCTTGGATTTTGGTCAAAGTGCTTTAAGAAAACGTTGGCCCAAACATAGAATAGCATTGGTCTAAATTTCATCAATGGCACACTACATTAGTGACTTCTAAATTTGTTTACATGTTGACTAATATTCTTGATGTTTTTTCCTTTCAGCCTCTAGCCCAGTGGTGGGAGAGTCTTTGGGTATCATTGCTGAGCAGCGTGTCTCGAACTTGAGCTGGAACTGGAGAAGGTGCGCATGAGCTGGACCAGTCCCGAAGTCCATCAGAAGATGAAAAGCTTGTACGAGGAAGCTTGTCAGGCTGCTCAGACATATGAGGTAAACAGAAATACATCATGAATTAATTTTTCTTTTCTGTATATGTGTGTAATCAAGCCATATCAGAACAACTATTTCAGGACTAGCAGCCCTCCCTTCCCCTGACTACCCCTAGGACACTAATCCCCTTGGAACATTACCTCTCAGACAACTACCCCCTTGCAAAATTACCCATGATTATCTCCAGACAACTTTCAATGGGATAAGGGATAGTCCCTAGTTGTGCATGGGGTAATTTTCCTTGTAGTTGTATTCTAAGTGTGCCTTGTTGGAACCAAGATTTCTGGTTGTGTAACTAGTCCAAGACAACACAAAAGGTATTTTGTAAGGTACAATTGTGTCAAGATTTTAAGTACAAAAAATATAAATTCCTGTGTATTTTTCCCTCAGGCTCACTTGAAAGGGAGTCTGGATCAGATCAAACAGCTTGAGGTTGCTGTTCAGAATCTTCAGTCCACCTGGGCTTCTCCCGATGTCCACCAGAAACTGAAAGACCTCTATGAAGAGACAAAGCGAGACAAAGATGAATATGAGGTAATAGATTGTTCTCCTGTAGAGAGAGAGAAAGAGAGAGAGAGAGAGAGAGAGAGAAAGATCAGTCTATTAGAGCAATGTCATTTCAACTGGCAAGTCCATTTCTAATGAGTGTGGGTCTCAATTATTAGTGGGTTTGAAATTCTGTATGTACTAGTTGAATTCTCAAAACAGATGTGTCCAGATAACATATTCAGCTTGCCAGTCTAATTCTAATTCAAGTTATGCAACTTATTACAGAGACTAGAGACAAAAGATATGAGATATGAAAGAAATGTTTTCTAACTATGTCAAGTTCAAAACTATGTTGTTCTACCTGTAAAAATGCTTATTTTAAGTAAATACATAAAATGGTACCAGGTTTTCGCAAGTAAGTAAATTGTATTTGTCATTTTCCCCCAGGTTCACTTGAAAGAGGGTCAAGATCAGATCAGACAGCTTGAGGGTGTTGTTCAGAATCTACAGTCCACCTGGACTTCTCCTGATATCCACCAGAAACTGAAAGAACTCTATGAACAGACCAACCAGGACAAGCAAAGATATGAGGTAAAGAGTGGCATTTCATTGATAAGAGAATGGATAGCACTTTTGGTACAGTACATGTTCAGTTACAATATTTCCATCACTTCTCTACTATGTCAAAGTTGCCCAAGATCTGAGCTGATTAGTATAGGCACCGACACTGAGTGGAATTCTAGAAAAGGATTTGCCTTATAGATACACAAACTCTCAACCAATCTAATTTAATTCCCACACAGTTCTAGCAGATTTGCAAATAGTTACAGGGTTCTTGCTAGCCTTTCAGGTCGTAAAATTTTGTTGCATTTGTTTAGGTTAGAACTAAAAGTTCTTCAGAAATATGGCACTGTACAGTAATGTTTGTTTGTTATTCTAATTTCAGGTACATTTGAAAGAGAGTCAGGAACAGATGAGACAACTTGAGGTTAACATCCAGGATCTTCAGTCTACCTGGGCTTCTCCTGAAGGTCATCAGAAACTGAAAGACCTCTACGAAGAAACAAACCAAGACAAACAGAAATACGAGGTAACAATTTTCTTATAGGATAGAGATTGTGTAACCCCCTGGAGAAAGATTTATTTCCAATTGATTATTACCGTTTTACTTTCCAAACCCATATATGCTAGGGCTCTGTTATCAAGAGGGTCAACATAAAGGAGCCACTCTGCTCTGCTCACCATTTTGGCCAGTGAGGACGTAAATTTGGGGCCTGCGATCGGGGGACATTCGTGTGAGGACATGATTCTGAGATGCTTAAGAAAAAACAATTGATAATCCAGCTTAATCAGTAATTAGAATTTGATTCAAAATTCATGTTTTCCGAGTATGATTAATGTGTTGATGATTAATAAAGATTTTGTTTAACGGACTCACTTGGAGTGAAGTAGAATCATTAATCATCCTTTATATGAGAGAGTGTTGATTGCTGTACCAGTGTGGAGAGTGAGCGTGCATGAGTGGGTATAGTTGGGCCCCCGGATCAAGTGTTGGAGTGCTTCAATATCATAGATGGACGGGAGATGGGGGTAGTCAGATTTTTCTTCGCTTTCAGTCCTCAGATCTATGTTACAATGTGACAAACATTTTTTTAATGGTGCATGCATTTGGTCTTTTTTTAAATCTCCAAATCTCTATCCCATTTTTTTGCCCCAGGCTCAATTGAAAGAGAGTCAGGATCAAGTCAGACAGCTTGAGGTTACTGTTCAGGATCTTCAATCTACCTGGGCTTCTCCTGACGTCCACCAGAAATTAAAAGCTCTCTACGAAGAAACCAACCAAGACAAACAGAATTATGAAGTAATAATTGCCATTTTCTAGATATAAAAAAATACATATTAGCCATGTCTTTATTTTCATTTCATGTGCATTTCCATTATAATAAGAATGTGCTGTAGGTCGATGATTAACAAGTAATGGTGATATTCTGTAACCATTGGTCTCACCCTATAAGAGGACATGGATTTCCCCAAAGATCCCAATTCTTAGCTAGTGTATGAGCAGTTCTCAGCTTAATCTGCAGTTCCAAATTCCAACCAAGATTAAGTTTGTCTTTGTCATTTTATCATAGGGTCAGTTGCGGGATAGTCTGGATCAGATCAAACAGCTTGAGATTGAAGTCCATAATCTTCAGTCTACCTGGGCCTCTCCTGAAGACCATCTGAAACTGAATGAACTCTATGAAGAAACCAACCAAGACAAGCAAAGTTGTGAGGTGAGTGAATTGACCCATTTTGAAGCAACTAAAGTTCATGAGGCATTGGATTTAGTTTGTGCATACCACAACTGAAGTCATGAATTTATGAAGTTGTGAATTCCTGTAAAATGCACTCATGTATTTGGCATTCTACTTCTCATTTCATTTCAATGATTGATGATATTGTTGCATAAATATTGTGATTGTTACTTCTTTTGATCCTTTGATGTTGAAGCTGACGTTGTTATTGTATGTCTTGTCCTGTAGCATCTCTCCCTATACAAAATGATTTATGATCTATGGAGTTCTTTCTTGACATTACATGTTGCACAACACTTGCTCCAGCAACCATCCTAAACCCAAACCTATCCTTGAACCCCAACTACATCTTTGATGAAATGAAATTGCTGGATAGTACATGTTTTATTGGAGCACTCTTGAAATGTACCTGTAATCAACCTAACCTGTAATCAAAATTCCTCAAGTGGATATGTCTTTGGACTGGATTACACGGTTCGTGATTCGAGTCCCGCCGTGGCACTAATGTCCTTTGGTAAGACAGTAATCTTCATTTGCCACTCTCCACCCAGGTGTAAAATGGGTACCGTTAGGGAGGAATTCCTTGGATGCTGTTTGCACCGAAATCGGTAGCCTAGGAGAGGCGGCGCAATATTGGAGCGCCTTGCGCACCTTGTGTGGGGGATATGTGCGCTGTAAAAATATCCAATATTATTATTATTATCATATTCTCTACATTATTTTTCATTCTATTTCAGGCTAAATTGGAAGAGAGGGACGCAAGGATGAAGGAGTTGGAGCAGGAGATAGAGAAGTTACGCAACACCTGGGCATCGCCAGAAGTCCACCAGAAACTGAATGATATGTACAAAGAAGCTTCTGAAGCTAAGGAAGTGTATGAGGTGAGTAGCTTGGCTTCAGGTTGAAAAAGTTTTGATTTGAAATGCAAATTGAGCATTTTATGTTGATTTAAAAAAAAAACTTGCTACTCTGATTCACTTGATATTAGACAGTATATATATCTATGCATAGTGTAGATATGAGGTGTGTGCATGGTTGTAGTGCTTTAGTTCAGAGTCAGAACAGGTCCAAACCTTGCCATAGTGGAGGTTTTGAGAAAGACACAAAGCACACTGAAAAAACAAATCATGTCATGTGAATATCAGAAGTCTGGTTGAAAATAAGGTCAAATGACCAATTAGCTTTCTTTTCAGCTTTTACATTGTTTGTTCAACACTACGGAGAGCAATTTTGAATGCCTGTGATCAGGTATTCAATGAATGTATTTATCATACATTACCGGAAATCAGCTCCAAGAATTTGGGAGGCAAAAAGAATCACTGAGCTTATTTTTCCACAGTACCCCCTCCATTCAAAACATATTCTGGTATAAAAACATACATTAATAATTTGGGCCATGTTGGAAATGAACAAATTTTGACTTGATATTTTGAAAACTCTTTAGAAAGTTGGGCATACTAGCATTACATTTATTCATTTAGTGATCAAAGCTGTTATACATCCAGATATTTAAACTCTCATCCAGTGTATCTACTAATTTCTACTTACATTCATATCTTTACAGACACAACTGAAAGAGACTCAAGGAGAAAATTCACACAGTGCTCATCGCACAACAGAACTGGAGCTGGAGCTCAAAAAGTTGACCAGAGTGAGGGATCAAGCGCTGCAACAGAAGCAGGAGCTAGAGACCCAACTCCAGCATTCAATGGCATTGAGTGGAGATCTCCAGGAGCAGATAAGCCGTCTCCGGGATGATTCGGAGAAGGAGAAACAGGAACTTGAAAGCCAGCTGCAGCACTCCAAAATTCAGAGTGAAGATCTTCAGAGTCAGATTGGCAGTCTCACAAAAGATTTAGAGAAGGAGAAGGAAGGATGGTGTAGTTCTGAAGAAAACCTGAAACAGGAAAAGCTTGTGATCGAAACACACCTTCAGCACTCAAACGCTTTTAACGAAGATCTCCAGCAGCAGACCCTCCATCTCCAGCAAGAGGCGAAGAAGGAGAAGGAGGACTGGTGTGCCTTGAAAGAAAGCTTGAAACAAGCAAAACAAGCTGTTGAAGGGAGATTGCAGAATGCTTTGAGTGAGATTGGAGACCTGCAAACATGCAATGCTCAACAGAAGCAAGCATATGATACAGACTGCAAAGCATGGCAAGACTCTGAGGAGAAACTGAAGCAGGACATCAAAGCTGCCAAATCTAAATTGCAGGAGGTGCTAAAGCAAACTGAAGAACTCAAGACAGAAAATAGTACCCTGTTGAAGGAGCTGGATGAAAGAAGTAGAAAGGTGCTGAATATAGAAACCAAAATGAAGCAAGATGAGGAAGAGAAAGAAGCCCAATTCTGTCAGGCCCGTGAAATTTTGGAGAAGCTCCAATCTCAGAATGGCTCTCTTACCCTTGAGCTAGAGAACAAAGAACAATGCTTACAGGATACCAAAAATGAGTTGCAAGCTGTGATTAAAGAGAGTGATTCCCTTCTGCAGAAGGCCGATGCTCGCATCAAAGATCTGGAATGCAAGAGCATGAGGATGGAACAGGATCTGGAGAGTGGCAGTGAAGTTCTGCGAGTGGCTGAACAGAAGATCAAAGAGGACAACACCGAGAATGAAGTCAAACTAAAAGCAGTGGGCATTCAGGTGATGGACCTGCAAAAGCAGAATCAGCGATTGAAGCAAGATCTGGATAAGAAGTTTCAGGATTGGTTGGTTACAGAGGAGAAGATGAGGCAGGAGAAGGAAACGATTGAGACCCAGTTTGGTCAGGCAACAGTCAAGATTGAGATGCTGGAGCAAAAGTACAGCTCCCTTGAGGAAGACTTGGACAAGGAAGATGCAGATTTGTGCCTTCGACTGAAATATGTGGAGGAACAGAAGCGGGAGGTGGAGTCTCGTCTGGAGAAGACTGATGCTCAGCTGGAGGATCTCCAGCACAGCAACTGGCTCCTGAAGCAGAACCTGGACAACAAGGATGAGCACCTGAAGCTCATCGAGGAGAAGCTGAAGCGGGAAGGGGAGAGTCAGCTCCTGCAGGCTAAGAAGCAGATGGAAGAGTTGCAACAGCAGAATGGCCGCTTGAAGCAGGATGTTGAGAGCATGCATGACATCTTGGTCACAACTGGAGAGAACAAGAAGTTATGGGAAGAGAAGATCAAGATGCTTGAGGAGAAAGTTGCACAAGGTAAGATGTCAATGTTCAGGGTTATGCTGTCCTTATAAACCCCTCAAAAAGGTTCTGCAATTCAAGTTTTAGCATTGATAATTGTCCTGTTAGTATGTTATCATTGGTTTCATTGCAAAGCCTGTTTATTCCCCTTTACAATGATGCCCAATTTGTAATGATTATGTAATCATGGAATGTGCAGTACACCTGAATATGGAACCAAGTCAAATGTTCTTCATTTGTTTGGATGATGAATTTTGTTTTAAAGGAATAACAATGCATTTTACAACATTTTGCATCACCATTAGGATGACGAAAGCCTGTGTGTTAGAAATTGCCATATGCCCTTTGGGTGACCGAGTGGTAGGAATACTCCCCAAGGAGTGTAGATGGTGCACACTGTGCTTGAATGAATCCTATAACCGGGGTATTAATATCTGTAAAGGGCTTAGAGACAGTATTTTGTATCAAGCGCTGTATAAATCCAGATTATTATTATTATTATTAATGCTATGATAGCTGGTACTCATTCCTGTCTTTTTGTTGGTTGTTGAACTAGATGAAGCAGAGAGGACAACCAGACAACACCGTGCTGTAGAGCTTGAGAAGGAAGTTGAAGAGCTTAGGGCCAAGTACAGTGAAGCATGTCAAACACAGCATACCCAAGGGGTGAGTCCCTCTCAAGTTTATCTAGTCTATCAAATCCAGTTGCATGAAAGTTCCAGTGGAACATGATTCTCAATTAAAAAATAAACCCAAAAGACTTTGATTCCTATAACCGATCAGGATTATTCAGTATTCAAATATGTTCTGTTATCTATTAAACTGCACATCATGATATCTTCTGCAGACAGCTAGAAAGGCTTTGACTATATGTAGGATGTTGGATTTAGCTGGACCTTGTCTTTAGAATTACTCTATATTATTTTGAATTAAAAAATTATAGTGTTTGAATTTTGCATAAAGATTTCTTAACGTTTATGATAAAAGAAACCAATGTTGGGATATTCGAGGGAATAGATTAGTGTTCAGTGTTTTATAATGAAGTGATGTCTTTTGCATTATTTTGTTTAGTACTTTCTATACTCTAAAATTAATTTAATACCCTTGCATATTTGAATATCAATTAAGATTACTCTCATCATTACTCTAGTCAAATGAATAAAACAAATCATTTTTAAAAGCTTTTCAATAATCTAGGTACAAATCAGTCCGTGGGAGTGGGTTAAAAGCTTACCTGCTACTTTTAGAGGTTAGTAAAAACCGCCCGCACATAGTAATTCAGATCATGTTTGATTAATTCTTGATCTTATTTGCTCGCAGATTGCCTTCACAGAGGAGATAGAGCGTCTCAGGTCAGCCACACCCAACCAAACCCTACCCGCATCCGCCCAGAACTCCATCACCGACATCACACCCCCAGTCCACCCCAACCTCGACCTAACCCATGACTTGATGGCGAACCATAGCGTGGACAGTCTGGATGGTCTAGCGGTCAGTCGGGTCAGTCATGATGACAGTGACCTCAGGATGGATGACCTCGAGACTGACCATGACCTGAGAGCAGGGTCGGTTGCAAGCCTCACATCGACGGGGTCGAACCGAAGCACAAGATCCACTAGAAGTAAGCACTTTGACAAATGCTTTGCTGGGAATTCCAGTCTTTCATACTTTACTCCTTTAATTGTAGACGGATAAGTGAAAATAATTTGTTATTATTTGTCATTGAGAAAATGCCTAGAAATCTACATGTATTTACTGTCAAGAATGTTACAAGTAATCATATTGTAGTTCACATTAGCAGCGATGCTAGGAAAGTGTATTTCAGAACTAGAGATTGGTGATCCATCCAATTTAAATTCAAATTCAAAACTTAATGATTGTGATTTGTAGCCTTTTTGTATTCTTTCAATTGTATATTGAATAAAAGAATCTTTCCTCCTGTACACGTATACTAGTGTATCTTTTTGGTATTAGCATGTTTAAACTCCAGTCAATGTCCATGGTGGAAAAAAATGTCCATGTTATCACTTTTTGTTTGTTTGTCGTGGTGTTATTTTAAAGTTCTGCAGTAACATCTTTACAATATTGACAATATATATATATTTTTTAACTTCAGGCCGTACCCGGATAGAGATCACTCTGTCGGGCAAGCGCAGCGAATCCAGATCTACATCCAGAGCGGAGTCTCAGTTTGGTTCTCAGTTCGGTTCTCAGTTCGGTTCTCAGTTTGATGACTTCAGCAACTTCGGTGGTAGTCTGAACAGCTTGGGAGCCGACTTCCCTGATAACGTAGCACGCACTCTGGATGAGCTAGAGGCGAGCAACGTTCACCTGGCAAAGTCCAATAGAAGGGATACCCTGGATACTCATCGTACAACTGGTAATGATGATGGTGGTGGTGGTGGTGGTGGTGATTGGATTTATATAGTGCCTTTTCCAGAGAATACATGTGGTGTGTGATTACTCACCTCCTTCCTTCTTCCATCCATGTCCCCCAAGGGCCCCATCCCTGTCTCTCTTCCTTCTTTCTCTTCCCTCGCTTCTTCTCCCACTCTATTCTCCTTTCACTCTCTCTTCCTCACTATTTTCTTACTGCATCTTCTCTCCCCCCCCCCCTTCCCCACTCGCTCTTTCCTTGTGATCTCTTCCTACTCTTCCTTCATGCTTTCCTTCCTTCTCCCCTTCCCTCTCCCCTCTCCATTCTCTTCTCCTTTCTCTCCCATAAAATCGCTGTTGATTGCTGACATATCCCTGATTTTATTTCCAAAGGAATGCTGAAAGTTACAATGGTTTTTAATCCCTTCATATTTTTCAACAATATTTTGAATTTTGATTTGTTTTCTTTTCTTCACACTTCTGATGTATTAACAATGCAAAATTCACAAGTTTCATAGTTTTACTGTTGTATCGCCAGCTTTGAAATCCGAGATCATATTTGAAACGATTTGTTTTGGCAGGACCCAGTGGATTCTTCCTAGTAGGATGTGGTGAGGAGGAACCGGCTCACATCGATTGGGAAGATAGACTGGCAGAACTTCAACGTAGGAATACTCTCTGCAGACCTCACCTTCAGACATCTTACCCTGTAGAGACACAGACAAGGGCACCGAAGGTAAGACTTGCACATTCGTGGTGAAAACAGGCCATTTTAGATAGATGTGATCCAGTTCTTTCAAACTTTGGAATGAAACATTGTCTATTACATAACTTAACATGTTGTATAATACGACCAGGAGATAAAAAATTCTCTGTAGACCCCACCTTCAGACATCTTACCCAGTAGAAACACACACAAGGGCTCTCAAGGTAATGCAGTTGCTCTCTTCAGAGATTGAGAGATTGATATGCTTCAGCTACTGTCATACTAGCGATGAATGATCATTTATCACCTAAATTTACATCCTTAAAAAGATATGACCATCAGATGAAAAACTCTCTGTAGACCTTACCTTCAGACATACATGTATAACCCTGTAGAAACACAGACAAGGTGCAACTGTCTGGAGGAGATGAAGAAATTAGAGGTTGAAATTTCAGTATGCTCTCACTTGATCTCTTCCATAACCTTTGACCCCATTTTGATTTCTGCTGTAACCTTTCACCCCTTGGCCTTCACCTGTATTGTGCATTGTATTTGTAGGAGATCACTGAGATAGATCTAAAGGTTGCCTGTGATACTCGTCGCTTTGACCTTTGACCCCATTTTGATTTCTGCTGTAACCTTTCACCCCTTGGCCTTCACCTTTAATCTATATTGTGCCTTGTAGGAGATGACCTAGAGGGATCTGAAGGTTGGATGTGATACTCGTCGCTTTGACCTTTGACTCCATTTTGATTCCTGTCTTTAACCTTTCACCCCTTCACCTTAAATCTCAATTTTGCCTTGTAGGAAGATCACCGGGACGGACGTGAAGGTCAGCTGTGATACTCATTACTTTGACCTTTGACCCCATTTTGATTTCTGCTGTAACCTTTCACCCCTTGGACTTCACCTTTAATCTATATTGTGCCTTGTAGGAGATGACCTAGTGGGATCTGAAGGTTGGATGTGATACTCGTCGCTTTGACCTTTGACTCCATTTTGATTCCTGTCTTTAACCTTTCACCCCTTCACCTTAAATCTCAATTTTGCCTTGTAGGAAGATCACCGGGACGGACGTGAAGGTCAGCTGTGATACTCATTACTTTGACCTTTGACCCCATTTTGATTCCTGCTTTAACCTTTCACCCCTTCGACTTTAATTTCTATTGTGCATTGTAGGAGATCACCGAGACGGATCTGAAGGTTGGCTGTGAAACTCGGCGCTCCAGTCTGAGGCTGTCAAGGGGTAACAAAGAGAGCCCCAGGATGTCAACCCGTAAGAGGAAGAGTGATAAGTTCAAATTTGAAGAACCAGCATCCAAGGTATGTGTGCCACGTTAAGCAACCTTGAATTGTGGCTGTGTATATGTAAAGGGATCCTAATAGAACTCATTAGAGGACTACCGTCAAAATCTCTGGCAAAGAAATCATCTGCATAATGCCTATTTATGTACAATAATAAGGTATCAGAATCTATTTGTAAGATTTCAAGATCTTGTAAACTACAATATATATTTTACAGCTGTAGTAAGGACAATCTGAACTGCAAGGACTTGATGGGATTTATGATTTACATCACCCAATAGATATAGCGAGATAAATAAGCATTTGTTTTTTAATGTTTTTGGTGAATCTTATTGAGAGGATATGTAAGCGGCTCTTTACAAGTTATTTGATTCCCAAAATGATATGTATTTGTATACATTTTTGTTGTTGCAGCAAATGCGTAGCTCATCTTCCTGTCAGGTGATGCCCCCACCCCCTCCTCCAGGCACCAAGACCGGTATGATGACCAGGACGGCCGTCTCACATTCCAGCATCCCAGCCTTACAACAAACCCATTTCACATCCACCACCAAACATGAGAAGGGCGGCAAGGGCCATGTCCACAACGCCCTCTCCAAGTGCAATAGTAAGACCAGCCTGAGTAGCATGGCACGGAGTAGCCCGCGACTTGCTGGGAGTAGGTCCAGTCTTGCTGCCAGCAAGACCAGTCTAGTTTCTGAGACCTCAAAGAGCAGCCTTGCCAGTCAGTCCAGTCGGACTAGCCTAGCCACGCAGTCGAGCAGAGCTAGTCTAGCCAGCACGACCAGCCGAACGGCCACTCAGAATCCAGTGATGCAGAGTTCCAGGCCTAGTAGCAGGACAAGCATGGCTTCACAGTCCAGTAAGACCAGTCTTGCATCAGCAGCTATGGAGGCCAGCGGGAAGACGGGACACGGTTCCTCAAGAGCTCGTAGGTCCAGCCTGTCTGGTAGCTTGACTTCTTCTAAATCCACTTTGAAGAATTCCAAGAAGGAACCTGTTCTGCCAGAAATTGAGGTATGATTCGTAGCACAAGCAATGATGGTAAATTGTCCTTTGAGAGCCAGAAGGGCGTTGTTCAAATCTGCGTAAAAGTATAGGAGTTGACGCCCTGCTGGCTCTCAACATATGATATGTTTCTGAAGGAATTGATCCGTTATATAAATATAAATATATAGTCAATTATTAAAAGTGTTCACATTTCTAGTGCAGTAGTACATGCTGGATCTGACTGTAACTTACAGCCATGAAACAGTTTGCTAAAGATCAAAGCTTTGGGAGGCATAGGATGCAGGGCTGAAAGGGTCGCAAACCTGTCCTTAGACAGATCACCACTGATGACAAAATAGAAATATCTCATTTTCCCCTGTCACGCAACTCTCTCCCCTCACTCCCCCAAAATGTACCTTCCAAAATTGTATCTCTTCTGTTAAAGAGAATCATAACAAAATGGTCCTCATAAGGAAATCATCCCGCCCCCCCACATCTACCATGTTAAATCTTAATCCTTGCATTGTTATGCTGAACAGGAGGTGTTGAACCCCAGGCGTGAGAGCCTCGCTTACAGCGTGGGATTCTCCCCGAGGAAGTCGTCTAGACGGAGGAGGTCAATGCGCTTTTCTACTAAGAAGGCCAATATGAAGGGTAGCCCTGGACTCAGTCAGGTGAAGAAGAAGGTAGCCACTCCCCAGAAGAAAACCCCATCCAAAATGGTGAGTTCTTTAATACCTCCGAGTTGCCACAAATGCTGATTGGAAGGATTGTGGGCTTGCCACAAGAGCCAATCAGCACAGACAGTAGCTACTATTAATAGAAGGATTGCAATCTGCATCGCCATCGGGTCTTAATTGGCCTTATGACAAACCTTTTAACACCGGCATGTAGTAGTCTCATTTTGGAAATTTATGAATAAACTAGAGTCCATAATAGCAAAATACAATGTGGCACAAGAATATTATTTGCTTGGCACAGTATAGTTTACACGTTGTTATTTTAAAGCTTTATTCGTTAAAGGTACTATATCCCATTTGCAGGCCAAAAAAATGAAAAGGTTAAATTCCAACGGCATTTGAAAGACAATACTAATCTAGAACTTTCCTTAAAAAAAGAGGGCTTGAAAATGTCTATAAGTGGGAAAATAACGACTATTAGTTGTCGAATCGACTTAGGAGCTATAGAGCCAGTAAGTAATAGTCTGATTTTTCAGACCATTGTACCGAATGGTCGTACGTTTTATGCTGCGCAAAGATTCAATCAGTTTAATTTTGGCCATTACAAGAAGTGGGTTATTGATGTAGACAAATGCTCATGTACCCTTTACAGCTCATTTTATGTATGTTATTACCAAAGATGAAAAAGCCAGTCAGTCACTCAATAGTGTCTGACAGTGAAGTCTAGCAAGTAAACGGGTTTCCTTGCATAATTTGAATATTAGGACACTGCTAACGTTTAAATTTCACAGATATGACATACATGACATATTCATAATTCCTGCAAAGTTCTACAGAATTTGATGTTGGCTGCAAATGGGACATAGTATCTTTAAAGCCTATGGTGAGTTGTGGTAAGGGAATTGCACTTTGAAATAATCTGGTGTAGTTTACATCGTTTTTCATGCAGTAGATGAATTCTTTTATAGTCCAGCACAATGTTCACACACTAAGAAAACTGCCAGAAATCACATTGATTGAAAACCACAACTTGCATCTTGATGACTGTATGCCTTGTATGGTATTCACATGGTCCAGACTACTAAAAGCGTGTTCAGATATGATGTAGTAAACCGCTGCAATTGTTTCATGTGTGAATGAATGAATGACAACTGCACACAAACAAAGGTCCTATGTATATTCACAGAGCTCTGGGGGGTGTTTCACAAAGATCCTAAGTTGAACTTAACTCTAAGTTGGACTTAAATATTATGGAGAGCCATTTGTAGCCTTAAAATCAAATATATTCAAAAGCAAAAATTCAACTATTTTAGACTTTTTATAAATTCCACATCAAGAACATGAAATCTCCTTGATAATAGAAAATATGAATGATTTGAATCAACATATTATGCCTTTTAAAATAACTTTTACAAAATATTTCCATAGATGCGAACGGCTTTCCATAATTGTTAAGTCCAACTTAGAGATAAGTTCAACTTAGGATCTTTGTGAAACACCCCCCTGCTTTGTAAGATACAGAAATGAGAAAGGGCCCCTGCCAACCAAATGCAAGTTTATTCCTGTTGGTGTGTACTCCTGCATACATCTCATATTTTGATATGTAAACTTCTGAATGTGTTTCATAGATTTTTAAATATTTGTTGAAATACTTGTTTTTCAAACTTGCCAAGCTCCACCCCAAAAACCTCTTTTATTTATTTTATTTTAATAGCATTTGCAAAAACTGGCATTCTTATGTAAGTTTTCTCCTTCATTCTCACGTGGTGTGGGTCAATTGTTCTCTGGTGTATTGAACCTTTGGAGAATTTGGAGAATGAGGGTTTTTACAATATGGGGCAATTATTAATTATAAGTAAAAAATGTGATAAAAGTAATTTATCTTTTTGTTTTTTCTGCATTTTTCATTGGTTCATTTTCATAGTTTGAATTTGTCCATTTCTCAATATTCTAGTGTATTTTCTATTTCATTCCGAGGATTTCATTTTTAGTAATCATTTCAGTGGTTACAAATCTTATTCATCCTCATCCAGACTGTGTAAACAGATGCTATATCATGTTATTTCCAGGAATTCCATGATGTATAGTCACAAATGTGTTCTCACTTAATTTCAGGTTCATTAAGTCAAGAGTTTTAGGTTACAACTGTTTTCATTAGCCTATTATGAAATCAAGTCCGATACCATATTGTTAAACTGCTGGAACAGATGGTGGGCCTGCAGGGCCGCCTCAGGCAACCTTTTGTCACATGTTCAATTCGTATATAACATGCACTCTCTGTCTCTGTTGGTCTAGGTTTTCAGTCCACAGATAATAAAGAATTGATGTTGTAAACCACTTTTCATTTCCTTTCAAATTTCAGAAATCCATGGCAAGGTTCTTCGGAAAGTGAGTAGCCAGATACATCAACCAACATATCGATGCGGTATTATTGCGGTGTACTATGTATTTAACAACGGAGCAGCGAGAGGTTTCCTTTTAACAGTTTTTACAACTTTGGTATCAGTTAAATGTTTTTCTTCAAGATAATTTTTTAATTTTGTAAATTAGTGTTAATCTGTACTTGATGACCAACTAAAAAGAAACAATCCAGCATTAACAAAATTCTTTTAAAAATACATGGTTATATAATTCATGAGTAGACATAATATTCCTCAAAATGTTCCTCAAATCTGCTTCCTTTTACTCCATTCAGCGGTAAATTTGTTTCTAAATTATTAATATTACTCAAGTAATTGGGCAAATACAACTACCATTATGTTATCATAGCTCAAAGAATAATTACATTGCCTTTCTCTGAAATTGAAATTGATAGAATTGTAAACATCCCAACTTTGATGATACAGTACTTCAGTAGGTTAGCTCAACTTAGCTGTCAATAAGTGATTACGACATAATTTGTGTAAAATTTTGTACAGAAATAACAGTAGTTTGATAGATTTATTCTTGTAAATAGTGGTTTTCCTACAATCATGTATAAAAAGTGCCATAAAAAGATTGATTATGTAATATATCTGCCTTGTAATTATGTAAAGATATGGAAGAATTCTACATGCATCTATATATAATTGTATAAATATCAACTAAATATTCTTTTGTGTTTGTAAATTCTGTTTATATAGGCCTATCTACATGTTTCATCATGTTTTTAAAAATATTGAGCTGTTTAATTTGGTATATTTATGTGTATTTACATCGGTGTATTGTTTGAATGTTTATATGAACAAACTTTTAACAAGGAAAGCTAAGGTGGTCAGAGGTTTGCAAAGGTATAGGTATACATATAGATTTATTCTGGTTTGTCTGTGAATTTTCTTACTTTATGGGCTATTGGGCTTTTGTAATATTATATTCTTAATCAAATTACACCATGGTGCCTCAACTTGATGAAAATGGAAGTTGTACAGTTTTTTTTTTAAAAGTTAACCACGCAAGTTGGAATACTCAATAGCAATAAGACAATACTGATGGAAGACCCTTTTTAAAGTAAGAAACAGACACAAAAAGACGAGCTCTCACGATAAATATTAGAATTACGGTTACACTTCACAAGCTTTGTTTTTTAAATCATCTTATCAAGAGGATATTGTGCAGCATTACCTGGATAATCAAGAGCAAACTGCACATTGCATTCTTATACAAATTCTCTTAAAGCCTGTCTGCACTAGTTTGGCCAGGAGGGATTAGACCTCTCAGCATGGTCACTGGACAGGTGGTTATCTCATCAACTCGGCTCTCAATTAACATAAGGAAAAGAGGAACATGGGGGACAAACAGGCACCGCTTAGGCATTGTTTTCTATATAGAGGGAGCAAGAAGCTACAAGTAGTGCAGTGGGGCTTTAATTGTGATTATGTTTTATGTTTAGTGAAACAATTGTGGTGCTCAATCACCTTTCATGGCATTTACTAAACCATTATAGCATGAATTTTTGAAAAGTTGTAAATTAGTTTGAAATAAATATTTTAAGGGTAGTATCATATCATCCGTTGAGAGCCAGAAGGGTGTTAACTCTGTATAAAATAATGAGTTAACACCCTTCCGACTCCAAAGAAACGATAGCCGGTGGTGATATATCTGATGTACAGATTATGTGTTTGAAATTGCACTGCATGTATATTATTATATGATCAGATTTTAAAAATGAAAAATAAGGTCTAGTTAACTTTTTTGCATAATGTGATTATTCATGAGATGTTGTAAATAAAACCTCTATACTGCCTAGCTTTACAGCATACTTTTACTTGCCTCATTGTGTGATTATGTGGCTAGTCCAGGGTAAGATTTTGGAGAAAACAGTTTGAGATGTTAAACGCTTTCATACTACAGTTAAAGATACTATGTCCCTTTTGCAGCCAACATCAAATTCTGTAGAACTTTGCAGGAATTATGAATACGTCATGTATGTCCTATCTGTGAAATTTAAACGTTAGCAGTGTCCTAATATTCAAATTATGCAAGGAAACCTGTTTACTTGCTAGACTTCACTGTCAGACACTATTGAGAGTGACTGACTGGCTTTTTCATCTTTGGTAATAACATACATAAAATGAGCTGTAAAGGGTACATGAGCATTTGTCTACATCAATAACCCACTTCTTGTAATGGCCAAAATTAAACTGATTGAATCTTTGCGCAGCATAAAACGTACGACCATTCGGTACAATGGTCTGAAAAATCAGACTATTACTTACTGGCTCTATAGCTCCAAAGTCGATTCGACAACTAATAGTCGTTATTTTCCCACTTAAGACATTTTCAAGCCCCCCTTTTTTAGGGAAGTTCTAAATTAGTATTGTCTTTCAAATGCCGTTGGAATTTAACCTTTTCATTTTTTTGGCCTGCAAATGGGACATAGTACCTTTAACTCTGCACAACTCAAGAGTAAAGAACTTGTTTTGCTTAGTTTGGTCCAAAATTCATTTGACTTGGGAAAAATTTGTGACTTTGAGTTATGCAGAATTTAAAGAGTTTACTCTTTAAAAACAATTGAGTTCCATTTGTTATTCATCATTAAAGGCATTGTTTAACAATGTTTCCAGTTTTACAAATCTGAGATGCATGGCCCTACTTGTTATCAGTGTCTGTGATATGGTGTAATATTGAAGCCCCCCCAAAATTGCGCTTCAAAATGATCATGAAGTGCTTCAAAAAAGTAAAAATCTTTGAGTGACCATTGGGAAAACGGTTTCTGAAATTTTGAATTCCAATCATAAATATCTTGATAATCGGACAGGCGATCGGCTTGTAAAAGTCATGGGATTCCTGACTGACCTAAAGGTTTATAATTATGATTGCAGCATGAGCTAAATCCAGGATTTTGTTTAGAATCTGAGGCAAAGATACCCAATCCCTTTAAAGAGAAAGACCAGTTCTGGTCATGCGATTGCATTGTGAAAGAAACGTTGTGGAATCGATCAGAAAAGGTTGATCATCTAGCATATAAGTATTGGTGTGTACTGCAAGGTTCTGGAATCATCAAAATGATAAGAAATTTGGCCCAGTCTTGGTAAAATTACAAGCACTGTACACAGAAAGATGTACATGGGACTACGCGACCACGTGTGCGATATCTATTTGGTCCCAATAGATATAATAATTTACCAAATATATCAATTAGTAGGCGGTTTCCCGACTTTCCCGGCAAAATTTGTATCATCACGTATTAGTCAAAACATATTCTTTCACATGATTGGTAATGAGAGCTTCCATTTCATTTTTTTGAGAGAGGGGCGTTTCCAAAACTGGTCTTTACCTTTAAGCATGCATAAATTAATGTTGGGTCTTGCACATGAAGGCACCTGAAAGCTAATTAAAGTGGCCAAGCTTCAGCTATTCTAATTGTGTTTACAACAAATATTATAAAATGCAGCTTTAAAACAAAAACAAATTTAGGAGAGTCAAAGGATTTAATATTTTTACAAACTTACTTTTGACAGGGTAACATATACTTATCCTCACTAAACAATATACAGTAATGAGGACAAAAATCGATATCACATTGAGAGAGGGAGAGGGAAAAAATCAGATCAGGATGACATTGCTGCTTTCATTGTGGCAACAGCTCGCTGCTCATATAGAGAGTGCAAGAGACAAAGCAGCCTAGTCAGAATTCAGAAATCATTAGACAGATCACACACCACTTTTTAAAGAATCCAAAAATGTGTACCAGTTATTTTTATTTTGCTATAGATTTTGTGATCATTATTGTTGAAATTAGAAACTGAATCATGAACTGGTCAAATCTATAATTTTTGCAACAGTAGAATCATGCATATGCTGCTTCAAAACTCTTTATAATATATATAATACAATATATAACTTTATGATGTGTAAATGGCAAAACCTTATAACATATTATTGGAAAAACTGAAACGATGCACATTTCTTTAAATAGTGGATGGTCAATTTTCCATGAATAGTATGATAGAGATGGGTAACTTCTTATGCTGGCTTGATAATGAAAGGTACATGTACTTCATGAAGAAATAGCCTGGGAGCAGTTAAAACCTGATTAAACCTCGGCTCGTTTTCACTGAATTGATAGCCTATTAAGTTTATAAAAAGGTTCTTGGTTCTTAGACTAGTTTCATGAAGATCAACAAAGGATCTACACCAAGGCTGCACACAAAACACTTCAGTAGTCTCTACTCCCAGCCCTTGGTGCTGGAGAGCTGTCGTTGACACTGGCAGCATTGATGTTATCCAATTTCATTACTAGTAGTGGCGTCTTTATAAAGAAGGTTTTCGGTTCTCAGACTAGTTTCCTGAAGATCAACAAAGGATCTACACCAAGGCCGCACACAAAACACTTCAGTAGTCTCTATTCGCAGCCCTTGGTGCTGGAAAGCTGTTGTCGACACTGGCAGCATTGATGTTATCCAATTTCATCACTAGCAGTGGCATCTTCGAGAAGACCTACTTCTCATTTTTCTTTCAGTTTTTTTCTCTGATATGGGTTGCTGTGAGATCATCTGTTGCCTACAATCGACTGTAATGTTTCAACCTGTGCAATAAAAAAGAGCAAATGCATAAAACATGACTGTTGAATGAGCGAAATCTATACAAATTAATAAAATAGATACACAAGATTCACAGGAGGAATAGATACATGTGGAAATGGATATAAAGAATAATACATAAAGACAAATCCAGAAAAAGTTCAGACAAATATAAGGAATGATATATTGATAGAAAGATACACAAATGTAATTTTTGTGCTGAAAAGGGAGAGGGGGAGAGGGGAGAGGGAAAAGGGGAGAGGGGAAAAGGGGGAGGGGAAAGAGGGAGAGGGGAGAGGGGAGAGGGGAGAGAGAGGGGAAAGAGAGAGAGAGAGGAAAGAGAGAGAGGAAAGAGAGAGAGAGAGAGAGAGAGAGAGAGAAAGAGAGAGGAGAGAGAGAGGAAAGAGTGAGAGACAGACAGACAGAGACAGAGACAGACAGAAAAAGGGAGAGAAATAGAAAAAGAGAGATAGATAGGGTAAGAACAGAAGAATCAGAAGAAGAAAAAAAGATCACAATGATTTTCATCTCACCTCCTCCTGCTTCTTCTTCATGTCTGCTAACAGTTCATCAAGCTGAGTTTGAAATCGTTGCTGTGATTCAAGACAAGATTAAAAATAATAATCTTGAAATATACAAACAAGTAATACAAAAAGCACATTTCACTGATTATGTTTTTTAATGTGAGGAGAAAAGTCTGTACACAATTAGATTCAAATCAGAAAGGGAAAAGCTTTTGCGTAGTATCCTTATGTGCGAGAACCTGTAGATCAATGTTTACAAGATGGAGCATGAAAACATTACATAGCAGGGCGATTGTCTTTTCCGTACACGAGAAAATAATTGCCGACGGTGCTTGTTTCTCTTTCCCTTTTTGTTAGAAATGAAGTAAACAGATCAACCTATCTCACAGGTGATGCAGCATTTCCTCTGGATGATATTTCATCAAATATATACAGGGTTACGGCATAGGTTCCAATGATGTATGGGGTTAGGATTGGGTACAGTGTTGGGTCAAAGGTTAAAGTTACGATTCTGACTATTATTAACTGTGTAGTAATAGTCACTGGAGCATATCTCACACAATCATCTCGTAATGGCAGCACAGCTAAAGCCGGGGTAATAATCTCCAAGTTTGCTAGAGACTTAATTGTAACTATATCTCAGTAAATTATTATTATTATTATTTGGTCAGCATATTGGTGAGGGTGAGGGTCAAGTCCCAGAGAAAGATGACATAAAACTATATTTTACCTTGAGCATGGGGTTATCCAAACCGGCTACCGATTCCTCCAAAGCTTTCTTTCTACCCTCTTGTTCCACAAGATCTCCTTCCAATTCTACTAGTCTCTTAGCAAGCTCATCTAGGTTAGTGGAAATATAAAACAGTATACAAAAATCAATCACATATTTCCTATATATATTTTTATGCATTACTTTAGCTAGAGGAAGAGAGAGATGAAGAGATGAAGACACACAATATTTTTTTTCTTTCTCTTTTACAATTAACCAAGAGAAAAATGTGAAATGTTCAACTAATCCAAGTTGGTATTATACCAGCACCCCACTGCACTTCTTTTATACTTCTGACAATAAGTCAGTTTCAGAATTCTCTCCATATGAGGTGTAACCAGTGTCCCAGATGCAACACTTTGCCTTGATGTCATTCAGTAAGGCATTCAACCTCAAGTACCTTGTCCCTCAGAAAGATTTACAGATGTAGGCAGGTCCTATGAAACTTTATACTTTTATTTATATTCATGTCTTGTAATACAATCAATAAACCCATTGCCTACATGAATGGAGTGGTTTCTGCTATAACACTTTGGAAATGAGAACATTGAGCAGGCAACAGGTTAACTCTTTGTTTTTTATAACCAAATCCCTCTGAATTGCCTATTCTTTGTCAACAGTGCAAGTACTTGAGTATTTGAGTACTCGTCGCAGCCTTAGTACATGTGACTGAAAAGAATTTTAAAAAGTTTGTTGCATGTTCTCAAAACTGAACATTGTGAGGGAAAAAAAGTTGATAATTCAGCTCAGACCATCTGCTAAGTGACAGAAAGACTTCAAAGAAAAGGGCTAATGCCTTCTAACTCTCTGCAGACCAAACGATCTTCTCAACAACTTACTTTCCTGCTGTCCTCCATCAGAATCCTCCTCATCCAACCCATCCTCATCATCATCATCTTCATCATCACCAGCCATCCCGGCATCTGAGAACGCTGTCCTGGAATCCTCTCCCTCCATCAACACACGAGGGCTCACTCCAGTCCCATCCTCCAGGTCCTCAATGTTGACGTCCATGTCTTCCTCATCGTCACCCATCTCGTCTCCCGAGCTGCTGACATCGCCACCGAACATGTCATGGATGATGTCACCTGGGTGTACATGAAGCAATGGAAAATTGACTTAAATCTATCTATCAAGTTACAGGTTAGTTTGATTGCACGATTTTTACATTGTCATCTTGATCATCTAGATCACCATCATCATTCTAATCATCATTGACAGGATATATCTCTTTCAATTTGAAATGCAACCTAAACCAACCTCACATCTATAGGTGCTCACATAATATCACTATTGATATCTCCTGTATAATAGATAAATCAGAAATGTTTGCAATATGAAAGATTCAAGAATTGTTAAATGACAACTACTTTCACAGCAAGAAGCTGTTATGAATTGCAAAAATTCAGTGTTGTGTCGGCTGTGATCCAATAATTTTATGACATGAAACTTTTGTGATGTTTTTGGTTTTACACTTTATATTTTACTCTGAAAACTCACGGTCTAAGTAATCTAATACAAAACCCTGCGGAGGTGATTCCATACAGTGGAACCTCATTACAAAGAGCTCTGATACAAAAAGATTCCTGATATAACAAGGTAATTTCTATGGTCCCAAGGACCTCAATATAACGAGGTTTCACTAAACTGTCACCATTCTTATCATCATTGAATTTTCCTTAAAATAGATCAGTTTATCCCTCTGTAAATTTGAAAAACTACAATCTAAACGCAACTAACCGTGTGGAGGTGATCCCATGCTATCATCATTCTTATCATCCTTAATGTCTTCCTCAGCCAGTACTTCCCATTTAATCTTGATGGCTGTGCTGTCCATTCGCAGCAATCGCTTCACTTCTTCTTCAACATCAGGAGCCTCAATGTACTGAAAGAGAGTGGGAAAAAAAGGGTTAACAAATGTAAACAAGGGTGAGATAGTTAAGGGTCAGCTGCGACAAAACTAACATTTGCTCAGCAGATACTTGCTCCGGTCTTTATTTCATTATTTTTAATTTTTGTATTTTATTGGATTACAGTATGGCTTTAGGGTTAGTTGGAGGGTAGGGGTAGGTATAGTGATGGCTCAAGGGTTGGAGGTAGGAATTTGATAGGTGTATGAACTGACTGGATATTTTTGTTTCTTGTAAAGAATTTTTGGCTTGCACCCAGTAAATAAAGATTGCATGCTCGATCTTGTAATTGAAAACAAGTCAGAAAATTTGGTTGTACCAGCCGGATCTGAACCTGCCATCTACTGCTTTGCCGGGCAGCGAATCTACCACCAGAATTTTTATTAATATTCATCTATCATCAATCAATAGCTTTGAATGTTAGGCTTCCTGGGAGTTAGACTCTATCACCAGACTTTTTATTAATATTCATCAATCATCAATCAATAGCTTTGAATGTTAGGCTTCCTGGGATCTACTGCTTTGCCAGGCAGCGACTCTACCACCAGACCCTCACTGGTCCATGGCACAGTCACAATGAACTGGAAACAAATACCTCAGCTCTCCTGATTTATTCTGACTTATTATTCTTCAGTCTGCCATTAGGACAGTAGCTTTGAATGTTAGGCATCCTGGGAGTAATTTCAATTATTGTAAAGACACATGGTGATGATGAAGAAGATGATGATGAGGATGGGTTATTGTGGAAGTCGTTGCAGGAGCATGTACTGCACAACCTCAGGAGCATGGGAATCATGATTAGGATACATTGTTCAACAACAATTTTTGTTTTAAAGTGACTGTTTGAGTTTGGGTTTACTTGAAAGAAAGACACTGTCTCTATCTTACCTTCTTTTTGGCTGTTTTCCTAAACCTCCTTTTCCTCACATTTTTTAGGGGAGGAGTGACTGTAAAGAGTAACAAAAAATAATGTCATGTTAGAAAGGTGAAGATGACTTCTGGTGGTGACAACTTCATTAAAACAAACCTTTAAACAGATTCTTAGTTTGTTTGTTCCTAACTTCCTAATCAATATTGGTAGATTGTTTACTGTCACATTAAAATAATCATCTAACTGTCAACTGAATTATTTTATTCCTGTAGGCTTTTTAATACAGAAGCCATCCAGTTCCCAAGGGCAATGGGTTAAAAGATAAAGTTGAGTTCTAGTCATGCGACTGCATTGTGAAAGAAACAGTGTGGAATCGATCAGCAAAGGTTGATCATTTAGCATATAAGTATTGGTGTGTACTGCAAGGTTCTGGAGTCATCAAAATGATAAGAAATTTGGCCCAGTCTTGGTAAAGTTACAAGCACTGTACACAGAAAGATGTATATGGGACTACACAAACATGTGGCATAAAAATCTGTCCCGATTTTTATGCTATTATATGTCATATTTAGAATATTAAGGCATTTGAAGAGCCATGCTTTTCAGGAACATTTTGTATCTGATGTTCTTCCACATTTGCATAATAACAATGATAACGCTCACAAATTATTTTTCACCACTTCCCAGAACTCAACCTTCTCTTTAAACTGACAATAGAATCTGGGCCCTGTTTCTTTAAACTTGTTATCCCTCACAAATGTTAAATTTCTATGACAAATCTGCTCTCAGCCAATCAAATTCCACGATTTCAGTAGCTTATAACAGTTATGGTAGATTGTTGTTGATAAAGGTTTTATGAAACAGGACCCTGATCTATATGAAGGTCTACTGACTTCAATGTTAACTTGTTTGCTGTCACAAGAAATCGAATCTATAAAAATGAATTTGTTTTGTGAATGTAACATACTTCCATGCTTCCAGACAAATTTCTTGTCCACCTTCTCTGGTTTCTTGGTCGGTCCTGGTTTCACCTCATCGTCTGGTAGAATGGGAGCATCTTCGACATTACACACCAACATCTGCACATGGATTGGTGATAGAGGTTACAGGTAATTTGGAGTTTGGATTAGGAAACTGAAACTGCATTCTATTCTGTTTACCGATATGCAGAAACCGGATTGTATGGACAAGCAATTTGGAATTCAAATTGCAATCACTTAAAGGGAAAGTTCACCCTGATATTAAGTTGGTCTTTAATAAAAGCGGAAAAATTAGAAAACTAAATTAGTGAAAGTTTGAGCAATATCCAATCAAAAATAGGAAAGTTATGAATTTTTGAAATTGTCATCAGTGAAACACAAATTGGCAACACTGTGAAGTATCTTGCAAGCTCCTCTCCAATTTGCTCTGTACAGAAAGTTTCACAAACTTTCGTTTTCTTAGTTATTGATGACGGACTAGATTTGTTTCATACAGGGGTTGTGTTAAAAACATATTTGCAATAATTATATTTAGGGTGAATGTATGACTGAAAATTTTCTCGGGGGAGAAATATAACTTAAAACTTTTTTTAGTACAGAGCAAATGGGAAAGGAGCTTGCAAGATGCATCACAGAGTTGCCAATTTGTGTTTGATTGATCACACCTTTTTTGCTCTGAAAAGTTGATGCTTACAATATCTCCACAATTTTTAATGTAATGATTATCATATCATCACAAAATTAGACTGATGTTTCAGCGAAAAACAGCAAATCAACCTACAAAAGGGTGAATAGCTTCTATAAACATAATAGATAAGTGTACCATTTACAAGATATATTTAATACAAATATTGATTTGAACGTACCTGAGAAATATCAGCCGTTTTCCAGAATGTTTTCTTGTCAAGTGTCTTGTGAGATTCTATCATGCATGGCAAGTCCACAATCTAGGGTAGAAAATAAAACAAAGATAAGAAACAAAGATGAAAAAGAGAATTACTGTTGGAAAAGGTGGCATGATATGAAGAGAACATAGCATTAAAGACAAAAAGATACTATTTAAAAAAAAATCAGATCCAAAGTGATCAATATTTCTATTGATACATTACCCACTACAGGCATAAATGATGGATTGTAATTAGTGGATTACAAAATGAACAGAATCTACCCCTCTCCCATCTTTGTAAATGTATATTGTTCACACCTGTTTCTAAAAATATCCTTTGCATTGCTCAAGTGTGCGTTCATTTTGCGTTCATGTTTTTTAATCTATATTAAGCCGAAAACTTTGTAAGAATATAATGCATCTGAACCAGCTTTAGCTGCAGAAACATAAAACAGCAATTATATCACTAGAAGAATGGCAGAATTCTATTCACAATAACAATAACAACAGAATAAAGAAGGCAGTTTTGTCTGTAGATGCTTGTTTAAAAGATTGTTTACCGAATTTAGTTATTCTTTAAAAAAAAGAACAAAAAATAAATCCCAGCATCTGTTCTTTCTGCACAAAAGTCGTGTTTCTTGTAGTGAATCTCATTTTTTAAACTATAAGCAGGGAGTTGGGATTGGATGGAGTGCTTACCTTCGCAGCAAAAGTGTCATCATCAATATGAACTAGACCATGTCTCATATCAGCTAAAATATGGGATAAAAACAAGCAAGTGTACCTGAATTAATGTAGAGCACAATGTCTACTGGCACCCCTCAAAAGTATCTTCTACATTTCATTTCTTCTGAAAAAAGGCCTTATTAACCTCAATATCAATATGGCTAAAACATGTACAGTTTGTAGATCTACTGATTTCTACATCCTGCCTTTTCTCAAGCATAAAAAGTACATGAATAATTATAATTCAAATATTCATGAGCAAAAGAAAAGTGTCAAAGTTTCAAATCTTTTCCAGTCTGTCTTCTAATAAAACTTTTAATTCAATTCACAAAATTAATTTACATAAATAAAAATTTTAACACAGCAGAGGGATTTTAGTCTTATCACATTCAAAATAAAATGTTTGCAATGGGTAAATTATTTTTTATAGTACTGATTAAACTATAAAAATACTTTTACTTTTGTCAACAAGGACTAATGACATATTATAATTTATAAATATATTTTCCTTTTCCCTTCATAAAAAATAGAACATGGGAATAGATTAATTAACAATCCAGGGGGTGTTTCACAAAGACTAAGATCGACTTTAAGTTGGACTTAACTATGGCAGGCCATTCATACCACTGTTTGCTCTCACCATTATGATCTTTAAATAATATTTTTTCCTTCAATAATGAATTATCAAAAAATGTAAATTCTGTAGATTTGCGACTTTGATTTGTACGTCCCTTGAGAGATCAATGCCAGGAAATGGTGAGAGCAAACAGTGGCATGAACGGCCTGCCATAGTTAAGTCGAACTTAAAGTAGATCTTAGTCTTTGTGAAACACCCCCCAGAGCAATGAGTGTGAACCCATCACTTTTTCTATTCCCCGACACACAAACATACACAAGCATCATCATTACAAACAAAAAACTGGGAAATAAAGTGCAGTAGATTGAGAGGTCTACTTACTGTGGGTTTCAATTTTGAGATAATCTTTCAATGTCTGACCGCCAGAATGAACAAGTCTTCTCAGGTCATCAGCACAATGCTACAGAGAGAAAAAGAGTACAAAGATTGTTTGGAAAATATTCTGTTTACTGTGTATCTAAATATAATACTTACACAAAAGGCTGTATGTGTTGGCTACTAGAGAACATTTCTTTTAATTGCCTATCAATTTGTTGCAAGAACTTACCATAAACTATCATTTCAAAATGTTTAAAGACTATGATTTACTCCTGCCGGGCTATCCTGCCCCCATTAAAAAAAATGAAATCGATGATATAGGCCTATATGGTGTCATCACTGTTACAATTTGATTCAGTCTTGATGCTAGATAGTATCCTCTTCCTCATTCCTGAGAATTCCAAACAAAAACTTCTTCGTCAAGAGAGGGCGAGAAAGATCAAGTGTTACAAACTTTACTTGGCAATGCCTACCTTACTCATTTTAGAAACAATTTCTACAAAATGTTCATTCTTACTCTCACACAGTTTTATGTATTTGTTTGTCTGTTTCCTTCTTTCTTCTTCTCCTTTGCCCCCTTTCCTTCTTCAGTTTCAACTAGTTTCAGTTTCAACTATTGTAGATCTGTGTCATGTTTTCAATCTTCGCATTTTAGTCGCAAGGAGATTTGCAATCTTCGCGTTTTAGTCGCAACTCTCCTTTGTGAAGTATGGAATCTAGGATTGAGAAGTAGCAATTTATAAATAACAATACAAAAAATATATCTAACAGCAACAACAACCACTCCTAAAATGCATGAAGTCTAACCGTAAACAGGATGGACCTCATACTAGCTTTAACGTGTAAACCCAAAAATCCATTTTTGAACTTTTATACCGGTAAAATACTCTACTATTACAACATTTAATGTGGGTTATGTAAATACATTACTTGAATCATATACCACTTTGGTACATGATTTTCATACTAAAATGGAAAACAATTTCGTAAAATTATCTTTAATCCCTTTTTTCCCCTCCTTTTCGAGAGACGACTACTTAGTTCCCTCCTCCTGATATTGATAAAATAAAAAAGCGTGCGTTGCGGACACTCTACCAGTGACGTCATTTAAAGCAGTTGCGCAATATCGGACATTGTCATTGTTATTGACGGGTGGCTGTCTATCTTGCATGTGTAGATAGCCTGCCGCTGACCTGTCTTAACAACCGATCGCAACGATAAACACATGCGATGTAATCGGGCGTCGAGGTCTCCCTTCATTTAAAAAAACGTCATAAAATTAGAAAATGGCGGAATGTAGTGGTTCAGCCCGGGCCAGTATGGCTCTCACGCATATGTACGCATATGTGCGCGAGTGCCGCATTCTGCGGCACTCGCAGAATTGTCTTCATGGCCGTGTCCATCGATAGCGCCAGATTTGAACCGAGAACTGAAGGATGCAACATGCCTGCTTCTTCAGTTCTATTAGAATCCACGTAGTCTTCTAAGTGCGCTTTGAACGGAGCTCCGGCATCGTACTGCAGCTTCACCAACGAAACTTGTATTGTATTGATGTAAGTTCCATTTGTTACTTATTTGTAATCAACATGCAACATTATTACATTGATTCATTAAATTGTTTATCATATCATTTGAAAGTATCATACAGCAGGTTTTACAAAATATTGCATGAATGTACTGCAGTCTGCAGTACAGTGTTGCCCGTCTTAATACACAGCCAGGATAGTAATGCTGCTATGCAGTAGATCTATGTCATGTGTGACAACAACGAAACAAAACCATGAAATTGAAAACAAACAAAATCTTACACAAATAAAAGCATATGGGACCAGAGTAAAATATTTTGTGAGCTGATATTAACTTAGTGAACGTGATACACTCACCTGAGGAACCCTAAGAATCAGATGACTCTCTACCTCAGGAAGAGGTTCTTGAGTTCGCTTTGGAGTAGCAGAAGTCATTTTAAGAAATTCTGTGTAGAGAAGATTTAGAGAATTAAAAAAATATGCTTGAACATGAAATAAAAAAGAGAAACATCACAGTCTCTTCAAATATAATATTAAACGCCCTCTTGTGATAAAACGTGGTAGAAAGATCGATGATCGAGGCAAAACCAAATCCAAACAGAAATAAAAGTAAGTGAAAATTCCAAATTTTTCATGTATTTGGAATATTAGAATATTTTTATTTCAAAATCATATAAAGCCTAGTGCCGCTATTTATCAATAAACCAGCAAAAGAATGTGTTCTGACGGAAGACGTGAAAGAAAGCCCCGTTCGGTTGATGGAATTTTTTGTAATGCGAGCGTAGCAGAGTACACAGATCCACAGTGCAGATGCGGGTATGTCGGGATGATGAAAAGTGCAAGTGACATGGCATGGGATGCATTGCATGCAAATGTATCGTGTATGTTCTGACTCCCTCATTTCCTGTATCGTAGAACTTGAGCGCCTGAATTTGTTGTTGTACTGATGAGATGAGTAGTCCATTGATGGATATGTTTTGCTGAGACTATGTCTGGCTCCCCAGCTTAGATGGATGGGGGGTTGGACCAGGAGAAGGAGGAAGAAAAGCAGAGTAGGGAAGAAACAAAAGGAGAGAAAAATAAATAAATAGAGAATAGGGGAAGAGAGGGTACAGCAGTGGTTTAGAACAATACTTGGCAAGGTGGGTCCCATTTAAAAAAAGAAATATCACTAAACATGGGTCTGTTTTTTTTTTCTCAAAATTTTTTGGATGTTTGCCATGCAAGCACCCGAAAATTGTGAAAAATGGGCTTTTATTTCGAGAAAAATCCCCCCAAATAACCCTTAAAAATGGGTAGGGGTTTCAAGGCCTAGCTGAGCGGCACACCCCGTCCAAACCAAATCTAAGTACCCCCCCCCGGGCATGTGCCTCCTGACAATTACTGGGGGGGGGGATGGAGGCTTGTACCCACTACCCCAAGAACCACAACTGGACTGCAAGAGAGTAAAGACAATTAGTATGAGCCCTATTTAATTATGTCATTCATTTATATATACTGTTCATATATTTTATTTTGTTTCAAGTTTGTATGACAAGAAGCGGTAACAAATTTATCATTGGTTCTCTACAAAGAGTGAACAATTACAAACCAAATGTCATAAGATCCCATCTTTTTTTGACTACATGTATTTGATGTGGAAGATGGTATTGAATAATAAAGATAATAATAATAACGAGAAATTTAATTCGTCACTGAGGACGAATTAGGTGGTCTGTTATTTAATCTGAATAACTGATTTTGTAGAAAATTGTCTCAGCTACAACATATCGAAATTTGGAAGAATGTTGATCAATATTTACAGAGATACAATCAATTTTCCATAAATATGCTGACGTCATAATATGCAAATTCATTTTTTGAGTTCCAAGGCCATTATGATGACGTCACGATATATTTAACGGCCAAATGAGACATGAAATCATATCTCCGACTCATACTCTATCCAAATATATAAAAGAATTGTGGGGTCAACGGGCATCCTAAAGAGCTATAATGGATTAAAAGGCATGTTTTTGCCCATATATGCTATGTATTACAAGAGCTCGCACGCACGGACATGTATCTTGAACGGACGCTCATTCCGTTATTAATGGTCATAAAAAGATAAATATGGTATCAAATTGTTCGAGAAAAAATGGGAAATATCATGAAACAAAACAAATGGCGATTCTATGTTGCCTACGACCATTACGAATGAAAACGCGCGCGCCTTCGCGTGTACGCGTTTTTTTTTGCGAAATGCTTGAACTGGCCTGAAACGTACTCTAATTTCAATAAAAAGTGATTTTGAGCATTTTGAAATTTTTGCGCGTGCACTGACGTGCGGACGTTCATTGACTTGAAAATGACCGGATGGATATTGAACTTGATATTGATAAATATGAATGAGAAATGAATTTCCATTATGAAGATATGATCATGAGTTGATTTTCACAAAATGGCGTGTGGATGACGTCACGATAATTTGATGAACTTGAAAATGTTCCTGTCACGTCTCATGACTATAACCTATGACTGTGCCAAAATTGAAAGAAATTGACTGAACAGATCTTGAATAATCGCTTGCACAAAAAAGTGGAGAAATAAATAAAAATAAATAAATAAATAATAATAATAATAATAAAGAAAGAAAATTCTGACGAAATCAATAGGTGGTCTGTCGATGACAGACCACCTAATGATAATAATAAAAATCCTGGTGATGATGATGATGATGATGATGATAATGATAATGGTGATAATAATGATAATAATATTAATGATATTAATAATAATAATATAATAACGAGAAATTTAATTCGTCATTGAGGACGAATTAGGTGGTCTGTCGTGTAATCTGAATAACTGATCTTGTAGAGAATCGTCTCAGCTACAACATATCGAAAATTGGAAGAAAATCGTTCAATATTTACAAAGATACAATCAATTTGGCGTGGTCTTGTAGACGCTTGGTTCTCCCTTGTGGCTTGTAAAGGATACTTAGGATGACTTTCTAAGCCCAACATATCCATTAGCCTGACACTTATTCACCATAGCTCAAATCACGCCCTGTATACTAGCTCACTTCTCTCAGTCCTTACTCCACACAGACTTATAGCGCTCTGCCTACGTGGCGCGAACCTTGTCTTCCACTAACATAGCAACAATAGGCCACTTCATGCTTGAACGCATCACATTCCTTGCTCTAATTACCTGATTGCGGTACACTGGCCTTAATCGCTCGCGCATTTTGACAATGACGTCACGATATATTTAACGACCAAATGAGACATGAAATCATATCTCCGACTCATACTCTATCCAAATATATCAACAAATTGTGGGGTCAACGGGCATCCTAAAGACCTATAATGGATTTTGTATAGGCATGTTTTTGCCTATATATGCTATGTATTACAAGAGCTCGCAAGCACGGACATTTATGTTGAACGGACGCTCATTTCGTTATTAATGGTCATAAAGAGATAAACATAGTATCAAATTGTTCGGAAAAAAATGGGCAATACTATAATAGACAAAAAATGGCGATTCTACGGTGCGTACGGCCATGACGTACGAAAACGCGCCGCATATGTGTGCGCGCAAAGGTGTGCGTACGCAAAATTTTCGAAATGCTTGAAATGGCCTAAAACGTACTCTAATTTGATCAAAAAGTGATTTTGAGCATTTTTGATTTTGCGCGCACCGACGCGCAGACGTCTGCACGCGCGTTTATTGACCTGAAGTTTACTGGACCGATATTGACCTTAATCGTGATAAATATGAATGAGAAATGATTTTTGGTTATGAAGATATGATCATTAGTTGATTTTCAGAGTACTTCACAAAATGGCGCCTGGATGACGTCAGGATGATTTGGTGAACTTGAAAAGTTTTAAGTCACATCTCACGATGATGACCTACAACTGTGTCAAATTTAAAAGAAATTGTGTGGTTCAGTTTTGAGAAATCGTGTGCACAAAAAAGTGTACCAAAAAAATCCGAGTGTTTGTACAGTTTCAATTAGAATACGAGAAATTTAATTCGTCATTGAGGACGAATTAGGTGGTCTGTTATGTAATTTGAATATTTGAACTTGTGGAGAATTGTCTCAGCTTTAGCATATCGAAGTTTGAAAGAAAATCGATCATTATTTACAAAGATACAATAAATTTTCTATAAATATGCTGACGTCATAATATGCCAATATGCATTTTGAGTTCCAAGGCCATTATGATGATGTCACGATATACGTAATGGCCAAATGAGACATGAAATCACATCTACGATTCATACTCTATCTAAATATGAAAAGAAAATTAGGGGTCAACGGGCTTCCTAAAGAGCTATTATGGATTTGGTAAAGGCATGTTTTTGCCCATATATGCTATGTATTACAAAAGCTCGCACGTACGGACATTGATCTGAAACGGACGCTCATTCCGTTATTAATGGTCATAAAGAGATAAACGTGGTACCAAATTGTTCTTTAAAAAATGGGGAATATCATGCCAACGGAAAAAGGGGGGATTTATGTTGCGTTCGGCCATGACGAACGAAAACGCGCGCGCATTCGCGTGTGCGCGTTTTTGTGAAATGCTTAAAATTGGCTGAAACGTACTCTAATTTGAATAAAAAGTGATTTTGAGCATTTTAAAATTTTGCGCGCGTTTATTGACATGAAAATGACCGGACGGATATTGAAATTGATATTGATAAATATGAATGAGAATTGAATTTCCGTTATGAAGATATGATCATTAGTTGATTTTCACAAAATGGCGCGTGGATGACGTCACGATTATTTGATGAACTTGAAAATGCGGCTGTCACGTCTCATGACAATGACCTATGACTGTGTCAAATTTGAAAGAAATCAGACGGTTAGATATTGAGTTATCTTGTGCACAAAAAAGTGGAGAAATAAAAATAAATAATAAATAATAATAATAAATAAAGAAAGAAAATTCTGACGAAATTAATAGGTGGTCTGTCGATGACAGACCACCTAACGAGAAATTTAATTCGTCATTGAGGACGAATTAGGTGGTCTGTTGTGTAATCTGATTAATTTATCTTGTCGAGAATTGTCACAGCTACAACATATCGAAATTTGGAAGAAAATCGATCAATATTAACAGAGATACAATCAATTTCCCATAAATAAGCCGACGTCATAATACGGCAATTGGTATTTTGAGTTCCAAGGCCATTATGATGACGTCAAGATATATATAACGGCCAAATGAGACATGAAATCATATCTCCGACTCATATTCTATCCAAATATGACAAAAAATTGGGGGGTCTCTGGGCTTCCTAAAGAGCTATTAAGGATTTTGTAAAGGCATGTTTTTGCCCATATATGCTATGTATTACAAGAGCTCGCACGTACGGACAATAAATGGAACTGACGCTCATTCCGTTATTAATGGTCGTAAAGAGATAAACGTGGTACCAAATTGTTCTGAAAAAAATGGGGAATATCATGCCAACGGAAAAAAGGGGGATTTATGTTGCGTTCGGCCATGACGAACGAAAACGCGCGCATGTGCGTGTGCGTTTTGTGAAATGCTTAGAATTGACTGAAACGTACTCTAATTTGAATAAAAAGTGATTTTGAGCATTTTGAAATTTTGCGCGCTGACTGACGCTGCGCACCGCGCGTTTATTGACCTGAAAATGACTGGACGGATAATGACCTTGATATTGATAAATATGAATGAGAAATGATTTTCCGTTATGCAGATATGATCATTAGTTGATTTTCACAAAATGGCGCCTGGATGACGTCACGATGATTTGATGAACTTGAAAATGTTCCTGTCACGTCTCATGACAATGACCTATGACTGTGTCAAAATTGAAAGAAATTGTATGGTTTGATTTTGAGTAATCGTCTGCACAAAAAAGTGGAGAAATAAAAATAAATAATAAATAAAGAAATAATAAAGAAAGAAAATTCTGACGAAATTAATAGGTGGTCTGTCGATGACAGACCACCTAATGATAATAACTATTGTGGATGATGGATAAAGGGGGTAGGAAAACATAAGCCTGGGCTGATGATGACCTTTTTTTTCTCACTTGTCACAGAATTTTCAGACTGTGCCCCAGCTATTTCACGAATTTTGAACAATATATAGCATTAGAAGCCTCAAATGATGTCTTCAATGAAATTAACATTTATAAAGTTTTGAAGAAATATCTCCAAGCTGCCCTTTTTATCTGCCCTCTAAGAGCAGAAAGATGGCCCATACCGTGCTATTTGTCAACAGGTCATTTACAAAATGTATTCATATTGTTACAAGTTTATTTACGGTAGTGATGAGCTATAACATTCACCTGTGATATATAATTGTATATTTCAATAGTTAAAATGTGGATTGCATACATTAATTGTTGCTGGGTCGGACAAACATGGCTTGCCCTACCTAGCAACCCTTAATGTGTGCAATTGCGTTATGACTTTTGAAAATGCAATAATGAAATAATTAAAAACTAGACGCTTCCCTAAGATGTATGGTTTAAATTTGATTACATTATAAAAGTGGCCTGTTAAAGATATTATGTCCCTTTTGCGGCCAACATCAAATTCTGTAGAACTTTGCAGGAATTATGAATATGTCATTTATGTCCTATCTGTGAAATTTAAACGTAAGCAGTGCCGTTTACTTTCTAGACTTCCCTGTCAGACACTATTGAGTGACTGACTGACATCTTTTTATCTTTGGTAATAACATATATAAAATGAGCTGTAACAGGTACATGAGCATTTGTCTACATCAATAACCCACTACTTGTAATGGCCAAAATTAAACTGATTGAATCTTTGTGCAGCACAAAACGTACGACCATTCGGTACAACGGGTCTGAAAATCAGACTATCACTTCGGTGATTGCAATCACTTATGTTGATTCAACAACTAATGGTCGTTGTTTTCACACAGAAAGCCATTTTCAAGCTCTTTCGTTTTGAGGGAAGTTCTAAATAAGTATTGTCTTTCAAATGCCGTTGGAATTTAACCTTTTCATTTCTTTAGCCTGCAAATGGGACATAGTACCTTTAAGGGGACCAAGATATTTGGTCTAATCTATCGTGTCTAGATGTAGTTTTAAATGATCCTCTGAAAGGAAGTTTTGTCCAATCCGGCAACAACTATTGTATGCAATCAGCAATTTTTATGTTTGAAATGAATGAATTGTAACTGCATGGTGACTATAGCCTATAGATTCAGAAAATTTGATATATTCAGTGTACATGTACGTGTAGTATTGGGGACCTATTCCTGCCTTGCCAACTTGCGATTAATCTGGACCACTGAACAAAATAAATCAATAGGGTTTTGTCTGGTTGTAGCCGCAAGGGGGTTAGCCCATATACTGTGACACAGACTTAAAGCTCCGAAGTCCGAACAGACAATTTCTTTTTTCAATAGTAAAATCAATATAAGTGCAGCTTCATGGTGCATCGGCATAGAGTGAAAGAGCTCCCTCATTTGGCAGATTCCAGTGTAGTCCATTTTGAGATGGATTCCCAGACAGCATCTCAATATGTACATGTATGAGTGGTTTTCATGAGAGAATGATCTAGAGATTGCTAGAAAGTAATTACATGAAATACTGTAATAATTCTCTTTGTCATGTTAGAGAAACAGACAGAGGTAGAGAGACAGAGAGACAGAGACAAACAGAGAGAGGGAGAGAGAGAGAGAGAGAGAGAGAGAGAGAGAGAGGGAGAGACAGACAGACAGACAGACAGACAGAGAGAGACAGAGAGAGACAGAGAGAAAGAGATGAAAAAAATTGGATCACATGTCCATGTAAAATGGCTGGTTGTAAGGCTGGGAATGATGTTGTGTCATATGTATTGGAAGATACTGTTCAATCAGGCATACACCATATCCTTAACCCATTGACTACTTGATTCTCTCATTCCCATAGCCTTAAATACGGGGGCCACCCCGTTACCATGTATAATGGGTTAATTTGATTTTTGCCTATTTTGACCAGCGTATTGTTATGAAATTTGAATTCAAAATGTGCTGTAATAAGCCTTTTATCTTATGCCTTTCCTCAAAATGTATAAAGTTTTTGATCACTTACAGTATGTAATAACTATTTCTATTTTTGTTGTTGCAATTATCAGAAATTGATTTTATTGGTATGTTTGAAACTTTAAATTATCATTCATTTAGTGACATAGCAGTGACATGGCAGATAATGTGAGAAAGAGAAATATAAAAGGAAGGCAGTGAGATGGAGAGAATGAGAAATAACAACGGAGATGGAGAGAAACGGTGACAGACAGGCCAGAGGGAAAGAGAGATGAGAGAGGGATAGAAGATGGATAGATTGACAAAAGATAGATTGATAGAAATTGAGAGAGAAAGAAAGAGAGACAGAGGGGTGGATAGAAGATAGTGAGATAGATAGATATTGATGCAGTAAGAAAGTGTGAAACAGAGAGGGGGAGGGGGTAGAGACAGAAAAAGAGAGACAGACTGAGAGGGAGGGGGTATTGGGAAAGAGGGAGAAAGAGGAATATATAGAGCTCTCGACATCCAATACAATGTGGAAAGAGCTCAATGTTTATAAGGGAGAAACAACGACGAGGTAGAAATGCAGAGATATAGGTTTTAGTAGACACTTTTATAAGGGAGAGTCTATTAAGAGAAACTAGAATGGGAGACCTCTTCCATTTTATGGGTTTACTAATGAATAAATATCAGTCATGCCTGCCATATACGAGCATTCCTAGTGGTAATATCACAAAACTCGAAGATTGCTAGTTTGTAAATGTCACGTCCATGGACATGCATGTCTACGTCAGTAAACCCCAGTATGCTGTGCGTGTCTGATTGTCTCATGAATAATTCATAGTCCTTCAGGGACCATAAATTGTCCTGCCATATTTCAAGTCTATTTCTGTTGTGCTCTTGCTCCTGTGTTAATGGTCTAGGCCTAATCTCATACAGTTATTCTTATATTAAAATATTTTTTCTTTAAGGATGTATTATGGTTATATAGGATCATTAATCTTTTGATCAGATGAAAATCTTGTGTAATATAGCCCAAGTTATCCTGTAACTTCTTCATTATCTTTAACATAATTATAAAAATCATCATCATCATCATCATCAACATCTTCATTATCATCATCATCATCATCATCATCATCATCACCATCATCATCATCATCATCATTATCATCATCATCATCATCATCATCATCACCATCATCATCATCATCTTCATTATCATCTTCATTATCATTCCATTATCTCCATCACATGTATTGTACATGTATTAATACTTTTCGCCATCCCACCATTAGTTCTACTGGTTAGAAATAGTTACTGTCAATAAATAATATTGCTTTGAAATAGTCTTCATGCTATTCTAAGTGTTGTGTCTATCTCATTTCTTCCAAACCTCACTTTCTTTTGTATTGTTTGTAGTTTTATATTTCAAGCTCAAGTTCAAGCACTGTGTCTGGACATTTGTGGGCAGGTCCAAGCTATTTGGATTGTGACATTCAGAGACTTTAAACAAGAAATAACAACAGATGAAATTATTTATATGGCTGTCATATAAATAATTTCATCTGTTGTTATTTCTTGTTTAAAGTCTCTGAATGTCCCGTACGTCACAATCCAAATAGCTTGGACCTGCCCTTGTATATTTTCATAATCATCATTTGTTATAGTTATACTTGTATAGATCTTCTCTATCTTTTTATCAAGCACTTAGTTCATCTCCCACTCTGTTTTAGTTTCCTCTTTCCTCGTTCTATCCGGCTAGAATCTTATCTTGGTATTCTCAGCTTCCTGATCAATTCCCACCATGCTTCAGATAGATTCCAAACACAAGACTGATAGATCTGTCTGGTTAGCAAGCTCTAAGAGATTCCCTCTCCTTGAAAAATCCCCTTTGATTAATAACCCCTCCCTACTTCTCTGGTATCCATCATTTGTTTACCTTTCCATCATCATGAAAAATCATCCTGTTATGAATGTTATTTTTCCTTCATCCCATCTTCATCCTCCTCCTCCTTATGCGAGTAATAACATTACTCTGCACTCAGTTCGTTGCTGAGTGAGCGAAGACAAACTCTATCCTCCACTCGCTCGCTCGCTGGGAGCTATCCTGTGGCGTATTAAGACCTACCTACTCTAGAGGAGCAAAATGCCTCAGTTTCTACTGTGATCCATTTACTTCAGTAAGACACCACATGTGAAGGCCCTGTTTGCATTGGGTGGGGTGGGAGATGGGGGGTCTTCCAATATAACAAATTGTATGTATGTGTCTATATTTCTTGCTGTTTCTATATGTGCATTGACAAACAAGCCATTCCATAACCTGCTCTCCATCCGTATATACGAAGGGGCTGCATTTGGGTCGGAAATCTGTCGGGAGGGGCAAGTTACCCCCCTTACCCCTCCTTCATATGTGCATGCTAGTGGAGTCGTCTAGGATTTAAGAACCCCCTCATGGCAAACATCATATTCTGATGGGGCTCTACGTTCTGTTTACTTAGGGTGTCTCTATGATTGCCTGGCCCTATCTCCCTGTGAACATTGCCTGCATAATGCTGTACGGTTGGCTGGCTACCAGACTGCCCAGTTTAGCACAAACATTACTTATAACTTACCCAGATTTTTTTTTTTTGGGGGTGGGGTGATATTCTTCTTTTCTATTACACCGTCCAGACTAGAGGGAATCTTTACAAAAGTTGTACAAAGAAACGTATAATGAATTGTCGTACAATGGAAAAGGGGTCAAGCACATTAGATGAAAACATTGTATAAAGAAACGTCATATATAAAATAAAATCGTTTTTGAAGGGGTCAGTTGACACAACAGCTGGCCAATCATCAATGTGTACTCAAAATAAACCCCGCCCAATTGTATGGTTTTCCTGTAATACATTGTTCAGACATGAATGGGGACCCAATTCTTTATTAGGTTTTCATTCTAAACGAGGCTCAAACTTGTCTTTCACCATGCACCTTTTTGTTATAACATTCAGACCAGAAAAATTAATCACTTTTACTTAATCGTTTTTGGTATAGCGATACAATGAATTTTGGTAGTCTGAACTGGGGGGGGGGGCGTATGTGCACAATAATGGATTGGATGTGGGTTTTTGCAGCCTCCAAGGAGATATGAAGAGAAAATGGAAAGATATGAAGAGAAAATGGAATGGTATGAAATGGAAAGATAAATAAAGGAGAGAATGAAAATAGACAAGACAGGTGGGAGAGAGATTCTTGTCATTTTATAGCGCGTTAGGGGAAGGAGACAGATAGCATTGATTAAGGAAGAAGAGAAGGATATTACACACAGAAAGACAAATGAAAGCACAGAGACAAGTAGAGAGTAAAGAGAAAACAAACTTCAATCAGGTTTAGAAGGATGAGGAAACTGATGAAGGTTATTAGAACCAAGAACTGAAATGAGATCTTGAAAGTGATGGTGTGCTAATTATTTTACGAGACCATGTATAGCCTTTTCCTTTATCATGCACACTTAAAATCTACATGTTTAATACTAGTAAATATATTTTCTTTTTTTTTGCGCTCTCATACAAGAGGGTCTGTAGAGTTAATAGATATTATATAACATCTAAGTAGATCCTTGTCATTTGATTGGAGGATTGCTGGTCACATGATATTCAATAAATAATCTATTGAACGAGCGTGCATTTTTGGTTATATTTAGACATAAAACAAATAATGAATGTTTTTCATTCTTTCAATAGTGCGAATATTTTCATTTGTTGAAAGATTAATATTCTATTCAACTCGGTTGACGCCTCGTTGAATAGAATGTTAATCTTTCAACTCATGAAAATATTCGCACTATAGAACTCATAAACATTCATTATTTGTATACTATTCTGTACTGCAACTTCATTCCTAAGTACGAATTTTGAAATGTCAGTTTTGTTTATCGGTCTAAGTGAACAAAGCACTCTTATATTGAATATGAAAAGAGAGAAATAAAGGAAACCCTACTTTATAAAGTGAGATAGAGATTGCATTAACAGGCATGTTCAAGTTTTTTTTATAACAATGTCTATGTTATATAAATTATTTGTCAGTGAAATAGTTAAATTGTATGTGACTGCTGAGTTTTATTTTCATGTGCTTGTGGGGGAACCCGGGGATCGACAATTTCCATTCGCCACTGAGGACACTTTCATACTGCATCTGGTATTATATGTAGTCCTTTCTCACATCATTCCTCTTCAGCATCATCCCCATTTGTTTGTACAGGGTGAAAATAGTCGCTCTAATAGAATAACATGAGAACAGCTGGAACTACACCATCTTTCAAACCCGTGAAAGGGCTCCTTGAAACATTCATCTTCAAATCTCATTTCATGTGCATCCTCCGCATGCATGTGGCAGTGATTTGAATTCACAAACCGTACCCTTCTCCTCTCCTTCCTCCAGACGAAGGAGAACAGAAGCCAAGAGAGAGAGAGAGAGAGAGAGGGAACGAGAGAGATAAAACGAGGGAGGGAACGAGAGAGAGAGGTCCGGGCTACTGCTGCTGTGATTTTAGGCTGATGAGGGAACCGACGGATCCAATCAAGTTTTGTTGAGACAGAAAGATTTTCAACAAACAAATCTTGGTGGCATTCATTGGAGTGATGAGCCTCACCTGAGATAGATGTGTGTTTTTGACGAACCTTTATGTCAGGTATGTGCAAAATTGATTTCATGTTATTCGATACATAGGAATGAATTCTGCGGACGTTGATTCTAGAACTAACTACAGTATCGTACCTAGATTGCTGTATTTGCAATTGTTTTGGATGAAATGCGATTGTGTGACATCTCATCGGTTCAGAGCAAGAAGAGCATTAAGCCATTAACCCATGTGATTTTACACAGAGTTGATGCTATTTGGGCTCCAAAACAGATGATGTATTATCTTTGGTCGTCATCTATTATATTTTGTGGTTTTAATCAAATTCATGCATCTATGAAGTATTACTATCTGTTATATATTTTGTAGTACTGACCTTTTAGGCAACAATCTAACAATCTCCATGTGTTTCTTGTATCTTTTTGTTGTTGTTGTAATTTCTATTATATCTGGCAAATTCTGTGACATGGATGGTTTTAACTTTAAGGTGTTGTTAAAAAATGTAGGGCCTGCAAGTTGGAAAATTCATCTAATCATTTGCTTCATTTTGAGGAGAAATATTGCACTATAATTGTCAATACTTGTATTAAATATTTTTGTTAATGGAATATTACTAGATTAAAGGCATTAAAGTGACTCGATAACATTGCTGTAGGTAGGGTTGATGAAAAAACTGCGTAATTTTTGTATGAAATGTTACTTATTATATTCCTTCTACTGTACTAACCCTCTAACATGCAAAAAATCCTGAAAAAATTCTCAAACCACAAAGATATTTATGGTTTTCTTTGAAGGCGTCAGTGTGCGACACCCTCGAACAGTAAATTCTCCCAACTATTTTTGAATTTTCCCAACCGTTTTTCCATGAAAATAAGACATAAAACAGGCTTTTAAAAATCTTTCGACACTTGAATGTCTGGAATGGTATATAGAGCAAATTCATTGCTTTGTGACGATTTTCATTCACCTAAAATGTAATTAAATTGTAATAATATGGTTGGGAGAATAAAGGAACCGATCAGATCAGTTTTTCCCAATTTGTATCATTAATAATGGTCTGTTTTCACTCAAACTTCCAGATTATCTTTAGTTGTACATCTAGCATTGAATTCACTACCTTAGCACCAGTTTCTCTCATCTGAACAATGTTACCAGGTCCCTTTAATTGTTTAATAATGCCAAATCTGAGATGTATGGCCCTACGTGTTATCAGCGTCTATGATATGGTGTAATATTGAAGCCCTTAAATAATTGCGCTTCAAAATGATCATGAAGTGCCTCAAAAAATTTAAAATCTTTCAGTGACCGGTTTTAGCATACTCATTTTCCCCAATAGACTGTAGTGTTATAAAAACCGTTGGGAAAACTTGGGAAAATGGTTTTTGAAATTTCAAATTGCAATCATAAATATCTTGATAATCAGATGGGCGATCGGCTTGTAAACGTCATGGGATTCCAGGATTTTGTTTAGAATCTGAGACAAAGATACCTGATCCCTTTAATTAGTATTTCCCCTCTACAATTATTTACATGTAGTACTCTAAATTATTCTTTTGAGTTCCTTGAAAACTGAACACTGAATCGATTTTATCAGTCTGAAAATAATATTTGTGCAGATCATGAATAAATCTCTCCACTTATAATGCAGCAATATCTTCTGCCATGGCATTGGTGTAGCAAACCCCAAATTGTAGCCTAAGGAGCTGAGACACAAATAATTCCTAAAGCATTGACCTTAATATCACCAAAATTACCAGCTCGGCTGCAAATTGGATAAAGACTGCCCATGAATTATTCTACCCCGAATAAAATATACCAATTTATGTTATTCCACACTGCTGTCAGCAGTATAACCGTGCATGCTGGCAGTGTTGGGTCCAGGTTCGCTTGCCTGGGATGCTAGTGATGTGTATAGAGCCCCTGAAGAAACAGCTGGTCTGCCGCATTTATTTTCAATAATTGGCTCAAATTCGTGAGCCCTCGGCTGCGAAAATTGGATTGCAGCTTGTGCTGCTCAATTTCTTTCATCTCTTTTCCTTTCAAGGGGTGTCTTCCATTTTGTTTTTTCTCTTCATATTTCTTTTCTCTCTCTCTCTCTCTTTCTCTCTCCTTCTCTCTCATTCATTTCTTCTCCCAGCCATTTCTGTCTTTCTCTTGTTTCCTCTTTTGTATCTTATTTCCTCATCTCTCATTTTCTCTTTCACACATTGTCTTCATCTCTTACTCAGTTTTTTTTCCATTTTAACATCTCTTTCTATCACTCAATTTTTCCTTACTTCTCTCTCTCTCTCTCTCTTTCTTTCTCCCCATCTCTCTTTCTTTCTCCCCATCTCTCTGTTTTCCCCTTCCCTCCCTCTCCTCCTCCCCCCCCCCTCTCTCTCTCTCTCTCTCTCTCTCTCTCTCTCTCTCTCTCTCTCTCTCTCTATCTTATTTTCATTCTATTTCCCATCTTACTTTTGTTGTAAGTTTGTATGAAGTTTACATTAGATTTCATATTTTAAGATCCACACTGTGTACACTGTTTTCAGATCTACAGTAGATTGTATTTATAGATATTACATTTGCATACTGTATCTGTGGAGGTTTGTTTTTTAAACCCGGGTCTAGATTGATGCTAGTGAAAGTAATTCTTCAACTTTGATTATTAGTCATCAGTGTTCAGCATTTTTAGGACTATGTTATCAATGCTAATGTCAATTGTGCCAAACGCTGCTCCAAAATTAGTTTCCATACGTGTACACATTTCATTAATTTTAGACAGGTACAGGTATGTACAAGTTACACTTTCGGTAGACTGAAATAGATATTTTCAAAATAGATTTATTGGAAATACATATATATGTATTATATTGTAATCAATTTATGTTTAATAATGCAATTTCAAAGTAAAAGTTACTTTGGTTGTTTTTATTTGTTTATTTCTCTTATTTTCTTTCAGAAACATGTTTCCTTGGGGGTGATTTCTTTTCTGTTAATTTTGTTTCTTTGCTGAATTACTCCTATCTGTTGTTTCTGCTGTGCAACAAATAACATAGATGTATCTTTCCTAGACTTTATACAACTGCTTTACTGGATATCAGCGTAGAATAGATAATGCCCTACTTT
>CP137680.1:12263803-12340980 GCA_037976565.1 Mesocentrotus franciscanus | reverse complement strand
ATTCCTAGAATTATTTATCGTAACATTCCGGGTCTATGAATCTTGTATTATGGCGGTAAGACTTCAAACAACTGATTATTTTCCTCAAGATAAATATTTATAAATGGTAATATATTCGTCTATCAAACAGCCTCTGAACAACTACGTGATCAAGTCCGACATTTATACTCTCTCTCCGATTCGATTTGGATACCCCAGTCGCACCAGGGAGACCGACGCCAGACCGACGCCAGACCGACGCCAGTCCGACACCAGACCGACACCAGACCGAACAAAAATTACATTACCCCGAATGGCTAAGAATCGGTCGGTTTTGGAGTAGGTGTGGAGTGGATAGAGTCGGATGTGAAAGCTCTTATTATCCCCTCGCCGACGAAGTCGGAGGGGATATAGAAACGCTGCTGTCCGTCCTTCCTTCCGTGCTTCCGTTCTTCCTTCCGTTGGTAACAAATTTGGTTTCCGATCGATAAATTTAGTAATGTTTGACGGATTTTCATGAAATTTGATATGAAGGTACATGGTATCAAAACACAGCCTTAGTTTGATTTCGGAGTATGTAGGTCAAAGGTCATAGCTCATTAAATATGCGAAAAAATACACATCTGGTTTCCGATCGATAACTTTAGTAATGTTTGACGGATTTTCATGAAATTTGATATGAAGGTACATGGTATCAAAACACAGCTTAAGTTCGATTTCGGAGTATGTAGGTCAAAGGTCATAGCTCATTTAATATGCGAAAAAATACACATCTAGTTTTCGATCGATAACTTCAGTAATGTTTGACGGATTTTCATGAAATTTGATATGAAGGTACTTGGTATCAAATACAGGCTAAGTTCGATTTCGGAGTATGTAGGTCAAAGGTCATAGCTCATTAAATATGCGAAAAAATACACATCTGGTTTCCGATCGATAACTTTAGTAATGTTTGACGGATTTTAATCGAATTTGGTATGACGGTACATGGTATCAAAACACAGCCTAAGTTTGATTTTGGAGTATGTAGGTCAAAGGTCATAGCTCATTAAATATGCGAATCTGGTTTTCGTTCAATGTTTGACGGATTTTAATCAAATTTGATATGAAGGTACATGGTATCAAAACACAGCCCAAGTTTGATTTCCGAGTATGTAGGTCAAAGGTCATAGCTCATTAAATATGCAAATCTGGTTTATGATCGATAACTTTAGTAATGTTTGACGAATTTTAATGAAATTTAATATGAAGGTACATGGTATCAAAACACAGCCTTAGTTTGATTTCGAGCATGTAGGTCAAAGGTGAAAGGTCATAGCTCATTAAACATGCAAAAACACCTAATTATATATGTGAAAATGTGGTTAACTTCCTTGCCTAGTAATATAACAGTATAGTCTAATGGAGGTAACTTGTTCTGACGTATATAGGCCATTTGTACCCTGCGAGGGGATGCTACGCTTTGCGTTGACTTTTCTAGTTTTTAATGTTTTTTAAAGTTTTGATTTCGATTTCTAATCTGTGCATAAGTACAGTGAAGTTTAATCTCACTATAACTTAAAAAAGGGGCAAGAACGAAAGGTTTGATACAATACACGTTTCATTAGGGTTTCATATCGCAGTCAAAATTGGAGAATTTGTTTTTCAGCCACAATATGCATTGCAAGAGCTGTATACAGGTCCACGCATACAACTGCCACCAACGCCAACCGCGCAGGCAGTCACACCCAGCAGTCATGCGTAGGGCATCAATTTTATTCAACGCGGATAAAAGGCAGATTGTCGGAAATAAACACTGCATTAACTTTGATTTGGGTGTAATCCTGTCCAACAACATTCCCGGAAAATGAAACCATGTTTGTAACGTTTTCTCTCTTGTCATACTTTTCATCCAATGAAAGAATTTGTATTCTAAAACAGTCCGGAAATCAGTGTTTGTTAATCACATTTGTTGTCTACTATTAGCTGTTCCACGAAGGAGTCTATGCAGTCACATATCGCCTGGGGTAAAGGTGTATTTCATTGACCTGCAGTCTTAGAGTATTGCTTTCTTGACACGGGAATCATGTGTATCCTGCTCATGAATGGACAAAATATTGTATTTCACGTCATTTGTGATAGCGATTAACTAAAGAAAAAAGAGATAATCTAGAATCACAATTGTGTAAAGTCGACATTAATTGGAATAGTACAAAGCTATATCATTTAAAGGCCGAGTCCACTCCGAAAATAACTTGCTTTCAATAGAGGCAGGAAAACAGAAGAAACAGGGCAAAAAAGTTTGAGGAAAATCGGATCACTAATAAGGAAGCAATGAATTCTTTAAAAAGTATGAAAAACTATGGAACAATGAAAATCACTACACAAATTGCCGAATTGGTTATCATTTTGAGACGTCATTGCCTCACCGTTACATCAATTGCTTTACATATTTTTATCACATTATTTCCCCTTTTTATCCCCAAGAACTTGATTTCCCCATGCCTTTGCCCTGCAGGTTATATGATTCGTATCATATTGCATGCATGACATTTCACAATCTTTTATAAACTTTGAAAAATTGATACTATTTTCGTAATACTGTATCTTCATAATTATTAATTTTCAAATAAATAGTTTATTAAAATTCCCATTTTTCATGATTTAACAGAATTACAAAAATTACTCTATATTACTTCATCAACACGAAAACATATTACTATCAATATCACTATCGGCGTTCAAAAAAGTTCAAATATCCAACGCTAAAGGAAATCCAACATATGGAAATCCAATCTATACAGGTACTGCAGTAGTGATGTGCAGTTACTGCGGCTCAGCGTAAATTGCACGGCGTGAGCGCCTTGACACCCCGGGAGTTGCCCGCTGGAGGCATTTGAAATCCTGTACGCTCTGTGTGTGCAAAAATCGCGGAGGGTTACGCGTTCTATCACAGGGTTTTGGCGTTCTATCATTTGACCTTAGGTCAATTGATAGAACGCCAAAACTCTCTGACGCAATGATAGATTGAGATGCGCCTTGTCATGTGATATAGTTTTGACCAATCAGTGAATAAGAAAGTATGAGGTATATAATACTTTCTGGTGAATGGAGTGACCATGATGACGTAAAAATTATTAAATAACGAATTGTGCACGTAGCCTGAAGATAGGTTTTTAGACCTCCTTGTCAAAATGTTGTCATGTAACAGGATGATAGACGCTATAACAAGCCCTAAATTTATACTAACCATCCAATGCAAAACGAATATGCCTTTTACAAATTATGTCATAATTTGATAAAGATGATATCAAATTGATTGATTTTCGATGGTTCAACTCGGGCGCTGATCCAGGGTTTTGAAAAAGAGGGGGAGCAATACTTCTTTAATTTTCTGATAAGCAAAAAAAAAATCACCTTAAGGGGGGGGGGGCACATTCTTCGACATGTGTGGTAAATATACAAACTTGGGTTTCAAAGATGGGAAGGGGTACGGGCCGGTTGTGCTAAACAAAATCCGTCAGTGGTTGGACCTTTTTGAACTTCCTGGTTAATTATTATTTTTGTTAATCAGTCACATCAATACAGCAACAAGAATGTAATTCAAGTAGCATCGTGACACAATAGATCGAGTTTCACCCCTGAGTCTTGAGCAGGCGACAAGAACGCGAATAAAACCTCGTTTCTGGCGCCATTTATACAATCGAAGCGACTTGTCCCTTAGCAGCAATACACGCATAGCTGATCAGCTACGTGGCGTGTAAAACGAGCCGTAAAGAGGTGCCCCTGCGTGGGTTCGGTTCATACGTTTGGACTTTCCGACATTCCTATTTGCCCGATTTGCATGAGGCGTGATTTCGATTACCACAATACCTGCGCCATTTAAGTCTGTGAATTCAAGTCAATAAGTCCAAACGCAAATCACAAAACGCGTTGTTCGCACTACTCATTTGTTTTGTTTTGTTTTGGGTGGGGGGTATTCAAAGGTCGCGTCAGTCGCTGACGCAATCCTACGTCAAGCAGTAACGCCCCATATGCAACAGGTCTTACTTGAATCACGTTGCTGTCCACACTGTGTGACTTCGCCTACAATTACGCTAAGCAAGCCAATATCACCTCATGCAATATGAACAGCAAAGGTGATTGTAATTGATTAAGCTTTAAATCCTATGTGAAGTTTCGGTAAGGCCCCAAACAAAAGTTGTGTCAAAATTGGCAATGATTTCAGTTGATTAATAATAGTAAAGTAAAACATATTTCTAATGTGTAGATAATTTTACCCTCTCTGCGTGGAGTCATGTTTTACATCGATGGGATAAAGAAAATAATGAGAAAAGTAATTTCAATCCTGTCCATAATTTCAATCCTACGCGCCGTCCGGTGAAAAAAAATCGGTTATTGTCAAGACAATATGAAACGGCAAAACCGCGGCAGTTTTTTTTTATGAAGACGTTTCTTATAACATATGACATAAGTTGCGCGCAGTTGCCATTCATTAACACGTAACGAAAAACAGCGGGGTTTTTTTTTTGGCGGCGGCTTACCGCGTCATATCTGGACAAGCCGTAAGCGCACTGAGTCCTGTGATCCTCTGTGAGATTGTATTGCGATGCATGTGGGCACGCGCAGGTATAAACGATATCCTTCACTTGGATTTCCTTTCAGAATCTCCCATTTACATTAAGGTTCATCAGAAATAAAGGAAAGAAATAAACACAGCTGTCAAATGTATCTTTGAATACAAGAAGAACAATACGAGCACTATGAAAACATATTCATCAAGTTTTTATTCCATTTCTTTTTCTCTTAGCTGCCATAATTGAAGATGGCTCTTATCTGTAATTACAGATAAATCTGCATGAGAACACGTGACCAGATTTCACCTTGTCCCCACTGTAGAGTCCTCGGATCGATCATTAAAGACCCTGTCGGGAGTGAAAAATGAAATAGATGAATTATATATCAACGGAAAGCTTATAAGCCATAGATGACAATAATATCAATTATATATGTTTTTTTAAAGTCTGACAGCGGAGTAACAGTGCCCTGAAAAATCGAAATCTAAAGCTTTGAAATCGGAAGTTGTCGATCTAAAAATAGCTATCGACTCGATGACTTCATCTTATGTGGAGTACGCATATTCAAAATGACTTTGCCTTAATTAAGCACGGCTCATCTCCTCAGCTATAATAGGCGAGTTGATCGGGTCCACATGTTATGTCGCCACTGTAACTGCGGCAAATTTGACCCCTATTGACCCGTAATTTGGAGAGGAGCGGAAATTGAGGTTATAATTGGCTTTTGTGCAATACTGAAAGGAAAATATCTTTTATTCCTTTATATTTGTATCCTACGTTCAGTCAGCTTTCTATTGATATAAAGTTGTATTCTCATCGGATAGGGTCTTTAATGCCTTTGTCTATAGAATTCCGATGTTGGTCATTTATAGCACTATCTTTCGAATGACTTTGATTTTGTTTTATATTGAATGAAAACAAAAGTGGATGTGCTTGCGTAATATGATTTAATGATTGTTGGTTACATAGCTACAAACGAAGCAAAATTATGCTTATATAATTATGTAACAAACCAGGGGAACTACTGTTTATAAGTCCTAATCGAGGGACTTGGTATTGAGGATCAGTGCTTTTCAGGGCACTGGTGCATCGACTTGACTTAGAACCCGGAATTCTCACTACCCTACCAAATAAACAATACAAATAGGATACAAATAAAAGACATCGAAGAATATTCAAAGTAGAAGTGCGAAGGATCAAGGAAATAATTTACATTCATTGAAAATATATCTGAAATATTATATTTCATATTTTCATTACACGAAAGCCTTTAATCGAATCTCAAGCCTCTGTACTGTCGAATTCAGTTGCCCTAAAAGTATGCAAATTCAATATTCTCCCTCTCTTCATTCTTCATGTAACGGGTTACAATTGTCAACGTTGCCATTTTGTTTGGGGACTAGGGAAGCATGGTGATACCAGGGGCATTAGCGGCATTATTTCATGGGGGGATTGATGGCGACAATTACATGGGCCTTTTGCGTTGATTTGTTAGCATTACTTATGCTCGTCTGTATGTCCCAACATCCCCCGCCCCTTCGCACAAATTATTCCAGCGACACCCCGTGGGCAATGAGCTCTTATACAAACGAACCAATCAGAGCTCATATCGTCTCGTATCACGTAGAGACAAGATCACTTGAGCTCCTCATCAGGATACTATCTTGAGTCCTCTTCAAACCGGGGATCAAGAGTTTAAAAGCCTCTTCTCAGAACCGGCTTAAAATGCGTTCCCTCTTACACCTCAGTCACATCGCGAAGCCGACTCCAAACCGACTGTGTCTTTTCCATTCGGGGGGGGGGGGATGTAAGGTTTTGTCCGGTCTGTTGTCGGTCTGTTCTCTCGTTGGTGTGACTCGGTATGATTCCTGAGTCACATCGCGAAACTGACTCCAACTTGACTCGAAACCGACAGATTCTTGGACATTATGCCCCAGTCAAACCGACAAGTTCGACAATAGACCAACACAAACCGAACAATTTTTAAAAACCCTGAATGGCTAAGAGTCGGTCGGTTTATAATCGACACATTTTTTGCCCTTTAGGGTAATGTGATTTGTTCTTTCTGTTGTCGGTCTCTCCGGTGTGACTAAGGTATTAGCTCCTGATAATCTTCGAACATGGTCGGTGATGCTAGGAGGTTCACTGGACACTGGGCATGCTGTATGCATGGTGGTCATCAATGAAGTATGGACACTGGCTGGTAAAAGGTCACTGTGAATTATGTGAGAAGAATTTAGAAAAGATTTCTTTTGAATATCGAAGGTGTATATACGCCCTGCCATGAGCTAATTCTATACAGTAATGGTGAAAGTATTCGTCTTAAAATGATTTTTTACAGGTGCTCATTTCAGATGTGAAAACTTGTTTAAATTGTTCTTCTCATCAGTTCTAAGTAATCAAATTGAAACCCACATTAAAAAAAATTTTTTTTTAAATATCTCTTTTTCCAAAGTTACAAACTAATTACAATATAACCATGATAATACATGATCAATATGATCAATACATCATCAATTTAAAATACTTAAATTATAACACCAACATAAATAATCATGAAGAAGAAGAATTGCCACAAAGGATAAGCTTGAATCACATCAAAGTTAAAATCTTCAAATTCACATTAACATTGGACATCTTTCCTTACATTTTACAAAATATTTAAATGGTATTTTTGGGAATTGCAGCAAAGGAAACCTTCAATACACTTTAAAATAATAATATTATTCGAATAAAAAGGAGAACCTTGATTCCCATCAAATAGTAAAGTAAAAGTTGAAAGCAATGATCCTTAGGGTGATTCAAGAAAATTGTCATAAATCTTGTTTTATGGCAAAACATATTAATGTAATTGGACTCCTCGTGCCATTCACTCGTCTAATTGCCATAATTGCAAAGTGTTGATGACCAGAAGGTCATTGGTACTAGAGGAAATAGGTTCTCATCTTTATCGAAAGAAAAAACAAACATCTGAGAACAGATAACAGTGACGTATGCGGAAATGTATAAGACTGGGGGTGGATACATCTATTCATCCCCACATGACTTAAATTTAAAAAAAACTTTTACAGTGATATATTAATATAATATTGTTTCTCTGGGGCGTACCCCGGCTCCACTCTATGGTGAATACGCCCCGGATGCAGGCTGCTAGGATCGGGAAAAAACAACTCCTTTAGTTCGACAAAAATATTCACTTTGGCTTTCAGGAATTTTTGACAGATCGATGTGAAATCAATCGATACGTCAGATCTAGGTGCATTCGCCTAAGGTTGTTTATAGGAAACATTTAATTCAAGTGCAAAGGGGAACAAAATTATAATTTCTTCCAAAACCTATCACTAAAACGAGCTGAATTCTTTAGGGTAACAGTGAAAATATATACATTTTCTTCATTTGCTGTAAAATACTCTGCAGGTGATAGTGCATGTCACGTTATTTCATGTTTAGCACGATCGCAAAGACTGAACAAAAGTCAACCTAGAGCAATTTTAATAGACTTATTCATCATCTATTGAAACCTGCGAACATGACAATGTCATATTACGTAAACTAAACTTAGTTTCTGTTGGCAATACAATGGGGATATGGCATTGACATTGTCCTTAAGTTGATTTCTTGTGAGTTTTGCGATCGTGTGGTTCGATAAATGGAGGAAATTAAAGTGGTGATGAAGCCAGGAGAACTAAAGATCATTACAATTACGGGCGTATACGATTAATTCGAGAGTATAAGTAGAAATGCTTGAATATAAATAGCATTTGGCTGATCATCCTCTAATACCACATCCTCTACCTAAATTGAATTAAAGCTATTAACCTCCCTCCTCCCCCATTGTGGTAGGAAAAATTCAAGTTCTCTTGGTTACTTGCTGAAAATACGTCAGATACAGAGATTGAAAGAAGAAGGCGGAAGAAAAAGTGAGAGTGGGAGAGAGAGAGACATATAGACAGACTAGACAGAGATGGAAAGAGAGGGGTGGGGAGAGAGGTAAAGTGGAAAATATACTGAAGAGTGAAGAGAAAAAAAAAAGATAATGAGGGAGAAAGATGGAGGTGGAGAGAGAGAGAAAGAGAGAGAGAGGGGGTAGGGTAAGAGTTATAAGAATATTAAGTGGCAAGTATTGGAGAGCAAAGGGGAGAGAAAGAGAACGGGAGGGAGGGTAAGAGACTAAGAGTTATAAGAATATTGAGGGGCAAATATTGGAGAGCAAAGGGGGGAGAAACAGAGAGGGAGAGAAATAAAGATGGAAAGAGTGATGGGAAGAGAGGTAGAAAGGGAAAATAAACTGGGAAAAGAGTTTGGAGAAAGAAGAAAAGAATGAGATAGATAGATAGAGAGAGGAGAGAGAGAGAGAGAGAGAGTTATGGAAAGAAAATCATTTGTATTGAAATTGAAATTGATTAAGAATGGCCTTTAAGGAAATCGATTGTTTTTTTTTTCTTCTGGAATGTATTTATGGACGGATTGCATTAGAATAACGAAGCGGTAAAGCGCGCCTTTTGTTGCTTGCTGCAACATCGATCATAATTATTCCACTTCAATTCTCTTCCGAATCGCATGGAAAAAGCCGGCGGAACGATCCTCCCTCAGCCGAGTCCAATAAATGGTCATTTCTAACATCCATTACTCTATCAACATTTTCTCGGCCCACTCGTATTTATAGAAAATACCATACAATTGAAATTGAACATACGCAGCACATAATACGTCAGAAATGCATGTTCCATAAACGACCACGAGCAAAAATAACTTCCAAATGCATTGCTGCAAAATATATTTAGATGGTAATGTTTGTTGGAAAAGGGTACCCATATGCTAAAACCCTTAATCAATTGACAATAGCCCATGTATTTCCTAAGTTGCACCGAGAATCATACAATTCTGACAAATCTATAATTTTCAAAGCTTGTACAAATGTAGCATTTCGTGAATGTTAATTGGCACCATGCAGTGAACACCTGTGGTTCCTAATGAATTCTATTTTTTCAGGCAATTACCCGCCTGGATTTTGACTTGGGATATTTCTAGTATAGGAAAGTGACCATAAAATCACGCAACTGCCTAATCAGTTTATATAGTCTAAAAGCCAAAAACAGTTACTATAAACACTGCAGCTATACTTTGAAAAGTGCCAGAGAAAGCACAACAATAATTTTTTTATTGTAGTTATTATTTTCTATCGTTAAATATTGCTCCTTTACATTGTTCTTCCGTGTGATAAGGGTATGTAAGCTTTTCACTCTAAACATGCTAAATGTCAAATATTAGCAACTAGAATCCTATGTCAAATACAGGTGGAAAGAATACAAAAAAAAAATCGACAGATCGACTTTCTTCGTAAATTCTAATTATTGTCTTGCGAACACCATATATCTCTTTAGCACCATAAAATAATGCATTTTTTTTGTTCATTTGCTATGTGAATCATCGAATTTTGATTGCTAAAAAAAGGATTAAACATAATGGTCAAATCACAAACTCTTTCACTAGACGATCATGCCCTCTACTGTTCTCTGAATGTATATCACGTGTTTACCTTGTTGCACAAGTAGAAATGACCTGCAAAGAAATGAACCTGGATTATAACGAGATCAAATACTGAGAAAGTAAGTAGATCATAAACTAATAATGAAATAAACCATCAGTTTATCAGTTTAAATGTGCGGGAATGATTTAAAAATAAAGTCCAGTTACTGTTCGTCATTGTCCGTTGTGTAAGATATAATACACACAGAACCATGAAACTGAATCAAAAGAATCAGGAGAACAGATCTAAGAATTAAAAAAACAAACAAAGAAAACAAACAATACAAATAAATATACAAACAAACAAACAAAAGCATATATCAGGGAACCAAGTAGAATTGGAATGCAATAAATTGTCGATGTTGTAAATCCTACTGAAATTTATCAAAAATGCACAACATAGCAAAGTGGCAACTTTTTGTCAGACAACGATGAATACAAGTAAAGAGAAAAGTTCATGTCGACACTGTCATGACTGTTGGCTTTTAGAGCCAAATGAACAGTTGGTATTATTCTGATTGTGTTGTTATTTTGGTTTTTAATATGACAATTGGTATAGCTTTGCCAGTTCCTCTTTTTACCTTGAGGTACTTATGGGGCTCATGTGATATGTTGTTACCTTTGATCTATTGAAAATTGGAGTCGCATGATTAATCGACTATTGGGGTACAGTCAGTACGATAGGAAAAATAGATTACGATGGAAGATGACACTCAACTAAGCCGAGCCTTAGGAAGATACCGGATTAAAGAAAACTGAGAGAAATATAAAGAAAGAAATAGAAATATAAGTACCTACAGGTATAAAAAATACCTTCGAGTACTTATAGGGCTCTTTTTAAATATTTCACCTTTGATCTCTTTAAAATTGGGAGTCACATGATAAATCGACTAATGGAGTACAGTACCAACAGGAAAATAGATTACGATGGAAGATGACACTCAACAAAGCAGAGCCTAAGGAAGATGCCGGATTCAAGAAAACTGAGAGAAATAAATCTTCAAATCCTTTTGAAGGAAAATAGGTTAATAAAAGGGATAAGAGTATCGTATTTAGCTACTGTTTTTAATCGAGGAAACCGAATAGGTGATCAATCAAATGAAAGAAATGGAGTATTCAACTTCGCATTAGCATTCAGAATTATGGTAAAAATGATCCACATTCGAGGTTAGTGTCATAATGTTGCTTTTTCCTATACATGTGTGTAAGTAGTAACAAAGAATTACATCATATGCGACAAATTCTTTAATTCCTTGGCCCCGGAACACGCATTCAGCCACCCATTCATAATTGAGGAAAGCCGCAATAATGAGAATGCAGTCGCATTTACACCGTTCATTTTGCATCATCACTCGGACATATTCAAGGAATTGGATTATCCAGGAAGAACAAAGCCTTGAGGGGAACCTGGTGGTTCATTAAAAGTGGTTGTCTATAGCAATCATCGGGTATGGCCACATCTGGGTATTCCAATTGAAGCCTCATTTGCGGAAGGACTTGTGTAACACCACATCTCTTGTAACCTCTGTTGTGAGGACGGCTGAAATGCGGACGAGTGAGACGAGGCCGAATGAGATGAGGACGAGTCAGAATATTATATCCTAGTCACATAGAGTTGTACATTGATTTTTGTAGTGATTAATTTATCTGAAACGTGCTGGATAATATTTAAGAATAGGCCTATTAGTAATCACATATATTTGTGCAGCAAATAAAGTTTGTATTATTTTGGTACAGGCGGTCTTCAGTCCTGTTTAATAGGGGCTTTTCGTTTGTGTGGACGAGGACGCCGTTCCCGTCCTCTAACGATGCGAATTAGCTGCAGTCGACCCGTCCTGTTCACTACTTTACAACCCTTTTCGTATGTATATAGTCGACGCCCGTTCTCTACACGATGACGTAATGGCCCCCGCTCGCTTATTCAATTTCTCCCTCTTTCAATTGTTATGTTATTCTTCGTATATTACTCTATTATTTTTTTCTATCTTTCGTCATGTTATTCTTTGTTTCCCTTTATCATTTTCTCTCTCTGTTTTCTTATGTTATTATCTGTTTTTCATCTTTCATCTTCTCTTCTATCTTTCCATTTCTATTCTTTATCATTTTCTCTTTCTGTCTCTCCTTATGTAATTGTTTATTGTTACCATTCTATCATATTCTCTTTCTGTCATTCCTTATGTTATTCTTTATTTCTGTTAGTGTTTGTTTTTATTATTCTATTAATTTCCTCTTTCTATCTTTCCTTATGTTATTCTTTGTTTTTCCATCTTTCATATTTTCTTTTATCTTTCCATTATCTATGCTTTATCATTTTCTCTTTCTGTCTTTCCTTATGTATTTCTTTATTTCTTCCTTCTATCACCTTCTCTTATGTTAGTGTTTGTTTTTATTATTCTATTAGTTTCCTCTTTCCATCTTTCCTTATGTTATTCTTTGTTTTTCCATCTTTCATCTTTTCTTTTATCTTTCCATTATCTATGCTTTATCATTTTCTCTTTCTGTCTTTCCTTTATGTTATTCTTTATTTCTTCCTTCTATCACCTTCTCTTTTGTTGTTCTTTGTTTTTATCATTCTATCACCTTCTCTTTCTGTCTTTTCTTATGTTATTCTTTGTTTCTTCCTTCTATCACCTTTTCTTATGTAATTATTTGTTTTTATCGTTCTATCATTTTCTTCCTACCATTCCTTATGTTATTCTTTGTTTTTCCATCTTTCATCTTCTCTTCTATCTTTTCATTATCTTTTGTTTATCATTTTCTCTTTCTGTCTTTCCTTATGTTATTCTTTGTTTCTTCCTTTCATCACCTTTTTTATGTAATTCTTTGTTTTTATCGTTCTATCATTTTCTTCCTACCATTCCTTATGTTATTCTTTGTTTTTCCATCTTTCATCTTCTCTTCTATCTTCTCATTATCTATTCTATCACCTTCTCTTATGTTGTTCTTTGTTTTTATCATTCTATCACTTTCTCTTTCTGTCTTTCCCTTCTGATTTACGCTGCGATATAGCAAGATGACGTCATTTTGACGACGGGGTTCGAGTTTTCTGACGAACCTCAAATCATGGGTGAACGCGTCCTCAAATCGGGCCTGACGACGCGAGACGACCCGACGCATGCGCAAATCGCCGAAATGACGTCATATCATTGACGTCGTCTATGTGGACGTGCCAAACGAAAAGGCCCTACTAATGACGGAAAGACATTCATATGCACACTGCGCACGAGGTGTTTGTTTGGTGACATTTTGATGGCGTAATCTGCGCTACCCAAGACTATGAATGCAACTGAATCATGGGAACTGTTACAGGTCCCTGGTTGAAACATACGCCAATATATCAACGCAATGTTTGAATGTACTTTCTATACGATGCCACTCTAAAACGGCCCCTCAAAGACTGCGCCAACCGCTGACGCAGTGTTACGTCAGGAAAAATGACGCCTCGTGTGCGACGGGCATGTTAGAATCTAACTGAACTTAGACCTGTACACCGAATACACTCAAAGCTACAAATAAATGAGAAGGGCCTACTGCGTGATAAACAGTCCAAATTGATTTTTGACCTATTTCTCTTGAAGAGCAATTACTAAAAACTGAATAATAGCTTAAGCCGTGTTCAGATTTCAGTTTCATCGTTCTCTTTTATTTTCTGAGTTAACTAATTGCAGTACGCAGTTTGTGTGCCACAAATACAACGAATTACGACGATTGTGTCTGAACGATGCCGATGGGTGCAACAATCTTTTGGTTTCAATTTAATTCTCTTGTATTTTGACGTAAAATTGAAGAAAAAATGTAATATTTGAGTTTGTCCTTTAAGATTGTACGTCTTCTTCCATATTAAATTTGATAACGAAGCTCCCAAATGAATATGATAAATAGATCTTTCGTAAAGTTGTCATTATAGAGGACGAACAAATTAATTTATCAAAGGCTTGCCAAGTAGGATTCGATCACTTTAGAGCTTACACATTACTTACCCGCTAATGCTATCACAATTATATCTAATCTGTAACATTGTTGTTGATTTGATTTTTTCCTTGCGGGAAAAAACAGTGACTTTGATACCAGGGGACTTTCGAAACTACTCTGCTTATCATAACATATAATCTCACGAGATATCGTTAATTAAAATACTCTCAGACGCGACAGCTGTCTGAACATCAAAATATTACGGTATTCTGTCACTTGCATGCCCAACCTCGTACTTTCTTTAAATAATCATTGTGATTATTTACATGCAAAACTATACGATCAGTATAAGGAAGGCTATCGTTCACGGCAGATGATAACATATTATAAATGACAGCTGATTTCAATTCCTCTGTTTCGACAATTTTTGCTCTGAAATCGAAATAATCAATTTTCTTATGTGTAATCTGATGTTGGAAGGTCAGTATCTAAGAGCAATGAATCGTTGTACTCTACAATGTTCTTAAATGTACTTTATATGTTTTTCACAGATGGGTAATGGTGAGAATGAAATGGAGATGTAGATCCAGGGTTATTTTTCAAGGGGCAAAAGTTTGTGTCCAAAAGATCATCAAAGCTAAAGAAAGAAAAAAATTGTCTGTGATTGGTATAGCGAAGTGGGCAAACACTGAAGGGCGAAGTGTCCCACGCGCCCTCGCGGATCAGGCCCTGAGGAAAAAACATCATTAAACTGCCTTGTCCCTGAAAGAAATAATCTTACTTGTCGAATCGATTGCAACATTCCTTGACTTTTCCAAGGCTTTTGATACAATAAACCATAATATTCTCTTCCATAAATTGTTGCACTATGGTGTTCGAGGGAAAGCCTTGGAATGGTTCAGGAATTATTTAACAAATAGAAAACAATTTGTAGAAATAAATAATCAAAGGTCATCGCTACAATCCATTAGTTGTGGTGTTCCACAGGAAGCATCCTAGGTCCCTTATTGTTTATCATATACATAAATGACTTTTATAAGTCTTCAGATGTATTATCTTTCACTTTATTTGCAGACGATTCAAACTTATTTTATTCTCACTCTAATCCAACTAACCTTCTTCCAACAATAAACATAGAACTTAAACGTGTAGTAGAATGGGTTAAAGCTAACAAGTTATCGTTAAACGTTCTGAAGACTAATTTCATGTTGTTTAGTAACACCTTGCAAAATTTACCTGGAAATATCTTTTTGGAAGACACGCCCCTTGTTTAGTAGGGTAACATCAACTAGATTCTTAGGGCTCACGATCGAAGATAAATTGAAATGGAAAATACACATTCAAAATATATCCAAAATTGTTTCCCGAAATACTGGAATCATGAATAAACTTAAATATTTATTCCCAAAGTCTACACTATTCACATTATACTTCTTACTAATTTTTCCCTACCTTAATTATGGAATAATGGCATGGGGGTAATGCTAGTAAATACCTTACTGATAAAATGTTTACCTTACAAAAGAAAAGCATAAGAATTATACATAATGCTCATACTCGTTCACATACTGATCCTTTGTTTTATGAGTCAAAAATTCTGAAATTTTCAGACTTATTTCTTTTTCAAACAGGACAGTTCATGTATAAATTGAATAAAAACGAACTGCCACACACACTCATTCATCAACATGTTCACAAAAAACAGCGCCATTCATAATTACCCAACCAGGCAATCCAACCGTTTCCACCTTCCCGGTACCCGCACTCTTTTCGCACATAAAACAATCTCTTTCTACGGTCCGAAATACTGGAACTCACTTAGCAATGATATAATTAATTCTTTAAGCTTAAACTGCTTCAAAATCAAGTTGAAAAAAAAATATTCTCGAAACATATAAGGAAAATTCAAATTGAGCGATCGGGACCCAACTCTCTTTCTTTCTCTCTCTCTCTCTCCCTTTCTCTCTCCCTCCCCGTCTTTCTTTCTCTCTCTTTCTCTTTCTTTCTGTCTCTCTCTTTCTTCCTTTCTCTCTCTCTCTCTTTCTTTCTCTTTTTTTATTACTTTTATATTTCTCCTTTTCTTCCCACACAGACGCGCCAGCTTTCTCCTCTCACTCTTCTTCCATCTTCATTTTCTTTTCTGCATCTCCATATACCATTGGCACCATATCACCTCTCACACTTAGATATTTTTTCCTTACGCCGTTTGTCTTAATTTCATTTTCTATCTTTAAAGAGATCTATTCTACTCACTATTTGAGGGATCCACACTAAACAAGCCCTGCTTCTAAGTGGACCTCTCCATTTCCTCAATTTTAATATAAAAAAGATAATAGATTAAAACAAAAACTTAAAGAATCATAATATTTACTTTCCATGTTAACTCTGTATTTTTTTAATAATCCAAATTATGAATAATGTTTTAGTCATTGATTTGTATTTTCGTCACGCTTGATTTGATCCTTTTGCATTGCTTACTGTATATAAATTTGTATATTCATGTTGTATACTATACAATTATTGTTTACTGCATATTGAATTGTATTGTGTTTGCAATGATGCTAGAAAAAATGGAAATGAAATAAACTAAACTGAAAACTGAAACTGATTTACAGTAGTTTACGAGAAAAAAATATTATGCATGTTTTCAATATCATCTCTAAGTACGGATAATTCTCTCAAAGGTTAATGTAGCAACTTCGTAGCAATGTGTCTACGTATCAAAAGATTTGAACATGATGTCGTTAATCCAATCTGCAATATGACCATTCTTATATCCACACGCATTATAGACACGTGACATGAAAGAAATCTTGAGTGTGTGTGGGAGTCGAAGTGTGGTTGAGACTTTGAAGGTCTCATTAATGAAAGCTGTTTACCTATATGTACCGCTGACATAGCCACTCCTGATTACAGATATTGTATAACTCATGTTTTTAAGTTATAGAATACATATGTATAGTTCGTAGTTTGCAATGTTTTGTGCTAAAGATATATTCATTTAATGAGCACACGAAGAAGAAGAAGAAGAAGAAGAAGAAGAAGAAGAAGAAGAAGAAGAAGAAGAAGAAGAAGGAGAAGGAGGAAAAGTCATACATTATATCACGTACTGCACCTGGGTTGAGAGATATATGTTGACATCTAGTTAGCTGTTCATATTCCTTAAATATGCTTTGCTATTTTTGAAAATGATTAAAAAGTGAAAAGAAAAAATGCACGTGTAAATAAGTCAAATCTGATAAATCACTGATGTACGGTACTTCTGAAGCGCCGCAGCCGAACATCGTGACTTCAAGATCACTCGTTTAGTGATATAGAACGTGTCTCGATAAAGAAAGACATACGTTGTCCCCAAATAACGGCTATCACATCAGTACTGGTCATTATGTTCATTTAACGCTACTCATCACGATATACATCAGAGAGGGAGACAGAATGAGAAATACAAAGCTAAAGAGAACGAGAAGGATAGAAAATTGCTAAAGAAAGAGAGAGAGAGAGTGTGTGAGAGAGAGAGAGAGAGAGAGAGAGAGATACGCCTTTAATAGCAAGCCATGTCGCTGGATTATGAAATCTAGTGACAATAACGATAATGATGATAATAATAATGATAATTAGAGAATGAACAATGGAAAGAGATTATAATAGGAATACTATGCTATGCTATATGCTATGCTTTCCAGTAGGTTCCTGTTTCATTTCATAATTTTGAACTTACTTTGTCACCTATGTTCTTTATTGTGCAAACAATTGATATGAAATTGAATAAATTTGAATCAATCAACAGCAAAAAAAAAAAAAAAGAGGATTGGTTAAAATGAAAGAACTAACGGAAATGTATCTTTTGAAAGAGTTTTGCTTCACTGCTAAAAAAAAAAAAAAAAAAATCCAAGAATTTCCGCAGTACAAAATGAACAAGAAAGAAAGACAGATGAGGTTAATTTGAGTATAATGTAAGTCTATATAAGGACGGAGCCTGGTCAGTGTGCATGCACTTTTATCCAATTCGATTTATCTCCAGGAGAAAAAACAATCATTCCATTACTTACGGAGGTTGCGAGGGGAAAGAAGAGCAAGAAAGTTATGATGATGTATCTTATAAGAAATCATCCAAGGGCATGGGCGAAGTCATCAAAGCTATTTTCGAAAACCTAATTCATTGTAATCATCACATCTAAAGACTGGTGATAAACATTGCGATATGGGAACGTACATTTTTAGAACTAGATATCATATACACTGTTGCCCATAAAATTGGTATGATTGATTCTCACCACTCTTCATGAACAGTAATTTTGTAATAATATGGTTTATTCTTGATAGATAACGTTTATATCTTCTCAGAACAGACTCTTTTGATTGATCAAGAAAGTTCTGAGAAGATTTAAAGTATGTACCTTCATCTGGTTATGAAAATGAAGTAGTGCTTTTGGCATTCAATTAATACATAATCCGAGTAGAAAAACAAAATGTATTCTCAGTATGGGAGTTCCCTCTTACCGTACCTGGCCATATTTTCCTTCATTGTAGTAATGCATGGATGGCGCTTCGGGCATTCAATTATGCTTGTAATTAGAAACAAATCAAGGAACCAACCTACCCGAATGTTCCAATTTCATATCCGTACATGAATGAACTTCACCCGAAGATGGATTGACACACATTTCTCTGCGCTATATTACAAACCAAAGACCGGGAGAGATGCGACGCGACCCGAGAACCTATACTTTGGCAATTCACCTTGTGATCTACCGGTAATGCGCCCTGGAGTGCAGGCGGCAATTTCCAACTTTACTTCATAAACACCCTCAGCGCGCCAATCCGCAAGTTGACACACGTTTAGCCCGGGCTGATCGTTCCTAATTGTGTTATGCTTCGGTCTATTGATTGCGTTTTATGACGAAGGATGCTCGAAGCAAAGCTAACTTTTTTTCTTCCATTCTTTCTTTAACGTTTCTCTCTCTGTCTTTGTCGTGTTTCCTTCTTCCTTTGCAACCCCTGAGAACCTTGGATGTTGACCTCGAGACATAAAGGAGGCCGGTCTGTTGAGGTCTTCAATCGCTGCTGTTAACCGAGATTCATGTATTCTTATACAATTTTCGAATACTGCGGGTCGAAAGAGGGCAATGATAAGCGAGCACTGAAATACTCTGAGTGGATCTGTTTTTTTTTATAGGCATTAAAATGGTAAAGATTAGATGATTGTTTGGTTTTTTAATAAATGCGCAAACACACGGTTTATGCCAACATACACAGTCATTGCCGTTCCATTCAGTTAAAAATAAAAACAGACAACCTGTCAGTTTTAGGTTGAATCATAATCCAATATCTCAACCAAAAATGATTGAAAGAGGCATTATATAGACTGATAACAGACTATATTTCAATTACACCAGTAAAACTTTTCTTTGCTACATAAGCGAAAAGTTTTTAAAAAAATAGAAAAACAACTTTTCACGTGTGCAATGCTGAAAAAAGGGGAAAACCAGCAATTAGTTGAGTAAGTTGGAAAAAACCCACCTCAATGCAATTACAATGAAAATCCGCTGAAAGATAATAATGAATAGGCAAAAAGAAAAAGAAACAAAAGAATCGATAAAACTCTGAAGCGGTTATCATAGAATGCCAGCCACATGAGCTCGCTTTTAGGCGTCTGACAAAAAAGGAAGCAACACCTTTATTCCCCCTCCTGGGGATCCCTACGACGCAAAGGAAGAATGCGGATAACATTAATCTTGCTTGTGGTCCACCACAAGGAGATGTTTACCGCGGGTATGGTTTCAATCCATTTCAAAGAAGACAATACAAGTATAACCAATTTGAAACCCGTTACGAAAAAGAGGCTGTTTCGTTTCGCGGTTGGAATTCATAGGGGAAAACTAACTTGCCACAGTGTATTCATGTTCTCAATGTTCCTTCCCACCACGCATTCAGATGATTATGGATAGGCCTACATGTAATTTTACTTTTTTTTTTCTTTACTTTTTTTTCTCGATTTCATGATGAGAATGTTATGGATATAATCCCTACGAGTATGACCTATATGAATCGAAGAATCACCTTTTGAAAAGAGATTTTGAGTTAGAGAGAGAGAGATATCATGATGACAGAACAGAAAAACAGAGAAATTGTCTGTGGTGATAAAGAAAGAGAAGAGGAGAGTAAGTATGTGTGTGTGCGTGTGTGTGTGTGTGAGAGAGAGAGAGAGAGATACATGCAACTTTAATCATGTCAAAGGTAATGGCATTGTATGATTAAAAACAAGTGAATTATGTCATTATGTCAAAGAGCACAGAAATACTTCAGTTTTTTTCAAATTATTGTCATACATATTTTCAATCTATTTTTGTTGCGTGAAAGGCTACTATTGCCTATAAGATAACACATTAATCTCATGCCCTTGAGAGGAAAGCGTTGGCGAATTGCCCAATGCCATATCTTGGGTAGATATGAAACTCTCAAGGCGTGTCGAATCTTCTCACATCTGATTTGACAAACGCCCCTTTTCATATGATCTGCCGTTAGCTAAACAATAGTCTTAACTATATCCTTGATGATGTAACGTTTACTTTTGAAGGCCATTATTGCAGTGGGAGGGTAGTGCACGGGGATGTCACCCGAGTCTGAGGAGAAACCGTCAACGGGGCTCGGCTTCGAGAGCGTTTTCATAAAGGTCATACCATGTTGGTCACTGTACATTTCTATCTTCATGTTAGCTTTTATGTATAAGCAGTCGATAAACAGACCAACTTATATTGTGTTATATAAAACATTCCCCATGTAAAATGCATTTTGTTTTTCGCATGCAGTGTAACCAGACATTCGCACGGAAATCAGCCTTTCCCCATACCCATTACGTTCTTAAACCTGTAAAAAACAGGATTATGAGGCAGGGATGGGTAGGAGTGGTGGACGTGCAGCTCCAGAGAATTTCCAAATATTCAATATTCAGGCACATGACATTTCACATTCGGGGTATAAGGTGGTCTATTTATAGTTTTTATATCTTCATCAGTTTGCATAACTATGTATACAAATATACAGATATTATATATAAATAATAAACAAACAAATATATAGAAACGGGAAAACAAGACAAACAGATTGAAAAATCTAATGCACCTTCAGAAAGTATTTCTTTTTATGAATTAAATGATAAATTTATGGTACAAAGGTATTCAGAGTCTCTGATGAATAGAAAGGAATGACATGAAGAATTCATGACCGACCGATTTGACACCAACAAAATAATGGTGACCTCCATTTTATTTATTCATGTCAATGATATATAGCTTCTTACCAGTTGTCCATTTTTCGTCGAACCTGTGTCTATCTGATTCTTTCATTTGTCTGCTTCTCTGATAAAAAAACAAAACAACTACGGCGCTTGAAATCGCCCTTCAAACGTGAAAACTTGAATAATATCACTCATGAAATTATGAGTACCTCCCCCATCTTCTCCCACCCACACTGTCTTACCGAAGAAGCCCTACTACCTAATGTTTGAAAGGAAGGATGATAATTCAATCAAGTAAGACTCTGTTTTCTTGACTTGGGTCGACCTTCCTGGTTTTGAACTGTTTGAAAGAGATCTCTATTAATCAATGACAGCACGTTTCCCAGCACGAGCACAAACAAGGCACACCTCTACCTGAAGCTGGAAAAAGTCATGACAAACAAAAATGTTATCCTTCATGATCCGGCTTCAATCAATCTCTCCGTGAGGAACTGGGGATCCTAAGAGAACTATCAACAGTCTTAAAGTGACTGAGTAACATTGCCTCAGATTCTGAAACAAAATCCTTGATTTAGTTCATGCTGCAATCATAATTATAAACCTTTAGATCAGTCATGAATCCCATGACTTTTACAAGCCGATCGCCTGTCTGATTATCAAGATATTTATGATTGGAAATCGAATTTTCATTTTTTCGTTTTCCTAACGGTTTTTATAACACTACAGTCTATTGGGGAAAATGAGTATGGTAAAACCGGTCACTCAAAGATTTTTACTTTTTTGAAGCACTTCATGATCATTTTGAAGCACAATTTTGTAGGGCTTCGATATTACACCATATCACAGACACTGATAACACGTAGGGCCATGCATCTCAGATGTAACATTGTTAAACGATGCCTTTAAAGATGTAGTTAGGCAGGCCTACTGCTCATGCGATGACAATGTGAAGGAAAAAAAACCCGTCGGAAAGCAACTGGGAAAGGTTTCTTATGTAGTTCATAAGAATATGATTACAAAACTTATATATACTGTGAGGATTTAGAATGATAATAAAAAGAAGTTGACTCATTCTTGAAGCAAAACACACGCACTGCACATATAAATGGATATATGGGAGTACAGAGACGTGGTAGTAAAGATTTGTTCAACCTTCCCATCTATTTATGGCAATATTTCGAACATGAGCGCATTCGAAGAGAATTCCTTGTCAAAGTATATTTCTATTATGATATTCATCCGAATCTACATACAAAGAGGGATAAAGCCTACAAATAATTTTCATCTTTGCCAGATCTTCCCCTTGTCTTTAACCACCCATTGCAAGCTCCTTCTGTTCTATTGAGTCAATAACTCACCAAGTTTGAGGGTGTAGTGTTTAAACATACGATTTCACGGCAGTGGTCTTTGCAATCAATTCATCTTCTTGGATGCACAAAACAATCGTGTTTACTCGATCCTAGTTATCCGTTTCGTATAAGCCCAGAGTTCTACCCGTCAGCTATGTTTAAAAGTATTGATTACAAGATTTAAATGCTGCCTGGATCGACTTGTTTTTAAAAATAAGACGCGGCCACGAATAAACTTTATATTATGCTTGGATCAGTTACCTTGTGGTTTCCATACGTTTTCAAATAGAGGGGTAGAATACTTCCCAAAAGGATGATAAGGGGGTAAGGGGAGGGGGAATCATTTTGTATTTGGGCTCCATAAGCTCAATGCAAAATGTTCTGATGCCCCCCCCCTCAGAGTCTCTAACTCAGTTAAACAGGGAGAGGGGAGGGGTTTGGGTTTAAATTCTATTTAAATGTCTAAATTTAGTATGATTCTCTAAGATTCAAGTTTCCGTCATTTCAATAACCTATTACTTTTAATTTGTTTACGGAACATCCCTCTTAGCAGTTTAATCTACCTGAAGCCTGTTAAAGATTTATACGTAGATTATTTACAAACAAAAAAATTCAACTGTTCAGGGTATAAGTGGAATCGGTGTAATGCTGTCTTTTTGCTTAAAAGTAAAAACATTGAGAGATCCTTAAATCCTTGAAGAGGTTCATCTGATTGGTAGTAATTCCATAAATTGAATTGTTCATAGTTTCACCATCAAAAAGGTTGTTTTACCTGTAAGACTTTCGCCTACTCTCAAAGGTAAAACAACCTTTTTGATTTTAAGCACGAGAGAGAGAGAGAGAGAGAGAGAGAGAAGGGGGAAGAGGGAGAAAGAGTCATGATCCATAATGCCCAATAAAGCGATAAACTGAGTTCATCACTAAGAAGGAATATCTAATACAGGTATTGACAAATTTCTTACCCAACTGAGTTTTCAAAGCGATAAACTGAGTATATTAATAAACTTAAATTGCTTATTGAGTGAGAAAGTTTTTTTCTTCGAAAAAAAAGTGTATAGCCTAAAGTCTTATAGACTTAGTATTTCGCGATAAACTTAGTTTTCCGACCGATAAAATGAATTTATCCGTCGAATTACTCAGTTTATCGGCATTGGGCTTGCATTAATGGGCATTTGGCTTGCCATATAGAGATGCAAGTGGGTGTTATGTTACATTTGGGATTCGGGTTAGGGTTAGGGCATGCTTTGAGTGCAGGGTTGTGGTTTAGAAAATTGGTCAATATTAGATTTTCACACTGAGCGAAAAAAAGGTCGTATATACGGGGCTGTGTCATACCATTAAGAGAGAGAGAGACAGACAGAGAGAGAGAGAGAGAGAGAGTGGGAGTGAAAGAGACAGAGAGATAGATAGAGGGGGAGGGAGGGAGAGGGAGAATAATAATAAAGGAAAGAAATAAGGATTATTACTTTGACCCCGTTTAAGAGTGAATTAAAACAGATCAGTAACCTTGTATTTGTAGGTGTCCAAACAAATATCTTTACGGTCAACGGAAAGGAATTGACCTGCATAATTAGAAGCCACCTAGCTTCTCCTTCAATAATGATTATAACCATCATTAGCCTAATACCGTCTAGTCTTTATTTATTTCCTCCTTGTTCAGCTTTACTTATTATTCAGTTGGAAGTTTCCGCGGCCTAATAATTTAGCATGTTGTAAGAATACCCAGAAAAAACAAACAGAAAAAAGCAAACAAACGAACAAACGAACAAGCCACAAACGGATAAACGAGACAGGTGCAGTATTATGAGAACACTTCATAGCTGAACACAGAGTTAAAAAAAAAAAAAACAACTATGGTCGCATGTAAAATAAAATCCATCACAATTAAATAGCAAGCAAAGCACCCCCTAATCCCCCTTCCCCAAAAAAGTAACACAAAATAAAGAATCAGATTTCATGAAGACACTAAATTCACCCACAAACTTCATTTTATATTTATCATCGATGAATGACCATGAACGAGGAAAGGGGTTATCAGAGATATAATAGGACATTATACAGAGGTATTATGCAAATGAGAATGTAATATGATCTTCATACATTTGTGTAAAAGCGTTTGATGCATGATTGCTCCTAGATATACACGAATTGTAACCATTATCTGACGTCGCTTGACCCAGAACCATATTCATTTTTAATCACATGACTGAATAATTAAAATATACAGATAGCACAGCTGATGCCGTTCGTTATAGAGTTATAAAACTAGTGTCCTGTATGAAACCTTGGTCTATCATGCATGATCAATAAATATTATTATTTAAAGCCCCACTGCACTACTTATAGCTACTGGCGCCCTCTATATAGCAAACAATGCCTAAGCGGTGACCGTTGGTCCCCCATGGTCCCCTTTTTCTTATGTTAATTGAGAGCTGATTTGATGAGATAACCACCTGTCAGTGACCATGCAGGGAGGTCTAATCCCTCCTGGCCCAACTAGTGCAGATGGGCTTTAAGATGTTTAAAGACCCTCGAAAGAGGGGGGGGGGATGGGTTATCGGAATACCACACATGCAGCCCCAAATCTGTATGAATCCATTGCTTATAATTTCATAGTGCAAATTTGAAAATAAAATAATTCTATGAGAGTAAAATACAACAACCAATGAATGGACTAAAGCCCAGAAAAGCATGATAATTCTTTAAGTGCAATCCCCGTTCGTGCAGCCAGTGAATAAAGATATTATTAAAAGTTGCATGAAAGTATATACGGGAGCGGTCATTCGCTATACGCATTCAAATGATATTGCTATATTAATATTAATATAACCCTTTTAGATATAATCACGCACTTACTGGGCAGTTTGTGCAAATACGCGCCCGTGACGTAAAATATATCCCCTGATTTACTCAGACTTAATGAGAATGAATTTATGAGCACCCATTAAGGTTTATATAGAAGTCCAAAGTTTCATTTCCATAAACCATTCCCTGATTTCATTTTGCGGGATGTTCGTTAGTCCAGCAGAATATAATCTTGAATAAAAAAAAAATAGAATCGTAAATTATGTATTGTTTCTCGTGATGAGGAGATGGCAGTATTGACCATTTCAATATGGAATACTTTATTTTTCATATATCATGGGACTCAGTTAAGAAGAAATTTTCTGCATGACAGGTTTGCATAAAGTGAGACAGTTTGCAACCTTATCACTGAATAAAGTAAAATGCTCTTTCATTTAATTATCAGTTATTGATTGTTCAAAAATCATTTACACAATGTCTAAAATGCATTAACAAAATCACCGGTTATTTACAAACCCATTAACTTAATTTGATACTCTTGCGCCATTTCATTTTATCTTCAACCTCGCTGGTCATCCTGAATGTCTTCCATGTGACCAGTAAAATGCCTCCTGTCCCGTCGTCGTTTTTCGATCAAATTGTTTGTTCCTGATCAGCAGGGCCTTTTTTCTTCTTCGCGTTAGTTCAAAATCGATAGCAAGACGTCTTGTCTCGTCTATTATCCGACTCGGAGTTGATTCAAGTTAACCTACAAAATGTACGCACAAGCAAATGAGCCGATGGAGGTTAAAGCTGAGTTACGTGCTGGTCATGCGATTACATTGTAAAGGAAACTGGATACAATTTTTTTTTGTGTGAGAGAGAGAGAGAGAGAGAGAGAGAGAGAGAGAGAGAGAGAGAGGGAGAGAGAGAGAGAGAGAGAGAGAGAGAGAGAGAGAGAGAGAGAGAAGAGAGAGAGAGAGAGAGAGAGAGAGAGAATTGATATATACTATGGGATTTTGAAGTGATCAAACTGGAAAGGAATTTTACCCAATCTTGCGAGAGAGAGAGAGATAGAGAGAGAGAGAGAGAGAGAGAGAGAGAGAGAGAGAGAGAGAGAGAGAGAGAAAAAAAAGAAAGAGAGAGAAAGAGAGAGAGAGAGAGACAGAGAGAGAGACAGAGAGACAGACAGACAGACAGAGAAAGGAATTATTGATATATACTATGGGATTTTGAAGTGATCAATCTGGAAAGGAATTTACCCAATCTTGCGGAAAATCACATGAACTGCAGACTGGAATTGGTAAACAGGACTACACGCATACACTTCATGCACTTTGTATGAAAGTTTTCTCAACACTTCAGCTTTTTTTTGGGTCACATTAGGATTTTTGTACATACCTGAAGATAAATCCTTTTATATAGGGACCTTCATACTACAGTCAAACCCGCTTTATAGTGACAACCTGTGTAGAAAGACCACCTTTCTATAAAGACCAATTTTTTTTTGTTTCCCTTGAAAATGGTCTCCCATTGAAACATGCACTAAAGGAACCTGTAGATAGAAAACAACTGCCTATAAAGACCGTTTTACTTGTATCCCTTGGGCAGTCGTTATAAACAGGATTCAAAGTATGATCTTCTTCCAAACTTACATACATAGAATGTGAAAGCTCACAAATAATCTTGTTTCTTCATCTTTTCCAGAACTGAAATCTTCTCAGACCTTCTCAAATCTTCTCTTTAATGACTCGGCTGAACTACGAACGGCAGGATAATTTGCCTTCATTTAGCTACAATCAGAGCTGCTTATGTCTTCACTAGATAGCAGTAACCAGGAAGGAAAAGTACGTCAGAAATGCTTAATGAACCGCCCGAGGGAGAACAGGATTTAAAATTGGTCTGTCTTCTTCCTAATCTTTTTTCTTCTTCGTGGCAAAGGTGAACAAACAATCTTTTCTCCTTTACTACATGGGCGCAATTATTATGCACGTTACGAATTTGAACAAACTTTACCCTCCGAATGTAAAAGAGTGAAAATTCACTTTTTTCTAGGATTCATAATAATCATTAGTGGTCACTTTATATAAAGAGGTTTATCCACCCCAAATGACAGTGTATTACACTACAAACTATTGGTTGCATACAACATGCACTACTCATTTTAGGGTGGATTCCCAAGTTTTGAGTGTGGATTCCACTGCAAATTAAGTGATCACTACCATAACTCCCTCAAAGGTGTATTTCCACACCCGTACCTTAAAGGTGATATGTCCCATTTGCAGACCAACAAAATGAAAGGGTTAAGTTCCAACGGCATTTGAAAGACAATACTTATTTAGAACTTCCCTCAAAACGAAAGGGCTTGAAAATGGCTTTTTGTGGGAAAATAACAACCATTTATAGTTGTCGAATCGACATAAGTGATTGCAATCACCTAAGTAAATGTCTGATTTTCAGACCCTTGTACCGAATGGTCGTACGTTTTGTACTGCACAAAGATTCAATCAGTTTAATTTTGGCCATTATAAATAGTGGGTTATTGATGTAGACAAATGCTCATGTACCTGTTACAGCTCATTTTATGTATGTTATTACCAAAGAAAAAAGATGTCAGTCAGTCACTCAATAGTGTCTGACAGTGAAGTCTAGAAAGTAAACGGGTTTCCTTGCATAATTATTTTGTATACTAGGACACTGCTAACGGTTAAATTTCACAGATAGGACATACATGACATATTCATAATTCCTTCAAAGCTCTACAGAATTTGATATTGGCTGCAGAAGGGACATAGTATCTTTAAGAAAGTCCAAAACGATGTTGAATGCACTTCAAATCAGAGTGAAATATACTTCAAAGTAGTGATCGAATTATTCTTTTGAGGGTGGATTTTTTTTCACCATTAAATTTTAAGCATGCAACTTTCTACTTCACATTAAGTAACTCTGAGTCACAAAAAGTTGATTTTCCACTCCTGAACATTTAGAGAGAACATAACAATATGTTTCAACACACGATTTTTCCCAATAACGATGATTATAATGAGACGCTGCATAAAACCTACAGATAAAGTGCATTATAATCCTCTATCATAAATCTACTGCGGGATTTTCTTTAAAAAGCCAGACCTGCAAAGCGGTACATAGCAATCCAGGTAAGTCGCAATAAATCGCATAATCTAGTTTACCCAGAATGATATATCGTGCGGATAATTAACATGGGCAAAATGAAATGAATTGTGATTTATTTGCAATCAATCGATTGAAATGAATCCAGGTCGGAAGAGTATTTTCAAACGAAACCTCATTCCAAGCTAAAACAAACTAAATTTTCACCTGCAATGCTTTACAATCTTCATATATCATTGAACCATAAAAATGGGATATTGTTACCCAAGAAATGCAAGCAATGAGGCAAAATCCATTCAAAATTCATTAATTTGAGAGGAGAATAAACAAGATATTATGTTTCTCCTTCTTTGGCTCGTCGCTTTAATTACATCTTACTTTACTGCGTTTTTGTGACGAAACGAAAAGGATTTATTTCATGTTCCGATACTTAGGCATGCACTCGATAAGTCTGAACCATTCTCATGATTCTGAGAAGACATTGTGCCATCATAGTTAAGGAATCCTATCCTCATATCGGTCAGACATATTTCACATTAAAACGAGACACGTCTAAATCTGGCTCCATTTCATAATCTCGGCACATCATATCACTTTCAGCCATTCCTGCTAATGGATAATTTAGATATACATGAAATATTGTAGATTTGTTTGTTTGCCTGAGGCGTCAGATGGAGACAGTCCTTATTATACATGTTATTAGGCTCAAGATGGTGTGCTATAGATACAAGTCGAGTTTTTTTAAATTACCCATATATGTCTTGTCATTTCTTAGATTATTGTGTCTAATCCAACAGTATAAACGCCTAGTCCAGCTGCTGTTCTGTTTTGTAACGATGATATTGTATAACGTGATGGTGATGGTCGCATTGTATCCAACTGTAACATTACGGAAATTTAAAGCTGTAATCACTCTGGTGTATACCTTTATATCTATCTCACAGCCCCACGATTGGGCGACACTATAGAAGCTTTACTCTTCGTGTCAATAAAAACCTAAGAGAGAGAGAGAGAAACAAAAAGAAAAGAAAAAGAAGAGAGAGAGAGAGAGAGAGAAAGAAAAAGAGAGAGGGAAAGGGAGAGAGGGGGAGAGAGGGAGAGAGAGAAAGAAAGAAAGAGAGAGAGAGAGAGAGAGAGAGAGATAGTGGAGAAAATGAAGAAAATCCCAGAAAGAACCCCTCTGCATACTTTTTCTTTCTCCAGAAGTCCGCAAAACTTAAGGTAAACCGCGATCTGAATCCTTTCATTGCAAATCTCCAAAACGTTAAACGCATTAGATGGGGGGAGAAAATCGATTACAAGGGAGCTTTATTGGGATATTATGATGCAAAAAAAAAGAGAACGCCTGTAATTGGATTCTTGAGATTGAGATAACTCGTATAATAAAACACTAATGGGTATGTGCTGACGCAAGTGCACGCTTTTTTCTTCTTTCGTGCATTCATTCTAAGGATTCGCATGTCCGACTGTTATTGCCGTTCGGGTTTGGTAGATTGTTAATTTTAGACAGCCATGCAAGATTGAGCAATCATATTAGCTAATTTGTTTCCTATAGCAATAATGATAACCGTGACCCCATTTTATTCTACAAATTGTAATTTTTTTCCTTAAGGAACATAATCAGCGTGTGTTTCTTTTATATTCTTAAGCCCCCATCACACCGAACTAGTTCTCACTACGTTCTGGAAAATGTTGCCAAACGGGCTCAAACTGTGTGCAACTGATAATTTCATGGATGGGCTCGGAATGGCTAGTACGGGAGAGTGCTCTAGAACTTTGAGCCTGTTCAAAATTTTCCCCGTCCTGCAATTAGATGGAGTGACAACGTACTTAAAACGAGGAGGACCTACTACGAACGGACTGATTGCCGTACTACGATCCTACTAGGAACTTGTTACACCGTGCTGTGGTCGAGCATCAATTAGCAGCAGTATAAGCCCCCATCACACCAAACTAGTTTTCACTACATTCGGAACCGTCCTAGAAAAACGTGAAAACGGGTTATGGTCAGGGTATAATGTGTAAATAATGTCTATAATACAATCATAGATCGTTCATAAACAGTGCTCAATACGTCCATCTCGTCTGTACCTCGTCCACAGTCAGTTCATATTAAGTTCAGTTCGGGTAAATTTGCTATTTCCAAGCAGTCCAAGCCCGTCCGTAATCAGTTTAAACCCGTTCTTAACTAGTTCTACCTCGTTCCCAATACGTCCAAACCATTCTAACTAGTTTGGAACTTGTTCTAACTAGTTTGTAACCCGACCTTCCCGTTCAGGGACAGTTCAACTCATCCCCATCTTGTTCTTAGTGCGCTTGAACGCGCCCCTATAGGTTCGAGGGCTATACAAACCCAGCGCGCTCTTGCCATTTCTCATTTCCGTTCAAGTATATTACTGCTTATTGATGCTCGACCAAAACACGTTGTAACAAGTTCCAAGTACATGTAGGACCGAAGTACGGCAATTCCGTTCGTTGTACGTCCATCTCGTTTTAAGTACGTTGTCACTCCGTCTAATTGCAGGACGGGGAAAATCTGGACAGGCTTAAAGTTCTAGAGCACTGGACTGCCTGGAAATGGCAAATTTACCCGATCTGAACTTGATATGAACTGACTGTGGACGGGGTACAGACGAGATGGACGTATTGAGGACTGTTTATGAACGAACTAGGATTGTATTATAGACATTATCATTTTACACATTCTATCCCGACCACGACCCGTTTTATGATTTTCTAGGACGGTTCCAGAACGTAGTGAGAACTAGTTTGGTGTGATGGGGGCTTAATAAGGACACGAATCATTTTGGTGCACCAATGGCGCATGCGCTAATTGCCTTTATAGCCTTGATTCGCTGAGTTAATGAAGCACTTGAAATAACAGTACTTTTCCAACAACAGGGATAGTTGCTAATTGAGTAATAATCACCATATTATGATACGTGATAGATATATTAGTGGAGATGTTTTTGAGTATCCTGCCATTCATCAACTGTAAATCAAACAGATCCGACATAGTAGAGGTGTCGTGGTCGAGTGGTACGTCACCGGACTGTCGATCAGAAGGACACTAATGTCCTTTGGCAAGAATTGATCTACATTGGCCACTCTCCACCCAGGTGTTAGATAGGTACCCGGTAGGATGCGAAAGCCAATGTAGTATGGTAAGCAATTTGAGTCTGGTAGCTCTTGCTGGAATGCTCCCCAGGGAGTGGAGAAAGTGCATACATTGTGTGCGGGCAAGCAAGAATCCGATGACCGGGGTAATTGTAAAGCTTAGAAACTCGGACATTGCCGTTGTATTAAGCGCTATATAAGCAGAAATATTATTATTATTATAGCTTTTCGATTCTAACCATCAATTCAAAAAGGCTTTGGCCCCCTTTCTAGCAGAATAAGTACGTCAAAGCTTATACTGGTTGACATCTAGCGTAATAAGTTAAATGAAGCCCGTAATGGGTCGTGATCGATATTTGGGAGAACAAAGATGTCTTCCAAGGTTAATAAAGTCCACTGTTGGTCGTGATTTGTATTGCTTGTAATCAATACCTGGGATTACTAAGATGTCTTCCATGAGAGTTATATCAGAGAATACACCCACTGACCGTATCAGGAAAATTACCCCCTGGGCAATCATCCCCCGAAAAATTACACCCGGAAAACTACACCCCCAAGGACAATTACCGCCGCAATAATTACCCCCGAGGACAATCACCCCCGTAGACAATTTACCCCCCGAAAAAACTGCTTTTATTAAAACCAACTTATTATCAGGCTGGACGGGGGTATTTTTCCGGGGGTAATTTTCCGGTTGGTAATTTTCCGTTGGGGGGTAGTTTTTCCAGGGGGGGGGGGATTGCCCAGGGGGTAACCCCACTGACCTTCTAAGATAACGGGTTAAAATCAATGGTGCGATCATGATGCGTTTGTTTTGCGTTTCTTTGTGATCAAGACTTGGGTGACTACATATGTCTTTCATGAGAGGACACAATGGGGAAAACGCAGCGATTAAATAGATGGAAATTTTGTATATCATTACCCACCCAGTTGCGTAGACATTTAGGGTATACAGGCATTATATGGAGGCGATTGGGGGCGGAACAATCCTCTTGGAAGAAATGTGCATTTAACCAAACCAAGTATTTTTTTTTTTTTGGGGGTAACCATCTTCTATTCACGTTTCATTGTACCTCTTTGCCCATTTTTTATTTTATTATTTTCTACTACATGGGTATTTATATATTATATTGACTAGGGTATGAGCCCCGTGCTCCCGTTACCACGCCATTGTATCCGAAATTCTAGAAAATATGTGTATCCTTCAAAACAAGATATTCCTACAAATGCACTGAAGATAATAGCGTGCTTATGAAAAGAAATAAAGTTATGAAAAATCGAAATAATTTATTCACATAATTAATCCGTTAATGCCGTCTCTGATGGGGTAGTCGTCCTTTCGAGCTTTCAAGTAATGTAGGCGACTGATGACAGGTGCAATATCAGTATGGCCCACAGCACTTTACCCTTATACAATATGACAGTGGATTAGTTCTGTCTACCTTTGCTAAGCACCTCTGGAAATAACAAGAAAAAACCACAAGGGAAAAACCACCAGCTTGAATATTTAGAACACATAATCGAGTTTTAGATTTGACTTGTTTTGAAAAGAATATCATCTGCTTTTGATAATCCATTTAAGGACGGAGTATGAAGAAAGAAAATCAAGTACGATCTTCGAAAGATAATTTACTAATCCGTGTTCCAGAAAAGTGTTTACAGATGAATCAGACTCTATTTCTCTCAGTGTACATGAATCAATCGATCGATCTCAGAATAGGCATACTTCTCCTTGAACACGTTGTAGCAATACAGGTTTACATCTTGAATATTATAATAATTACGATGAGATGGCATTTTGCTAATGAAGTGAATATTTCAATATGAAAAGAAGTTTTATAATGATGTTCCATGTATGTCTTTGTGTTTTGCATTTCAGGACAACCACGCCCGGACAACCATCACAGCAAGCGCGTAGCCAGGATTTTATTTTAGGGGGGTAGTGAGCCCGCGAAGCGGGCGAATCACTTACAGAGCGTGCGTAGCGCGCCTAGGTGGGGGTGCATGGGGAGGGGGGAGGGTGCATGGAGGGGGGAGTTTCCCCCTCCCTTTGCGAAGCGCGGAAGCTTTGCCGTTTCATTAAGTTATTAGAGAAAGAAGACGATTCGTTGTACCGTTCTCGACTCTTAAGAGTCCTTGTCTGAATTCAGTTTTACGTTTCATTAAATTATTAGAGAAAGAAGACGATTCGTTGTACCGTTCTCGAATCTTACACCTTGTCTGAATTCAGTCCTTCCTCCCTCCTGCGCGAAGCGCGGAAGCTTTTTACATTTCATTAAATTGTTAGAGAAAGAAGACGATTCGTTGTACCGTTCTCGACTCTTAATCCTCAATTGTCTGAATTCATTTCCCCCCCCTTCCGCGCGAAGCGCGGAAGATTTGACTTTTCATTAAATTATTATGTCTGAATTTCATTTTTCTTCCTACGTCCTTTACTTTTTTCTCTTCTCTCTCTCTTTTTTTTTTTTAGCCGGCGTTTTGTGGGGGCGACCGCCCCCATCGCCCCCCTGGCTACGCCCCTGCATCACAGAAATCAACCCACGGGACAAATCCTTCCTAGGACACAATTTCCTATGAGACAAAAGCCTCATAGGACACATACCCACCGGGAAAATAACTCCCAGGATAAATACCCCGGACAAATTCTACCAGGGAGATTACCCCTGGGGTGATACAGGTGTATTGCCTGATAGACAGATTACGATCTCCAGACATCAACTCCTTAAGAAAAACCTTGCCATATAAATCATAGAAATGATAAGAAATTAGCATGTACGGGGGTGGGGGTTAGAGATGTATATCTTTTCTGAGGGTATTTTATCTTTTGGGGGTAAGTATGGTCGTAGGGCATGTAGTGGATGAAGTATCAGAGGATAGAAGTTTGCAGTGATCGTCTCATAGCTAATTTGTCTGGTATCAAAATTCACGGAAATGTTTTTTCATTACAAAAATACTTTATCCCTATTTATGGCTTTACCTCCATTTCATACTGGTACCTCCAGTACCTTATTGGAGCATGGAAGCGTTGCATCCACACGTTTATTATTATTATTACTACTACCGTCACCATCATCACCATCATCACCATCATCACCATCATCACCATCTCATTCACCATTGCCCCTATCACCTTGATCACATTACTATTACACTACCATCTCCATCCGCAACAACAATGTCATCGGAATCACCATCTGCCATCGTCACAAGTTCAAAGTCATTGCTGCAATCTGGATAGTCATGCAAACTGCCTGCATCCGCGGTGAAGATAACAGTTATGTCTTCCGGTTGCAAGATGCAATGTCCTTTTCTTTTCATTAGGTTTGTAAAAAATGAGGAACGCTGAAGCACCTCCTATCAAGCTTGACGAAAAAATCCTTCTCTTCTACTGATTCGAGGTTACACACGCTTTAAATCGTATCGCATTTCCCCCCTACACCTGTACGTGAAATGATCTTCTTTGGCACCATCACCATCACCATCATTATCACAATCACAATCACCATATTACCATCACCTGCTTCAACATCACCAAAAACATCATCATCATCACCACTATTAGCATTAGCTCCAGCATTTTGATCAGCATAATCAACCTGATATTATCTTCACAATAATCATCATTATCACTATCATCATCACCTTCACCATCACCAAAAACATCATCATCACCACTACTAGCATTAGCTTCAGCATAATCAACATCACCGTCACTTTCACCACTATCCACAAAATCATCATCACCAAGACTATCATCACCTTCACCATCATCCTCATCACCATCATCATCACCATCATTCATCACCATCTCATCATCATGACCATCATCATGACCATCACATCACAATTATGGCCATCACGCTGGCCTTGACCATTACTACCATCACCGCTACTATCGCCATCATCATCGCTATCTCACCACTTTCACTCTACCATCACCACCAGCAACAACAACGTCATCAGAATCAGAATCAGCATCATCGTCACAAGTTCAAAGTCATTGCTGAAATCTAGACAGTCATGCATACTGCATGCATCCGCGATGAAGATAACATGTCTTCCGGTTGCGAGATGCCATGTTCTTTTCATTCCATTAGGCATGTCAAGATAAAGAACGCGGAAGGAACTCCTATCAAGCCCTTCCGACATACAACCTTCCCTCTCCTACCGATTCGAGGTTAAACACACTTTAATCGTACCGCGTTGCTTTCCCGCGTGCACTCAATCGGAAGATGCGCTGCGAACGCCAGGAACGATTTTACGCGCCATTGGGACTTCGATAATATTTTGACTTCTTAATTCTAGTTCCGTGGATATACCCTTAACTCTTCGACTGCCCGAAGCTCAGAGACCAAGGTTTCCTATATTGTCCATTAAACTCTCAGTTCTTTTTTTTCGATTGATCTGTATTTTCAGTACCTGTTTGTTTAATCTCCGTTCTCCTGTCTTTCTTTCTCTCCCTCTCTCCATCTCTCTCCATCTCTCTCCATCTCTTCATCTACCTCCTTTAACTTCTTTTTCAATATTTGCCTGTATTATGTAAACCATTCGGGTGGATCCAACAAAAGCTCCTGGCTCCATGCAGGGACCGCATTATATTATATCACCACGATGTTGGGTTTCACTCAAGCTACAACGTACATTTTATTTCTGGAAAAAAATTGAAGAAAGTATAGGTTGTTTTGATTTGATTTAACGTGATTCGATAACAAAAAATCGTGATTATGATCCTTACATTTAAATTTGCAGGATATCTCGAAAACTCTTACCAAATAACAATAAGAAAAAGAAGAGATTCTGAAAGTATGACATAAATGTTATGTTATTGTAACACTACACCCGCAGTCTGTCCTGATATGGCATCACTCTTTTTGCTACAAATCATAAATGACGGTTTTGTATCGACGTTAATGAGTTTCTCTGTTTATCATTGCACAGTATATAGACATTGTCCGAGGGACATTGGAAATAAGGTCACCAAATCATGTATTAATTTGTGCGCACAAATATCCGTATGTGGAAAACGCAACAATTAATAGCATTGTCTTATCATAATGCATGCATTTTGGTGTTAGTATGGTAAGATTGAGCGTTACCATGGCATCTTTTATTCTAGAAAGCATTGACAAATATTAATCCAATTCTTGACAGAAAGATGTTAGCCCATATCTTATAATTGGTGCCCAGGGGTTTACAGTCACATTTGATATGGCTTCCACGGCTGGCAATACCCAGCCTTTTGTAGTTAGGGTGTGATATGATTTCGAAAGGCACTAAATAGTTAAAAGCTATCGTTTGGCTTTGACTGTTTTTCAGAGATCTATACAACGCATGTGATTCATGAATCTTCTCTTGCGATAACCATCTTTCTGGAGAGAAAATGTTACTTTGTTGGTTAAATTTAATCCGATTAATCACTTGCAGTGGGCACCTTCTGCGTCAAGAATGGCCTTGGAGGATCTTGATTGGATTTTCACCGTCAATAATTGTACGAAATCTTCAATTCCACACCTGTTTGCATGATGTATACGTCAATAATAATACACTATCGACCGCTTTACTGAGGTTTCCATGTTTATTACATGAACATCTATGTCCCTGTCCTTGAAATTTAGAATGTTTTAACAACCTCACTTGACTTGTGCCCCTCATGCATAATTCTCTAAACGAAGGAAAAAGCCGGACTAACAAGCTTGCTTTTGAATTACGTACATTTTTTCTCACATGACTAGATGCAATGTTATCCGCATGGAAAGTCCGAGGAATCAATATCCTCAATGTTTTCGCAAAATTTCTGAAATAATAACATGCTCTAGCTGCCGCGGAATGAGAGAGGTTATTTGCGATGTGATATCAAGCATTATCCAGTTATCCTTTATCTTTCGTTTCAGTCCTAACATAAAGGTGTAGGAGCCATGAATGGGCGTCTGTAGTTTCCTGGTTTAAGGAGGAGGGTGGGTGGGGGAGGACTGAGTGAGTAAAGATGTATGTTAAGATAGATATGTGGGGAGAGGGGGGGGGGTTAATATGGATATTGCATAGTCGCACTAAAGCATGACGGGAGTTCAAGATATTACATGAGAGGGGTTAAACGTACCACTACTGGACCACATGAATGTGCGTAGAATGCATCGAATGTGCTTACTGATGAAACATGGTTTGTCACCAGCATTTCATTTGCTTTTGCCCTAGAGAGTCAGAAAAAAAGGTCGCGACTGGACTACATTCCCGGCGTCGCGGCGGCAACATTATGCCTCAACTTATCTTTGCAGGGAAAAAAAGGAGGAAAAGTTAGATGAAGAATAATAAGAAGGAACCATACGTCGTATTTATCATGCAATCCGGCGTGCAATCAGGTTGGATATAACTCAAGACAGCCCCGGCAATAATGTTTCCATCCATCTTGGTCGCAATGAAGCTTTAATCAAGACTGGATTATCTCATGCACGTGGGAACGACTTCTGAGATTAATACCTAAATAGATGTGACGTACTATATTTCGTTCAGGAGATGGGCAAATGAAGGGCATATTGGGAAGATGAAGTAAGTGGCGTAGCTACAGGAGAATGGTGGTAGTACCTCAATCGAGTGGTGAAAAAAACAAGAAGAAAGAAAAAGCGGAAAAAAGGGAAAGAGAGAAGGGGAAAAGTTCGAGAACAGAAGAGGCTTGGACCACCTTCCCTAGCCCGACTCCCCCAGTAAGCATTCATGTTTCATTTTCCGAGTCAGATCGGTGCCCCCTCCCCGCCGATGAGTGGACTCAGGCTACGCCACTGTGATGAAGGGCATATTGGGCGTTGTCCAAATGTTTGATGTTATGGAAGGGATTGGACTGCCATTTGACGACCATGACGTTTGATGTTGCAACCACATACACATGGGTAATTCATCAAGTTTATATAAGACAAAATACGATTGAATTTATATACCCCATCCTTCTGTATGGATTTAATCTACGACACAAATTATTGACAAGCCAATGTGCATTCTTCTTCTAAATTTAAACTAGGTATTGTTGATATCGTCTATTTTCACCGTTTTGACCCACACGTTTTTCTCAGTCAAATATGATATTGTAAAATAAAGCGAGATTATTTTGAAACATTCAGCCTATATGAAATCCAAGACGAGAATGATGACGAAGTTCTGAATAATGTTACTTTTCGGTATGATAGGTTTGAGAGAAGCCTTTATTCATATTCTATAACAAAACATGTAAGAATGTAATATTAGTATGTGAACGGTATTGTAAATCTATGTTTGTGCAGAAAATGTGCTTCCACTTTAAATTGCCACAAATATATATCTACAATAGCACAAATTTTTTACATCGTTAACCACATTGGTATCATTATGTGGTGTGTGGGAAATAAACTTAAACATAAACATAAAGTTTAGTTTTATTTCTTCCAATAATTTTTCTCCTTTCAGACCTTTAATGATAGAAATGTTATGTAATTAGTAGGCACATTATTTAGTAAATTTACCTCTGCTTTACAAATGATGCAACACGATTTTATGTTACCTCATTATGAACTGCGTTGTCGTAGAGACAACAATTATAAAATAGCGGGGAAATCGTAAAATTGTCAGAGGCAAGTTAAATATATCTGCATCCGGGCTGGTCCGTATTTAGCACTGATAATATATAACTGGTAATCAATTGTTAATTTATGCTTCTTTCATATTGATGATAATATTTAAAAAAAAATGTATTCAAGAAACTCTTCGTATAAAGTTATCGATTCTACAAGTTAGTTCCTTACTTTAAAGAAAAACAAAAGAATTTAGCGATGGAGACGAAAACTAAAGGGTAATGTCCTTTGGTGGATTGCGAAAACGCTATTATTGGACAATATAACTCAATACTTAGATGCATTGATTGCATACACGTGGACAATATAGGGTGACTTGGAGCGTAATTGATTTTGTGAAATATAACTAGCTGTTTTTTATCGCCAGATATGAGAGTTTTATGATATTCGTGTTGCTCCCTTGTGCAAGCAATCAGTGAAAGCAAAACGTGTTTGTAATGGCAGATGGACCCCGACAGTAACAATGCCAAGCCTCGGGAGTGTTTGAAAAGGCAGTGTGAAGAATGTTTAACCTTGAGAAAATGAGAATCAGATCTAATAGGGTTACCACTAGTCCTGATTGTAAATCTCCCTAATATAACTAAAAGATTTAGGAAGCAATGCACGCCAGACGTTTTTGAAAATAAGATAAATGTATCTTAAAATTGTACTAAATTTGTATCTAGTGTATAAACGCAATCGACCAGCTGTGTGATACACACTGTGGATATAATTACCGAGTTGTAGTACATTCAGGTACACCCTGAGGCGAACACCGCACATCGCACACAAACCCTATAAACCCATCCACTGCTCAGCACCCACGCACACCTGGTGGGCATATGAGAGAGAAAAAAAGAAAAATATATAAAAAGAAAATAAAACTAATATAAAACAAAATGAAATAAAAGAACAAAAATAACGAAAGGTAGGAAATGTTAAGAACCTGAAAGAAGAAGAAGATGATGACGAATACGAAGGCGACGACGACGACGAATAATAATAAAAAATAACAATAATAATAATAATAATAGTAATGATAAAAAAAAATAATGATTATAATAATAATAGTAATCATATTCATCATCATCATAATAATAACAATGATAATAATAATAATAATAATAAAAAAATAATAATAAGAAGAAGAAGAAGAAGTAGAGGAAGAGGAAGGAGAACAACAACAAGAGAAAATGAAGAAGACGAAAACGATAAGATACGAGAAGCCTATTTGTAAGAGATATTTCGTTAGAGCTATAACTGAAACGAAACTTACAAGGTATAGGACAACCATAAATAAAATTATGAGGACCTCTCCAAATCTTGTATTTCTGTTAATATATATTTTCTTGGTACTTGAATAAACTATTGTAACTTAAAGTCGTAGCGAGAATCAAAGTCTCAACATAATAAAGAATTAGATAAATTTCGGCGAAATGTATCAAGCAAGTCTAGAGCTACTGAAATAAAAACACTCAAATATAATTTTGTTATACTACGATTTAAAATAAACGGGCCATAAATAATTTTCAATAACGGCAAATAAATCTTTCTTGTAACAACAAATTAACTACAAACACGATGTACTTTCGGTAATCTGGGTTACATTTACGATGCATAAACAGTTGGAAAAGAGTCTGTAAAATTCCTCGTTTGCACTAAAATAAATCCGTGGAAAACATAATTTTCAATATAGGTAAGTAAATCTTTCCCGGGAAGGGATGTATTAACCAAGAACACGATTTTTTGTTTGTAATCGAAAACAAAACTCCTTGCCATGCATGGAATACTCTACAAACATTTGTTGGTTGTTTTTTGGAATACCGTTATTCTGACCTTTATCGAGCGGCACGAGTAACGTGAAATAAATCGAATCTATCGCTTGAATGTCGAGAATCTATTGAATTATTTGGATGTCAAGACCCGGATTGTTATGCCTTTAGTCCCGGTAATTGTGATTTAACGAAGGTCAGGATGCTGCAGTCAAGCCCGTCATCAAATCGAAGCTTTGTCTTTTTTTCGCGAGCCGTCGAGTGAGCCAGAAAGCAAAATGCACAAGGAATAGAATAATACACACCCTGACTTTTGTCATTTGATTCTTCAAGTTGATCCAGGTTTTAGGCAGCTGGGAACGCAAATAAGGAAAGCAATGATTTGATAATTTATCTCAATCACAGATTGGGTAGTCCCTTGAGTTCGCAGCCTGATACTGACTAGATGGAAATGAAAATGCTGAATCTCCAAATTAACCTTGCCATGTCTCCTCTTACAATCTCCTCTTCTCGTATCCAGGGGGTGTTTCACAAAGCCCTTTTTCGATGACAAATGACAAAATTCAGTGACAAATCTGCTGATAACCAATCAGAAACAAGGATTTCAGTAGCTTATAACAAAAAAATGTCATTTGTCACTGATGACAAGTTTTGTGAAATGGGTCCCTGGTCGATATTTCATGAGCATACTGCTTTTCCTACGATCCTTGAATAAATCATAAAGAAACTTCAAGGAGACAAATCATTACTGCCCTTAAACAAATCATTAATAATAATAATAATAATAATAATAATAATCTTTTATAGTCCACTCCAAATTTTATTAAACCGAAAATGGAAATTCTTTGTGCCCAATTGATCGTGAGCCCGGCAGCCACTGAGCAGCGCCAGATCGACATTGCTCTATCCCCTTATTGTTGAACGCCAAACAAGGTAGCAGCGACTCCCATCTTTTAACGTCTTTTCTAGAAAATGGTTTAGTTGTTGGAACAACAAAAACTCTACACTTCTTCAGATACTGTCCTTGATTAAGTAATATAAAATCTTCAATTGTTCAAGACAATACCAGATAATGGTTCCGTTACCTTTGAACTAACTCATTGCACAATTTTTTTTTCTTTTTTGTTTTGTAATGCCGACTCGTAAAGTATAGCATATTTGAATACATATTGAACTTTTGAAATGAATAGTTTCAGTGGGTAGACTGTTATTGTGCAAGATTTGTAAGGGACTAACGGGTGATTGAAAAAAAAAGACAGAGACCATCAGAAACACTGAAATGTTAGTACCGGTGATAAAGCGCCGAGAAAATAGGGCGTTGAAAAGAGAGCGGTCAACTTCAGGAGCGATATCAGGAGAGGGAACCCACTCGGTATCGTTTTCATGCAATTCAAGCGATACAACTCGATACAGGACGGTATCAAGAGTCATGATTATTGAGTATTGAGACACTTCTGCCAGCACGATACTTTCTACGATCGAACGAAAGATCAATGTCAAGTCTACCTTTACATACATCGATAGGCACTTGAGGCAACCGTATTCAGCTTTATAAAGGCTACGTAGCTCACGGCTGCTCAATGTCGATTGCTGTATGTAGCTCCCACCGCAATGCGAAAAAGGATAATATCCATGTTGATGCACGTGGTCATATTTCAGAGTTGTTCTTCGAAGATAAACGTATTATATTGCCAAATTCCAGTGGACAGTTTCGATTTATTTGTTATTTAATATTTACCCCTAGTGATCAAACGAAATTAAAAGTGGAAAGGGTCTTTATTTTGCCAACCTTTTCACCCTGTTCTCTTTCTATCACTTTATGCCGATTGCGGTTAATTCAAACAATAAAAGATTTAGCCCGGTGGTTACCAGGAATCATAAAGTATCAGGTTTTGATCTATATATGTACAGCACTTGGGAACCCAAAAGACAGTTAAAGCCCCTCTGCACTAGTTTGGCCAGGGGGATTAGAGGGATTAGCGTGGTCACTGACAGATGGTTATCTCATCAACTCAGCTGTCAATTAACATAAGAAAAAGAGGATCATGGGGGACCAACGGGCACCGCTTAGGCATCGTTTTCTATATAGAGGGAGCAAGTAGCTACAAGTAGTACAGTGGGGCTTTAAATGATCATTAGGGACTCAGAGGTCGCATTCAACCGAAATTAATTCTTCCTAATAGGACACACATATAGTATACTTCCTCTAACGGACAATGTTCTAATTCAATTAACCAACTGTGTCTTCATGTTAAAACAAGAAACAGTACTTTTTCATGTTACAGCAAAAACAGAAACAGCTGTATGCAGGGTATTGATATTATTGAACGCAAAGTTCTCAGGAATCCGTTGCGAGAAATAGGTCATAGATGATGTTATGCCTAAAGTTGTGAAAATTTCCAACTCCAAATAATTGCCCTTAATATCGGAAAAAGATATATGAAACGAACAAAAGTATTCAATCGCAGAGGTTGTGGTGGTGCTCGTGGTTTGGGTGTGTTGGAAGGCAAAGTATGTGTACAGGGGTGTCTTTTTAATTTTTATTCAACAGGTATTATTTTGCTCTGTGCTCTCTCTCTCCTTACTTTAAGCAATGCTTCACCGTATCATCCTTATAAAATCAGGCATTCGCAACATTAATGGCAATGATTTTTTTCTATGTTCCTATTTCTTTTGACTATGAAATTCATCTTGCTTCGTCGGGGATCGTTGACATTACTGCCATCTTTAACAAGGCGCCTGTCTGGATCTATGGCCAGACAAGAAACTGCTCCACACTTAATCGCTTTATCCAGAAGGCTTATAGTTATACCTACTAATCACGAGACTTGACGAAATTTGTTACTTTATATTATTATAACTACATCTAATCTGTTAAAATGTCACTATTCATATTTTCCCCTTCTATTCTGCATAATCCTTTCGGTTCTTTCCTTCTTAAATTAATATATTTTATTATCACCCGTATCAGACATCTGAGCTGGTCATTTACTAAACCGTATTGCCCTAGTTTTCATTAGCAGTGGTGAACGGAAGGGTATATTCTTTGTATTTTCCTTGGTCTCCCTGCCCGTATAAACTTTGCGTGTAGAGACGAGTGAAAATATAGTCTCATATTGACCGCGCCGTATTTTGTCATTTTCATTGCGCATCTATTATACGTACGAGAACCTGCGCACTTTGCGCGCACTCTATTGTGACGTAATAATCACACCAAAATAATGCACACTGTTTGCAGTGTATCACAAATTTCGTCAAGCACTGGATGCACAGTGCTGGTTTGACAAAGTTTGTTCAGTTCTTTGAGATTGTCATGGTGGATTTCTGTATTTGCTCTAGATGTCTGATTTGGATGACAATAAAAATATTGACTGGCCTTACTTTCGGGGGATATAAGAAATATTGACCGCGCTAAGACCATATTGCCCTCGTCTTTCGACTCGGGGCAATATGATCTTAGCTTGGTCAATATTTCTTATATACCCCTCAAGGCCAGTCAATATTATATAAATATCTGTTTTCATTCCACCTCTTTTTAATTACAGTTCATATTCATCTGTTTGACCTTTTTGTGATTGTGATACTCCTTCCTACCCTTTTCTTTATCCGTTTAAAGCTTTGAACTTGGGTCATTTATAATTCGTCGTCTTTTTCAGCTGATTTTTTAATTATTTTTGGATTATCCACCTTTATTTTTTCTTCCTGCTTCCCTCTCATTGCTATTATTTCCCCCTACCTCTGTTAATATTTTACAGAGTATATTATATTCCAAACCTTGCACATTAGTTTAAAATAAGCGCAAATTAAGCGTACCTTGCCTTGCGCGCGTCTAATATTGGACCTCTGACTTGTGTCGCGCTTATTTTGCGCTTATTTTAAACCATGGGTTATGTAAATGAGGGTTTAAACCATGGGTTAAATTTAAACCTCCTTTGTGAATTCGGGCCAATGACTCAGCAATACCCTCATCTAACATATTTCTTGTTTTAACTTTAACCCTGGACCAAACGTGATGCCTAAATTTGAAAAAGAACCCTAACCTAACCTGCAAACATAACCTCGTTTCTCTAACAGAAACAAATCCAGTAGAATAGTCGCAGGAGGATCGACGGAGCGTCTCTGAAGTTTCATAATATGAAATAATATTATATCGACCACCGTTTCATCATACCTACCATGGCTACATCAGAGGTATACACACACCCAACCTTTAACTTTATTTCAACCAAATCAAAGTGATTAATAAAAGATTAACACTGCAAAATTCACTTAGAATTCAATAGAAAATAGATTTCGAATATGACAAGGTTGCGATAATAATACATTTCTTATGATGTGATACTGTATACTGCAACGATCTGAACTACAAATGCTTTGTATTTCTTCATTTTCTGTTTCTCGTTCTATCCCATCTTGATCGCAAAACCCACGGAGCATCTGCCATTCGTTGTCGAATTCTTTTCATATTATCGCATTAAGGCCACTCTATCCTATCACGGCATACAATCTACGAACAAATGAATGTAGATTGTGATATGCCAGGGTTGATGACGACCTAATTGGACACCGCTTTCCGAAGTACATCCTACATCGACAACTATGTCTAACTAAAGCATGCAATAGGGGTATTTCAACTAGAATTTTCCCTTGAGAACACACCAGTATTTTTTTTTTTAATACGAGTATCCGACAATTACCACAAATTGTGTTATAACAGTAGTAGTTTTATAACATATTACTTCCTTAATCTCGAAAACAGAAACCCAAATAACAACAACAAAAGCAGCAGCAGCAAAAACAACAACAACAACAACAACAACAACAAGCAAAACAGCAACAGCGAAATCACCGTCATTACCAAAACCACCACCACAGCCAGCCCCACCAACATGAATAAATCACCCAAGTTCAACTGCTTCCGAAAATCAGAACACGCCTAATATAATTTTTAGACTGTTGAAAGGGCAAGAAATGTGTACGAAATCAAAATAAAGTATCCTAAAATTATTAATCTTTTGGCAAAATATAATACTCTTATATTGCATTTTGTTTGTTTAATAAACAAGGTATCTATACTAATACCCTCCTCCAATAAAACAATCTACATTACCTAAAATATTCTTTAGATAGAGGACAACAGGAAGAAATTTAGAAATAATACATTCAAAAGCTTGAGTTAAGGAAATACAAAATGTGCTGTCTTACATCATGCACATGATTAGAACCCTCTAAACCAGAGAAACTGAAACATATAATAAATTCATAATCATCCTGCAACTCAAAAGATTTGACTAAAGCCAGGCGCACACTTCACGATCTGAATACGATCCGATTCGTAAAGAATTTGCAATAGCATTTGATTTGTGAACATTTAAACTTGTTAGGTCTTAATGATCGAGGATCTCAGTAGTCACATGATTGATAAAATATAAATTTCAAGGGATTTCAATCTTCCTTAGATGAGGAAAATCTAAATCGGCACAGAATCGCAGTGACGTCAGACGAGTAGCACGATTGTCCACGATTTAAAGCCGATTCGGTCTTTATTCTGACGAGAGGGCTTAAATGCAATAAAATTCTCGGTATTAGGATTCTTACTTTTGTTTTAGAATCTAAATTTTAAAGATAATGTTTGTTTAGATTTCCATATTTAATATTATTACAATTTCGTCCAATATCGGATCGCAGAGGGATCATATACACCTACTGTGCGCTGGGCATTAGGCGAAGTACAGGCGTAGGCACAAGTTTTTTCCCCCATCCATGATTCGACCTTCTCCTGACTTGCGATCCAACCGATGTTGATGTCCGACGTCATGGATTATAAAAGAAACATAATCAGCGCGACATCAAAGAACCATTTCATTTCAATAAATGAGGCGCAATTGCCATTTTACGAAGATGTAGCACAGCTGCATAGCAACATAGATATACAGGCCATCGTCATATAAGCGTAGGCGAAATGGCGTATTCCGATGTAAATAGGCAGTGCATGGTATAAGGGATAAGACGCGACTGACCTTTAAGGTATATTCATAAAGTGTGACAATATTGTTGTTGTAAATATAAGCATGAACACACAAGTAGAAGAGTGTTGTATTTGTTAAGCAGATTTAAGCAAAATTGAAATCGAAATTAAACAGAAAATGCTTTAAGAATCCATCACAACTTAGTCCCCCTTTTTAACCGGATGCAAGATAATTGAGAAGAAGAAAAATCCTCGACAACCAAGTACACTTGTATCCTTGTCTGATAATCAAGCTTGACAGAATGACACTTCAGTATCGATTTATTTGTCTAAAAGTTATTATTCACCTTGTGGAGAGGAAAAAAATCAAAGAAAATACATTCATATCTACCGTAGATGTTGTTTTGTACGCAAATAAAAACTGTGCCTTTTATATGCAAAATACATGTACTAATAGCTACAAATTTCGAAAATCTTTAAAAAAAGTACCCTTATACGTATTGTTTGTATAATAGTTTGCTGCACTTGTTTGTTGAAGTTGAATTCGCGATCTATGATGATTGTAACAATATAACAATATAATATGATAATCTGTAATACCAAACAACGCACAATTTTAGAGCAATGTGCTCGTACGCATTAGTTGTATATTTTGTTGCATTTGTTTGTAAATTCTAATTTCGAATTCACTATCTGAAGAAATAAAATTGAAACCGATCATAGTGAAGAGAACTCTCACGGATATTTATTTCAATTTTTTGTAATGAACATTATTTTGTATATCGCCGTGACGGAGGATTATCAACATTAAATGATTTGTTATATACATATATATATATATATATATATATATATATATATATATATATATATATATATATATATATATATAGAGAGAGAGAGAGAGAGAGAGAAGAGAAATAGAGAGGTAGAGAGAGAGAGAGAGAGTGAGAGAGAGTGGGTGAGAGAGAGAAAGAGAGATAGAGGGAGAGAGAGAGAGAGAGAGAGGGAGAGGAGCAATTGTAACATTTTAAATAATTAGTGCTGCGCGTTAAACAACTGCACATGAGCAGGTGATGACAGGAAGATAACGGAAATTATGATAAGTGGCAGCGGCGGTTATAAGGGGGACCACAACCGGCCCGTGCCCCCAGGAAATTCAGATTTGCCCTTTAATTTTGTATTCATTTTGTGTTGCCCCCTTTACCATGTTTACTAAATCATGTACATGTCCCAGTTAAGGGCTCGCGGATTATTAGCCCCCTCCTTTCGAATTTACCCCTCCACGATCCTGCTTCGACGTATTAGATTAAGGGATGTACTTTCATCGGACTTAAACTCGGTGTGACAGTGCGTCCGACCTTCTTCAAAAGCTCATGAGATAGAGTCGCTATGTATTTACAACCTTTCTACTAGAGTATATGTGATAGTAATTATCCAGGGCGAGGAGAGATTCTAAAAATATGACCTTGAAGACGACCACTATTTGCCAGTTAAGAACGAGTTTAGTATCTTAAGTATCATAACAACTTCTGCCATGCCGCATTTTAAAGTAAAATGACGCTCTACTTTTAACAGTACCACTTGTGGTACGGTCGCTTGCAGCATGAACGCAAAATGTGTGGCTAGAAATGGATACACACAGAAAAATAATCACTAAATTTGTAGTTCGGAAAGCGATGAGAAAAAAACATAAATCAAACGTTGCATATTTCTACCACCACAGTAAATGATGGATGATAACAGTTAACATGTAAAGAGGTGGGTCGAAATAGAACAAACCCCTTAACAACGGGACTTAGAAGGCTACAATATAATAATGGGGATTGAGAATTAGAACAGAGGAAAAGAAGAGGAGGATGAGAAAATCGAAAAGAAAAAGCATGTCAAGCCGATCGATAGAAATACCGTCGCATCACACTGGTTCTTGGATTCTCCTCGATCCTAACCTTGTGTTGATGTGGAAAGTACTCGATTTCCTGATGTTTTGCACTGGAAGTTTCCTACACCATCTCAAAAGCTTTTGTAGCAGGGCCCTTGTGCTTCAACCGACCCTAACGCAACCCCGGGGGACCGACGGGGAACCGGCCGACGCGCCGACTCCCGGAATATCAATTCAAGAGAAGCCAAGAATGAATATAAAATGGCTGCGAATCTTCTTCTAAGTGGGCCCTGGAGTATCACGATGTTGTCTAAAACCCGTGGCAGGAGGGGAATCAAAAGAAATCGAAAAGGGTATTCTCTCACTCCCTTTCTCAGGGACACTGTCAAGAATACTTTAGACTCGGTCTCCGGGGGTAGCGGCCTTCTTGCTTGACTGTACAAAGGACATTGAAAAGGGAAAGCAGAAAACATTTCAGAACAATCGACTTTAAAGTGACGTAAGCTCATTGAATCAAATTACTTTCGGGTAGTCGCATTGATCTATGCGGGTCTTCTAGGTACATCGGTAATTCGCCCACGCATTCAATGGTCCCCGATAAAGTGAACGCTTCGTTGTTTAGTTTCATCAATTTTGAGGTAATTTCTCTATTTATTCAAACAATTTTTTAATCCTGGCGGGAAAATAGAAACACAGCTTATCCGAAAAAACACAAAATGAGGTACAATGAATTAGGTACATTTACACAATGTGAAATAATTTGACTACCGTAATAAATTATAAAATCGGAACACAATTACCGTTATTCTGCAGATTAACATACGGAGTCAAACTTTGAATCAGAAATAAACTTATAAACAAACACATCCCCCCCAAAAAAAAACAACAACAACAACAAAATAAATAAACAAACAAAAACAACAACAACAACAACGAGACGAGCAAAATCAAATAAACAAAATAAACGAAGAAAAACAAAGCCAAATGAAATAAAACAACCCCCCAAAACATAATAAGACAAGTCATTGAACCACAGAGAAAACCGAACCCGAAAGACTTAATCGCACGAGCTTTAGCTAAAGACACTTCTTTGGCTAAATAAATGCAACTTCTCTTATTTCCAATTATGTTAATATGTTGTCAGTTGTATCACACTTTACATTTGATCATCATCTAAAAAAAAACCAAAAAATTTCACCACGTTCCCCTTATCCCCATCCTCTACCGCCATGGACATTGTGATAAGAAGAAAAAGACTTCAAATGCAGTGTATGAACATTGATTAATGCAGACTGAAAAGCAAGCTTTACTGTAATCTGTCATCTTCATCAATAATTACGAGGAAGTGATGAAAAATTTAATGAGTATCGCTCATGTCTAGGCCGCATCTCCACCAACGCACGGGGGAGCTAGAGAGAGGGATCCTTCTCACCAGGAAAGACTACTGAAGTAGTTCAGGGAAAAGAATAACGACAAACTGTGATGAAGAATATCATATATGTTCACCTTATCATCAGTCGTGACAGCAGACGCGGCGTTGATCCCTTATCATTGAGGACTATACTCTGGGAAAAGAAAATTAAAAAAATATATTAACAGAAAGAAAGACAAAAAGAACGAAAGAAAATAATGATAATAAGAAGAAGCAGAAGAAAATATCAGTGATAATGATAATAATTATCTTGATAATAATAATAATAAAAATAATAACAATGATAATAATAACTATAAAAAAAAAGATAATGGAAACGCGCCGTTGTAAATTGTGAAAAGCATAACAAATACTTCGAACCCAAGTACATGTATAATGCATCATTATGCAGACCTGAGAAACGAAAATAGGGACTTTTAGATTTTACACGACGAGAACGTGGACTGCCACGGTGACATCCTTGTAAGGTAATGTGACGTCCTTTTAAGGCACTGCCAGTGCCTTGAAAGAATGGCACACGTGGCAGTCCACGTTCTCGTCGTGTAAATCTAAAAGTCCCTAATAAAAGAGAGTTTAGGACGATCATTTTTTGATTGACGGGGATTTGAGATACATTGTAACATTACAAAATGAATTTGATTGCTTCTAAATCTGCAAGAAGATCTGTTTAATATTTATTAAGTATAAACATTTGGAATCGTTGACATTTTACTTTTTTTTGTATCTTTTGTTCCAATAGTTAATACCCCAATCACCAAGAGATAACTGTGCACATCAAGCATAAAGATTTCATTAAATGTTTATCCCATACAGGATATTGAACCCACCATAAATCCTAGGAATATCCGTATTATCCATATCTTTCATTTATATTCTAATGAGGAAAAGATGATGCAGTACTTATGAATCCAACTGTTCTTTCTTTCCAGTGCAAAATAGAAGGTTTATTAGGAATGTAATACTGGTATAGCATGAAAGTATTGGGCGGTTGCATTATAATTGCAAAATGGCAACGGCATAAAGCAAACTGGATTACATTGCGATTCCAGATCCGAGAAAAAACTTTCAATGATTATTTAAACTAAGAAAAGTGCAAAATATATAGAAAGCGAGCTTATCAATACAAATTTTTACTTATAACACTAAACTGATCTGCTTAAAATATTAAAAAAAATGGCACGTCAAAATTCCAGGTAATTCTGATTTCAAGTGTTTCCGTCATAATAGTTAAAGGCGTTGATCGTCTGTTCGAAGCCTGAAGGACATTACACTATTTAACACAACGTCAACAAACTTTCTTAGCAGGCAGTTTGCTCTACATATGAAACAAATGGATGAAACACGTTCTAAAGATACACGTGTTTGAAAAACGGTTGATATATGTACGCAAGCATTATGGAAAGTGCATTAATTATTTGGAGTACCGAAATTGAACACCAAGTCCATTTCAAATAAAGGGACAGAAACACTTGATTCAAATATTTACACAACTCATAATCTAAAAATGAATTACCCTACATCAAGACACCCTATACATGTTTGCAATTTAGAATATTGGTGCTTTACGGATACACATGACAGAATGGTGTTTGCGTACGTGTTAACGCTGATGATATTGCACTTATATATTAAATCTTGCCGGTCCAGTTATTGGTCATTTTAAATCTAATATTATCAAAATGAGACCTTTTAAAAGCAATGAAAGCTTGAGCAACTAGAGGAGGGAAATGAGATCTATTTCACATCTTTTTAGTGGAGTTTAATTTGTTCCTCATGGAGCACGCAATGAAATACTCTCATCAGCTGAAAATGTGTTCAATATCAAACCATCAAGAAAGACTGCACCTTTTGATGATTCCAAATCGTTTATAGATTATACTAAAAACTATTTTGTTTGTTTATATCTATATATATATAAGATTGTAATGATAAATGAAACAATTTAAATATTTTTCCTTGATTAGTGTTTTATTCATCTAATGTGTGACCATAATATAGTGAGTCAGAGTTTAGCTGGTATTCTCAGCTGATCCGTTCGACTGGCGTCACATATAGGGAAAATTATAATCTGACTCGGGACTCAAATCCTGCTGACTTGACTCGACTCGGGACTCTAGATTACCTTTTGGGACTCGATAAAGATACTTGTAAATTTATACGATTCGAGCAAGTGACTCGATTCGAGTAAGACCTGATACAGTTGTCTTTTTGGTAGCTTACCCGATGGGACTCGGGACTCAAACCCTGCTGTTTTGACTCGACTCGGGACTCTAGATTAACCTTTGGGACTCGATAAAAAAACTTGTAGTTTTATTAGGATTCGAGCAAGTGACTCGAATCAAGTAAGACCTGATACAGTTTTGTTTGCAGCTTACCCGACGAGACTTGGGACTCAAACCCTGCTGACTTGACTCGGGACTCTAGATTAGCTTTTGGGACTCGACAAACATACTTATAGTTTTATTAGGATTTGAGCAAGTGACTCGAATCAAGTAAGACCTGATACAGTCCTTTTTGGTAGCTTACCCGACGAGACTTGGGACTCAAACCCTGCTGACTTGACTCGGGACTCTAGACTAGCTTTTGGGACTCGATAAACATACTTATAGTTTTATTAGGATTTGAGCAAGTGACTCGAATCAAGTAAGACCTGATACAGTCCTTTTTGGTAGCTTACCCGACGAGACTTGGGACTCAAACCCTGCTGACTTGACTCGGGACTCTAGATTAGCTTTTGGGACTCGATAAACATACTTATAGTTTTATTAGGATTTGAGCAAGTGACTCGAATCAAGTAAGACCTGATACAGTCCTTTTTGGTAGCTTACCCGACGAGACTCGGGACTCAAACCCTGCTGACTTTGACTCGATTTGGGACACGAAACTCAATAACAATACATGTAGTTTTGTTATGATTTGATACGAAACAGAATTGAGTCAGCTCTTTCATCTGACTTTGCAAGACTTCAGTCATACTGTCATAGGTTAGAGAAACTCGAGGTTACTCGACCCCATTTAGAGAATCGAGCATAGCAACATCCGCAGATTGTAATGACAGGAAACATTGAGTCGACTCGAGTCAATTAGTAAAGCTGACTCAGATCGACTCAAGTCGCAGCGAGGAGAAGAACAAAAACTGAGTTGACTCAGGAATTGCTCTTTGCTGACTAGATAGATCCACTCGGCGAAATTTGAGCTTACCCTAAGGGCCTCAATATCGACACTGCTAACTTAGCTTGACCAGAGACATGCAGTGACTCGACTGAAGACAACTTCTTCAGCTGACTCGGCTCGACTCGAGTGCACTCGGAAAGATTTGACATTGTTAACTTGAGTCGACTAGGGACTGTAATGCAAATTCACGACATAGTAATCCCCAGAGTTGGGAATTCGAAAAAAATATAGTTTGGCAAATGCACCTGCTTTGAATAACCCAATGGTGCTTTGGCCCCATTCTTTTGCAGGGACGGAAACATTCCCTCTATATAGAACTTACGAAGGTGAGATTCCTGGCTGTAGGAAAAATTTCGATTTTGATATTACCAAGGTTTGTATGAATCGATTTCGTGTCCCGTAACCGATGGGTATAGATAGTAAAAGAGACGATGGCAACAATTAGAAATCAAAACTTAACAATGAGGTCGTGAGAAAGAGTGAGTGTCTTGGTTGAACAAAATGAGTATGATACTAGAAGTGAAAATCTATTTTAAAAAAAGTGTTGAAAATTGAAGACGAGCAAGAAAAAGGAAGGATGTGAAAAAGCAACTGAGTAAAAGCTAACAAAACATGACGATGGGAGAGGAAGTGGGGAGACTGGAGAAGGGTAAATTGCCATTTTAGATAAATACACACCAAAAGTATCTCGAAGCGCATGTACATGATATACACTTATGCAAATTGGCAATTTGCTTATACCTGACGACAATGTGTGAATACGCTTCAGTTGGAGTGACGAGAGTGATAGAGTATCAAGGTTGTTTTCTCGGTCAATACGACTTCAATTCTTTCCCTCGAGGTCATTTTCCGGTAGTGACCGACCACGATCCATAAAAATTGAATTCATATTGTGCTCCCGACTTCGTTTTGATTCTATTAACATTATATCCGAAACAACCATTCCAGATTATGCTCCCCTGCATCGCATGCTTAGTAGCCAATCGTTCTAGTGCAAAATCAGGTCATATAGCTTGCGTACTCACCTCTCGCTTTGAACCGTATTGGTAGGTGCGAATGCCTTATTGCTTAAGGAAGAGAATACGTTATTAAAAAGTGAACAAATAACGTGCGAGATTTGTCATTCTATAATCAATTTATATCGTTGTGCGACCATTATTTTATCAAAATGTCCCCTGACAATAATGACTCTTTCAATGCCCTCATACTCAAAATATGACAAGAGAAATAGCTGAAATGTTTGGACCAAACACTCATACCATATCATTTTATATATATCAGCAAGATTAAACACACCAATACTTTAATATGGGCTCTTTATCAACGTTTTCCTATCACTTCCAAACAGTTTCTTTCACAATGCAATCGATTTTTTTATGAGTATAGAGTGAATCTTGTAATACTCTAGTCAAACCCGTGAGACAGACACCTTACCGGCATTAGGCCGAGCCAGAGAAATTGATTTACACCGAATGGCTACAAGAAACGATAGGTTTTGATTGGTTTTGGTCACGTGACTGAGGTATATGGATGTAGTATACCATTCGAACTTCAAAAGCATCTTTAAGACTGTTTTATGAGCTACTCGTATACCTACTACAATAATTTATCGTTGCGTTTGATTACATCTCTTTTTAGAAACGTCAACAAAATTCAATAGTCCATTGTTTATTTTAAAACGAATCTGCATCTATTAGTCTTATAATTTTCCCGTATGTTTCTATGTTCCATCTACACATTCATTCATACATTAATTCATTTAATATATCACAGCTTTAATACACATGAAAGGTATAGCTGCAGTCCTTCGAAAACAAGTACCTTGAATTCATGGCATGCGTCGTGCATTCATGAAAATACGCCTATTAGTATGCACATTGCATTCTTTTCAATCGAAATTGGTCTAAAAAGACTAAGCTTTTTTCAGCAAATCAAATGTGGCGGGAACACTCGCCAACAAAACTAGAACAGTGTAGTCTGCACATGACTTATCACACCCTTCCGCTATGGATTTCGTCAAATCAATTCTACATTTTCTTTTGCAGCATTGATTGTAACCCGTGGATGCCAGGTGAGAGAGCGTATTCAATATTCGGCAAGGGGCTGAGAAGTAGGTTAAAGCACCCCTTGTGTTTTTCGTCCCACATTAAATAGATCATGGAGTATGAGAGTGGTCGATGCTTGCCCCAGTTGCCCGGTCGGTCGGGGGCAGAGAGATAGCGACAGTGATGGCCGACCCAAATGGCAGAGGACGGTTTTCGCTGACAAGCAAAGATTTCTTCTGGTTTCGTTTCCATAAATTGATCTGTAGATTGCAATTCGCATGTGTATTCATAATCTTCAAAACACTTAATGCACATATGGCGAGCACTATCCTATTTGAAGAGGACGTCATGTTTGCCCTTTAGTACGCTCCGAGGATAATTTTGTTTCCCTTTTTTATTATGATGTTAGTTTTGAATAGTATGATGAGGATTAGTTTTAAGTTGTGTTTGTAGTTGTTGTGTATTTGTTTGTAATTTAGATTTGGTTTTGCTTTACTATTATTACTATTATTATTGTATATATTTATATATTTTTTTTTTTTTTTTGGGGGGGGAGGGGGAGTGTAATTATCAACGACAGACTTTGAATTCTCTTTTATTATCGATGGATTATTCTTAGTTTGCCTTAAATCATTATCTGGTAGAGAACTTATTAATTAACTTGTCTATAATTATAATCTTCAATCATATTATTGTCTAGGACAACAGGGCCAAAGGGGAAAGCAGTTTTGTTACTGAAAATGCTACCCTGTAAAATAATCTACAAATATAATTGTTTTATTTTTACGAAAAATAACCTTGAAATACAAATATTTAGTTAAAATGCGCTCTCCACGTAATAACCTTTCACAAGTAAAAACCGACATTCACAGGCAGATGCTTCGTTACTTTGGAAAATCTAGTTAAATCCCTTAAATACCAAAAAAGATTTCTCGACTGAATATTCAGGTGTTTCGGACACAATTTGAATTTAAAGGGGAAGTCTATCCTGATATCAATATGGTTTTAATATAAGCAGAAAAATGAGCGAAAGTGGTCAGGGAAAGTTTGAGCAAAAACCGATTTGAAATAAGAAAGTAAGGAATTTTTGAAGTTGCAATCAACCAAACACAAATTGGCAACTCTGTGACGTATCTTGCGAGCTCCGCCCCCATTTAGTGTGTATTAAAAAACTTTTGAAATATATATTTTTCGTTAAGAAAATTTTCAATTATACTTGCTCCCTAAATATAATTTTGCAAATATGTTTTTACACAACCCATGTATGGAACAAATCTATTCCGTAATCAAAATGAAAGTTTATGACATTTTGTGTATAAGTCAAATTGGAAAGGAGATCGCATGAAACGTCACAGTGTTTTCAATTTGTGTTTCACTGATGACTTCAAAAATTAATAACTTTCTCATTTTTAATCGGATTTCGCTCAAACTTTCACTGATCTGTTTCTCTCGTTTTTCTGCTTTTATTAAAACCAACTTAATATCAGGATGGGCTTCCCCTTTAAATCTGAATCTTGCTGACGCGTTTGCCTATTTCAGTGAAGTAAACTGCGTACCCTGCATATGAAACACCTTGAGTAAAATACTCTCATTTTATGTGTACAGACAGGAAAGCGTAATGTCAACGTAACAACTGACTTCATGTTCATTTTAAATGCATATGTGTCTCGTCTATGCGATGTAACTTCTCATGAACTAGTTAGAGATAAAGAGAGAGAGAGAGAGCGAGAGAGAGACAGACAGAGAGACAGACAGAGAGAGAGAGAGAGACAGAGACAGAGGAATAGAAAGAGAGAGAGAGAGAGAGAGAGAGAGGAGGGAGGGGGAGGGAGAGGGAGCGAAAACAAGAGTTTGAGACCGAGACAGAAAAATAAAAGTAAAACGCTTAGATCATATTATTTGTATTACACGAATAAGTACAAGAACTTCCACATCATATCGATCATAACCAACTCCTCGACAACATGAATATTGAAAATCAATTATATATTACTTCGATGGGTATACAATGATCATGATACATATCTATCTCCCTTTCCATATTTGCCTTGACGTCATCAATCTTCTAATTCAGAAATCAATAAGGAAAGGAAGGATACTGAATCCCAGAACTAGAACATCAATAATTGCCAGGTGACATCTGTTTTCCTTTTAATGCTGGCTTTTAGGGCGATAGCTTTTCAGAAAAAAAGAGTAAGATTTAAAGTACATGTATTTAGAGGAAATTAGGAAAACAAGGTGTCTACAATATTATCGTGTAATGTTTCTAAAAGGACTATATGATTGAGTTTTGTTTTTGCTTGGTATTATTACAATAACATTATTTTGTATTATGTTTCTTTGGAATTCCTATACATTAATCTCCCATATGATTTGATAATTTCATAACGAAGATGTCTAATAAAAAATGGAATACGAACAAGCTACTTAGTAATTGTACCCGCACATAGGAACTCAAACTTGCTCAACAATGTTTTGATAAGGGGATACAAAGACAATTTTCCGGAGGCCATTTCAAAAAGATTGATTTAGATATTCGATAATATTAAATGTTATTTGCAATGTGATCATTTTATCAAAATAATTAAATAATGCAATAATGGAAATGGTCAAACAGCGCGATTTCCTACTACGCCTTCTCCGTCCTTTGGTTTCACAATTTCTTCATTTGAAAGCCACTTTGCAAGAAAATTATGATTTTTATCATAAACATCGGACTCCTGTTAATTCCTTAGGGAGTACAAGTCAGGAAAAAAAAATAGAAAATGGACGATGATATAAGAGATCCTGATAAGTCGAACCGTGAGCCGTATTTGCTTTCGAAGTTGTCCTCCGGCCTGCACCTGTTATTTCTGGAATTGTGCACGCCATTGGTAACCCAAACTAAGGAGACACTCGCATAAGCTCATGAGAACAACTTGCCCTCTCATCCATAAAGATGAGATTGAGTCTTCCAATCCGAAGATGAGATGGTTCAAGAGTGTTTTTCTTGTAACGTTATTCTACCCCGCCTAATGTGCTGTATACCAAACACCAAATGAACAAATGAACGGGGATAGGAGAGAGAGAGAGAGAGAGGGAGGGAGGGGGAGAGAGAGAGAGAGAGAGAGAGAGAGAGAAAGAGCAAATTGCCATGGCAACAGATGACGTCAAACAAACGGATAACTTTATTCCTAAGAAGAAAAAAAAAAGGAGAAAAAGTAAACTCATCAGGTTGACTATCTAAAGCCACCAAAGTCTTGACAGAAGCCGGTCGGGTATGACGAAACAAAACAAATAAAAAGAGACAGGGGGCAATGATTGTTGCCTTCCGTTGCAGTAGATCCTTTCAATTATACAACAATAAAACCAACAATATACTCCCCTGGTCACGCATGGAGATCATTGACTTTCAATTCTTTCGATTGATACCCATTTATACAACAAGATACTCCCAAGACAGCGCATGGAGAACATTTGCCACCAATCGGTCGACTGAACATGCTGAAATTAACAAGAAAAGGATAACTTTACGATAATCTACAAGGTCATGAACTGCTTTCATATTTCCCGTTATTAGGGACTTTTAGATTTGCACGTCGACATAGTGGACTGCAACATGTGACGTTCTTATAAGTGTGTGTGTGATTGGGTTTTTACAGACGTGTATCAATCAGATATGATATGATCAGATATGATAAGGCACTGTGATGTCCTTTTAAGGCACTGCCGGGCACGGCCCAGTGCCTTAACACAATTCACACGCGGCAGTCCACGCTCTCGTCGTGTAAATCTAAAAGTCCCTGTTCTAGGCGAGGTGCACACCCCGACAATTTTGAATTTGCCCAGAACTCGGGCAACCGTAACCTTGTATTCGAACAGTGAGGTGATCCTTTTGTATTTAACAAAAAATAAAGAATACAAATTAGCGAAGTTTCAGTTAATACTCGGATAAATCGTAAAATGAATAGATTTCCAAGCTTTCTATTAAAATACATTTTAAATTTCATGAGGATCTCTGCATATAACGCTAAAAACAACTTTACTTGTGTATCGTAACTACGAATCAATATACTTCGATCAAAAAGGTAAGATAATCTCTTATTTAAAAAGCGTGTAAAGGCTCGTTCACATAATTATGACGTGGCAAAACCGCGGCGGTTTTTTTTTACATTGATGATGTAATGTGTAATATGCTGCCTATGTCTCTTACTTATTACACATAATTATCTCAGTGAATACGCCCAAGTCCTTTGTTGCACGCAGTTGCCATTCATTTACATACAGAAATAACGCCCAAACCAAAAAACAAACAAAAACAAAAACCGGCGGCTTTCTTTTTGAGGCGGTTTTACCGCGCCATATCTGAACGAGCCTTAAAATTTCGAGGGGAAAAGATTCGAACCCTGGGTTGTTTATAGGTACACCGGAGAGTAACCCACTAGACCCAGGTACATGTACATGTGTGCTTTAATATGATGCCCCATCCACCTGAACTGTGGCTGTCAGAACCGCACGCCTTATGACCTTAGACTGGACCTAATGACACGACTCAGTTTCGAACCCAAGTTCTTTTGGAAGTGCACCTGAGTGCGAACCATTAAACCAAGTCACATCTGCTTGTAATCGACTCCATCCTTCACCCCAGCACTCCCTGCACTTGGAATGTGCTCGGCTGTAACGTATATATTTTCAAAATTAAACTTTGTACTGAAGTGAGCGACGCGACTGAGATTCGAACCCTGGTTCGTCTTAGAAATACTTCAGAGAACAAACCACTAGACTAGTTGCATTCGCCTCCAATAAACATAACATTCAAGTAGTCTCAACCCTCATTCCCTGAAGTGTGGTTGTACATATTGTATGAAATCTCACACCTTCAATGACCTTAGACTGAACTCAAGCTTCAAATGAAGATGTCATGAGGGTTTTCATGGTCATCTCTATTCCTAACCAACCGCGGTCGAACCGTGGATCTGTTCGCTGAAGAAGAAGAGGAAGAGAAAGATGATGATGATACGAAAAGAAGAAGAGGGGGAGGATGAGGAGGAGGAGGAATAATAAGAAGGAGAAGAAGATATAAAAGAAGAAGAAGAAGAAAAAGAAGATGATGATTAAAAAGAAGAAGAGGGGGAGGAGGAGGAGGAGGAGGAGGAAGAAGAAGAAGAAGAAGAAGAAGAAGAAAAAGAAGATGATGATTAAAAAGAAGAAGAGGGAGAGGAAGAGGAGGAAGAAGAAGAAGAAAAAGAGAAAGAATAAGAAGAAGGAGAAGAAAGAAAAGAAGAAGAAGTTGATGATTAAAAAGAAGAAGGGGAGGAGGAGGAGGAGGAGGAGGAAGAAGAAGAAGAAGAAAAGAGAAAGAAGAAGAAGAAGAAAAAGAAGAAGAAAAGGATGATGATTAAAAAGAACAAGAGAGGGAGGAGGAGGAAGAAGAAGAAGAAGAGGAAGGCGGCTCGTGCGGGGGACAGGGAGGTGAAAATTTAACGCCTCAAACAACAATCCATTCGAGTGTCCGTGGAGCAAATTTGCACCGACTGTATGCACAAATCGCATGCATAAAATCCCATTGCATAGTGTTTTGCTTGTCAATCGAAGAGGGAACACAGCTAACTTCCAGGTAATAATAATACTAATCTGACAATGAAATTAAACGAATTGCCCATTTAAACTAACTAAGCTTACACGGCATGTTACCAATGGCATTTGCCTAACGAATTAAATAGGAAAATAAAACTAGACTAAACAAAGAAAGATGAGGACACTAATTTATCCTACTCTGTCTAGAGTTTAAAAACAAATATAGTCCCATATGTTCTTAGCGGTGTAAGTGTATACGAACGTGGGTAAATGCATCATCTTTGCGAACACTTCTTTTCCACACTTCGGCTTAACAAACCATTGAGCCCAAATTCGAAATCGTAACATAACCGATAACGATTAACGTCTGCTTTTGTTACCTATCTTTCTGGAAACAGTCTCATAATCAGATAACCTTAAAAATCAATATTATTTCAAAACGTAAATACACAGCTTAATACAGGCACAATTTGCAAGATCCTCTCGGCTTATACTTCGCCTCTGCATCCTAGCTTTGCTCCATCAAAAATTGAATAGCTCATTCATCTTCTATTTTTGGAGTTGCTCGCAGTCACATAGCACCTGCCTCGGGCGAGGATGGTGATGCACGGTAACATTATGAATTCCGTCGTGTGAACAAGTAGTAGTAGTCCTCCGACGAAGTATGGAATGCCAAGTGTCCATATGAATATGTTTTTGAATAATTTAATCTGTCACTAAATTAAAATGTAATAACATAATTAATAAACAACAATACAACTATGAAATAATTATGTTATCATGGTAATTGAGGGACATATCAAATTATTCAAACAAATATTCATATGGACACTTGGCATTCCATACTTAGTCGGAGGATTAAACCAAGGACTAAAGTTAGTCCGCTTTCGAGAATACCACCCAATAACAATAAGAGACGGTGGATTGCCCACATTCAGCTTACCCGACATGGGAAAGCTGGTCTTTCGTTGGGTCCGGAACAAGTACATAAACAAAACAAAACATTAACAAATATCTGAACAACAGTAAATAAATTGTCAAAGAAAAACATTATACAACAAGTGATCATAGCAAGAAGGGGGAGGGAAAATGCGCTACAGTTCTGCAATCTTAGATTTGAATATATTAATACTAAGGGACGATTTGATCAACTCAACTTCATTTCTTAAATATTCAGGGGTTAGATTATTCATAATTTTATACATAAGGACAAGAAAATGCTGATTTCTTTTTTTTTCCAAGAGTTGCCAATTAAGAGCATTATGCATTTCCAAAACAAAGACATGAGATTCAGGTTTTATTTTAAGTATAATACGGCCTGCCCTATTTTGTAATTTTTGGAGGCGATTTGTATATTTCCTGACAGCTGCACTGTGAATAACATTACCATAATCAAAATACGGAAGGATCAGTGAGCTATATATATGAATTTCAGTTCCGATTCACTTAGGAAACGCCTTCCTAGAAAGCCTACCATTTGACCAATTTTCTTCAACATATTGTCTATATCTAAATTCCAGTTAAAATTTTCATCAACTAAGACGCTAAGGTACTTGACATGATGAACTTGATCTATTGAGATGTCATTCAATGAAACTCGGAGGACATTCGAGAAGACGGCACAATCGAAATTTCTCTCAGCACGTTTCTCATTTATTGTAAATGTTGAGTTTTCTCAACCCTACAACAAAAATCCAATCCTTACCCGCGAAAACCAGCTTTTAAAAAACAATAAAGGACTTGGCTAAAACGACGATGAAGCGTTTATTGGTCACTGGTGCAGATAAGTACGTTCATATCGCACTTCCGAAATGATCTTAAAGACATAGTTGAGTCCCGGTAAAGGAGTAAAATATTTTCCGTTCTTTTTATTCCTATGTGGAAATATCATCGTGGCGATATCAACATAAAGGCATTACCCTATAAATATTCTTATATTCAAAATTATCAGTACCGATATTTTAAAAAAGTCTGACCTAATTTCGATACCTAATGTGTGTGTAGTCCCACATGATACATTTGCCTGCAACACTTTTCTCTCGATGGCTTTGAGAGAGAGAGAGAGAGATTGCATCAATTTGATGCAAGTTGAAACACTCGCCATACACAATTATTCGTATATACATGTAGCATGCAAAGTTTAACAACCTTTAAACAAGTTTTCAGACAATTTCTTAACAATGCATGACCGGTACTCAATCTTTATCTTTAATAATGCATTCTGACATTGCCTTGATGTTGACTTAAATCCACTGGGCGTTTGATATACTAGTCGGAATCTGCGATTACCATAATTTCCCGATCGATTTTGAAGAAAAAAAAGACTTTCATTGGTGGCACTCTGTGGACGGCATGTTTACATTATCAAAATACACTGGTTAACATTCATTCTTCTATATTCACCTCATAATCTGAGATCCCTTAATTTTACAGTTCATAAGTACATGTACGTAAATATACATCAAAGTACTTTAACAGGAGACATGTCATGATACTATACCAGGCAAATATTATTATTACTTCAATATTCTGAAACCAATATATATATATCAAAAACATTAAGGAATAAAGGTAATGCATTCATAAAATGCATTGCGTATATGTAAGTAAATAACCATTATGTATGTAGGCAAATATATACAAATCGTAAAACGTTAGTGTGATTCGTTTTATGTTCTATGTGCATTGCAGTTAGACAATTATCGTACCTTGTCACAAAGCCAATGGAAACAGAATTTCTATGCATTACCGCATGGATCAATAAAGATGAAATGAAACTATATGGTATGGTTACAAACCTTAGTGGAGCTACTGTTATAAGTTATTCGCTCAAGTAGCAACGGTATGGAACCAATCAAAAGATATAAATATGGAGCTTATAGATAAAACAAGGTTATAAAGTAAAATGGTTTTTAATCCGACTGCCTATAACTATTTCAACACGTTCTGATATTGATGATGATAATGTCATTGAAGACGAACATGATGATGATGTTGATGATGATGATGATGGTGGTGGCGGTCGTGATGATGGTGAGTTACAGCATGTATAATCATAGTTCCATATTTCTATGAACAAAATTGCAGAAACACTGATTCCCATAAGCAATAATGTTTTTGTAGGGCAAAAATTTATTTCGTTAGAAAATTCTGTACGCGTTCATAAAATTTAGGAAAGAAAGGGAGAGAGCGATTAAAAAAAAAACAGCGACATCAACAGTAGCAGCAAAAACAACAACTTCGCAAACAAAAACAAATACAAAACCATTCTTCCCTAAACAAAAGGGGGCTTGAAAATGTCTTTAAGTGGGAAAATAACGAGTATTAGTTGTCGAATCGACTTAGGAGCTATAGAGCCAGTAAGTAATAGTCTGATTTTTCAGACCATTGTACCGAATGGTCGTACGTTTTATGCTGCGCAAAGATTCAATCAGTTTAATTTTGGCCATTACAAGAAGTGGGTTATTGATGTAGACAAATGCTCATGTACCCTTTACAGATCATTTTATGTATGTTATTATCAAAGATGAATAAAAGCCAGTCAGTCACTCAATAGTGTCTGACAGTGAAGTCTAGCAAGTAAACAGGTTTCCTTGCATAATTTGAATATTAGGACACTGCTAACGTTTAAATTTCACAAATAGGACATACATGACATATTCATAATTCCTGCAAAGTTCTACAGAATTCGATGTTGGCTGCAAAAGGGACATACGTACAGAATAAACTAGGGAAGAGCTATATTGACTGAATCTCCGTGGTGTCTTTCGGTCTCATCTCCATGATATCTAGATGGTGCTGAGGGATGGTAGGGGCAATTAGTTAATTTAGTATTTTTGTCTTTGCACATATGTACATATATATATATATATATATATATATATATATATATATATATATATATATCCGCTAATGTTTAATTAAATTTCACCTTTCAATATAATGCATTCCAACATTTCCAGCATCGTCCATGAAACTGTTTAATTTATTTGTTTTATCAAATTTCATCAAATTAATCCATTTATATTACTTTAATTAAAAATACTCACAAACTATTCATACCAACCCACTATTAAGTTCATTTTATGTACATGTTTATAAGCTCAGTATGATTCGTTTTTGACCTTCTCTGAATCCGGAATAATATATAAAGTAAATACGGATTAATTTTGTTGTTTCTCAGTTTGGGTTCAGTTTACTTTACTTTACAGCTGCGGCCCATTTTCCTTTTTCATTCATGTTGTATATTGTTACTTATAATTATGTTCCTGCATTTATTGTACTGTAGATTGTGATCAGTTTTGGTTGCACCAGGTTGGGTTCGGGGAGGATGGCCTGCGGGCTCTAGTCATTTAGTTGGCTCTTTCCATACCCAGGCTGCCCAGCCTGATAACTGAGATACCCATAACTGAGATACTATATACATGTATGTATATTCGATCTTTATATTATGTTTGTCTGTTTTATTGTTATACGAAATGCCAAATAAAATAATAAATAATAATAATAATAGTATCTTTAAACAAAAACTGAGATTAAATCTTACCTTAAAACTTCATTTAACCACAAACATGACAAATTTCATTCAACATTGGTCAAAGAGCAAGCCAAAATCCAGAACAATTTACCGCTGACGTTCACTGATAGAGGTAGTTGTTAAACTATAGCAGATTTGATTCGATTAAGACCATATAAATATCAAAATACTGAAAGCTGCGAAATAATTGAAATTGGACACAATGACTCGTTTGTAAGCAAGTTTTGATTAAAGAAATGTCTTAATGTATAAAAATAATAACTTTCTCAAATGTCGTTGCCCTAACTGTTATTTTCTTGAAATAATGACCACCTCCTGTTTAAAGCCATCAAATTGTATTTCAGCGGTTTATAAATGATTCGAATCCCCAATTAATTTCTCATCCATTTACTAGGTTCCTAGGAGCACTTATTTTAGAAAAGTGATAAAAAATTACCCCATTCAATCCATCTGATGAGTTTTAGAGTTGTTTCTCCCTCCTTCCTCTTCGTTTAAACGGAAAGGCCTCCCAACACACTTTTTTTGAAACCAGTTTCTTGTCCCACCATTGATTTTCAACGAGACTTATCGATCATAATACAGTTAGCACTTCAATAAAGCCTGTGGCAAATATCTATGACTGATTGCCGGATTCGGGAATATGTCTCGTCTAAATGCAATGCGAGAATCAGGCCCCGCATCTTTTAACAACTTGCATAAAAATATCACGTGATGGCAAAAATTACGAGGAGACTACTCGTCCATACGTGTTGGAGAGAGAGAGAGAGAGAGAGAGGGGGGTCGTGCAATACAACCTATAAGTTCATTTCTCCCTCTCACTTTAATCCATCGAGCGCATTTGCAGCGCTTTTGTGGTGAAAATCCAAGCTGAGCATGCGCGGCAGGGCCGAGCAATAATTGCGATATTTTAGCAGACGACCAATGCACGTCGGGCGGGCTGGCTCTCGCATTTTTACTTTGGCGCACTTCTTCCTTGTTAATCGTGAGGGCATCTACCGCCATCCTCACTCATATCAGCGAGAATCGCACCGTGCCTCTCACGCTCTCGCTCGCTCGCTCTCTCGCTTGTCCTTCGAGAAAACCATGACAGCAGAGCGATCTGTTTTCTGATCTTTTATCTAGCTCTCTGGCCAGGTAATGACTGATAAATGGAATAATCAACGGTTTTAATTCATCCTGTACAGGACGCCTGATTTACCAAGCAATTGAATACATTTGGTGTGCGAAGCGTTCAGATTTCATCAATTCATATTTCCATCTCACAATCAATGGGAACTTCATATGTGCATCTCTCTTGTAAACTTGTAAACTAATACTTGTACGTGATTTTTGTTTTTGCAATCTAAGCAAAACCAGACAATTAACCAAATACAATCACTTTTTGTTTAACGCCCTGTTGTGTATTCGTTGATTGAAAATGGAATATTTCATCACGTTGTTAATCTGCTGGACGATACTGATGTCGAACAGGGACTGTCACGTCGTGGCCAATGATGACGAGGAACCTCCTTCGACCGACTCGTGTCCTAGCGAGATCGACGGCATGATCGCACCGGTCAATGATGGCACTAAGACAGACCTGGAGATATTGGGCCTATTTCCCCTTAGGTTAAGCGGGGATATGTTCAATGTGGGTTATTCCACCTACCTTTCTGCTTGCCTGGCGGTTCAACATGTCAATCGAGATAGGAACATTCTACGGGACTACCACCTTACCTTAGTTCCCAAGGACACAATGGTAAGTAAATTAATTTACCTTCATTTACACATCATATGTAATAATAATAATATGATATTAATGTAACAATTTGGTTTACCCAGTGAAGCCGCGTCAGCAACATTGCGGTTCTTCCTGAGGTCCCTGCAAATATTATTACCCCAGCAATTGCCAGATACTCATTTACACCTGGGTGGAGAGTGGCAAATGCGGATTAATGTCTTGCCAAAGAACACTAGTGCCTGGTTGGGATTCGAACCCTCACACCTTGGATTGAGAGTTATAGGTGACGACACCTGCACAATCTGACAATATTTTTGCACTTTTCCCTTGATATTAATTATCATAGTCCGTAACAGATTTCTGGACATCACTTTAATTCCAAATAGTAAAATACATGTACGATTATTTCAATTAAAGTAGATTTTGTATAGATTTATACAACTTCTATGATTAACAGTTTTAAAAATTTGAAAAGCGCACGAGCAGATGATAAAAGATTTCCATGCGCTCCGAAGGTGATTAAAAAAAAAGGTTAACCTAGCTTTAAAACCTTTTGCAAACCGATATAGGAATGTCTACCTGTCTGCTGTTTTGTTTTGTAATAAGCCTTCTCCGTGAAGTAATTTGAGAACAATTAAGTCCTCTGTGTATACAAGATGCGCAGTCGCTGAAATGTCACACCAAGAAGGTCGAATAACATAACATTCATGCTCGCTTTTTTTCTTTTTTTTTCGTTGTTAAATGTAATCTTTCTAGCAGTCTGATTTGAATTCATAGGGGGCGTTTATAACCTAAAGTCTGTACGTGCGTGACCTTATCCTTAATACCTGCCAGGTAAGGGCTCGGGGAAGGGGTTTTTCCCGAGAACAAGGCATTGTAAACAGATTATGCATGTTATAAAGTTCATAATACCAATAACATCAGACATGACATCATGTGTAAAGCAGAGCGTATAGCTAGCCAGAGAGAGAGAGAGAAAATTGCATTAAAAACTACCTACTAGTAGTTCTTTCAGATTGTCGTTGTTAAAAACGACTGTGCATGTCATTAGATCTACATGGGTCAATTATCTTAACTTTAAACAAAAAAATAGATTCAATTTATACCACTACCGTCATTCTTTCAAGAATGATTAACCTTCATTTTATGGCTCTTAGCAAACCATCTGTTGAATCTAAAGATGGACCGAGTAATAAAAAAGGGGGATATGTTAGTTTCATTTGACTTTCAGCTACTGGCAGGCATTAATATTGCCAAAAATATTCATAATTGGTATATTTCGACTATTATAAACCAACCTTGGTCTATTAGGTTAATCTTTGAACATGGTAAAACCGAATAAAGTTCTGACGCACTTTCTGTTGTCAACTGCGTATCAAATAAATTACTTTTCACGCATTGTCAGTTCACAATCACTTGATGCATGCATTTTAGTACACATACGTTAAACCATCTCGAGTGCATATAAAAATCAAAATATCCTCGTCTGAAAGTTGAATAGAATGAAGATATACGGTTTAATACACAGTCAAACGCTCCTCTATTATAGAGCATTATCATAAAAAGGTAATATTTTATATAATAAACCTCCGAAACCAAGACAACGGGTCATTTCGATCTGAAGATTCTCGCTAAACACCGCTTGCTTGTTGAACTTTATTCTAAGAGACACTCAACCAAAGAATTCCTATTAAACGTCATAACACACTTTCGATATCACAAATGACTGTAGTGATATTTTTTGCGGTGTGTCTTGACAGTAATAAGATAAGCTGGCGATACTCAATGAAATCTCATAGTTGACAGCGCTCATTAATAATAATAATAATAATAATAATAATAATAATAATAATAATAATAATAATAATAATAATAATAATAATAATAACAATATAATGTTTTTTTTTATATTGCGCAATTCGACTCAGAGTGATTTCTCAAAGTGCTTTACATATACAAGTAATATACACATTTTAAACAAAGAGCAGACAATCAAGATGAAAGAATTCCAACTAGATGTGTTGTTATTGAATTATACATTGTCCATCGCCAAATTAATTTCTTACAGATGTTTCACATTTAAAAAATAAATCTTTCCACGTTGTTTAATAATTCCCAAGCTTTATAGCTTTATGTTTATATGGAGCGTACACTTTAAAAAAAGATAAACTATCGCTCACGTCTTACAAGAAATGATGTGGCAATTTCTTTTAAAGCGCTGTACAATGTCAGTGCATTGCACTTTATTTCAAATGGAAGATCAACTAAGCGTGTTATTCGCACTGTCTGCGACGAGGCATTACAGCATGGACCTTCAGGTAGCCATGGGAGGACAACCAAACCGTAATATGATTTTTTTTTCTAAAGGAAACGCGAAAAAATTAGATGCTTGAATTGAACAAGCGATGCAACCCAATATGTATACTACGAATTGCCAGCCCAACGTGTGACGGCAAGGCGAAAGGTAGGTTGAAATTGAATAGTATTGGAAGAGGCAAAAATGTGTTTTCATTTACACTTAACAAGTATGGACGTGGACGTAAATGCCGAGCCGTGAGCGTATTTCATATTCTTTTGAATCTGAAAATAATAGCTTTGCATTGCACGATCTGGTGAATTGTTTAAAACATGTATGATTGAAAGAACGCTTACAATTATTATATACACCTTATTCGACAAAGAGCACAACCATATGGAAGACCATGCTACACTAATAACCTGAAAGTGTACATATTATGTTTCTGTTTTAAAATCTAAGATTTTATTGAGTATTCACCCTTTATCCAACTACATAAATCTAATTCGCACACGTCCCAATTAATTATAACTTAATAAGTACTAGTGACGGCGGCACACCTAGGGGCGTCGCTCGACCGGGGGGGGGGGCATTAGGGACTCGGTCAGAAAGTAGGGAATGAAAACACAGAAGAAACAGTTTATCTAATAAAGGCTTACCACACATATGTCTTATTGTCTTGTCATGCTATTCGAGTCTCTGTCCTATGGATAAATCCGATCCTAATTTTAATCCTGGTTGTATCACGAGTGCTGCACGATGAAGGCTCGATATTAATATGCGTTGGCCACTCTTCATTCTCAAGTGTAGTAATATTGGCATTTGGTTGGGAAAATCCCATCACAGACTTTCGTGCCTAACCCGCGGTAAAGACTTGAAAAACAGAGTAATAGTAGATGGCTAGGGTTTTAAGCATTTGTTTTTATGATATGCAATAGAAATTTCATCAGAATCACTATCATTATTGCGTCAGTACATGCAAGATTAAGAGTACATGGTTTGACGATTGCGTGTGGAGAAAAGCCCGTTTGACCTTCATCTGTATCGTCTACAAATTGTGAAAAATACATATCTCAAATGTCAATTTTCTTAGCTATTTCGTTGCCAGATATAGAAGACTGATTTCACATCACGGCGTTAAATGGTACATAATACATTTAAGCAGTATGAGGCTTAATAAGCACTGTTAAAGCTACATTGGTTATAATGATCGGGGGAGTAGAAGGGATTCATAATCAAAGTAATAATAATAGTGATAATAAAAACGCTGCTTATAAAGCGCATTCCACCGAAGTCTCTAAGCGCTATAAAAAAACAAAAATACAATGACAAGCAACAGAATATTAAACCAAAAATAACAAATAAACCTACAAATTACAAATACATATGAAATATACATCAATGTGAACAGAGTAAGTTAATCATCAAAAGCAATCTTGAATAAATGTGTCTTAAGACAAGTTTTGCATTGGTTGACAGTCTGACAGTTTGTGACATGCAAAGGTGGTTTGTTCCAAAGTTCAGCAGAAGCTTTGCAAAAAGAGCGATGACCATATTAAAGAAAGAGTTGTCATCGAAGCAGACACGAGGTTTAATTGTGAAGATGACCGTAAATTGCGTGAGGGTTTGTACTCCTGGATTAGTTCTAATTTCTTGCAGATAAATAAGTACACTTGATAATTATAAATTTAGATGTATATTTTTCGGAAACTGGTGCACTTCCGCATCTTTTCTAGTCACGCAATCGGTGATTGTGTATTTAGGCATCAAGAAACATATACCAATCTGAGAGTTGGAAAGTGTGTCACTCACAGACTAAACATATATTCAGGTATTCAGGGGATCCGAAACGTGACAGATTTTCATTAACGAAATGGAACCATCCTATCTGCGGTTTATTTGGCGAGCGCCGCATATATATCCCGAACTAATTTTTTCGTATCTGTATTTGGATTATGTATTATACTGGAATACCAGAGAGAGGGAGAGGGAGAGGGAGAGGGAGAGGGAGAGGGAGAGGGAGAGGGAGAGGGAGAGGGAGAGTGAGAGGGAGAGGGAGAGGGGGGAAGAGAGTGAGAGAGAGAGAGAGAGAGAGAGAGAAAGAGTAAGAGAGAGAGAGAGGGGAGGGAGGGAGAGAGAGAGAGAGAGAGAGAGAGAGAGAGAGAGAGAGAGAGAGTGAGAGACCGAGAGAGACCGAGAAAGACCGAGAGACAGAGACAGATAGACAACCGGCCCCGATGGCAGTGACCGTAATTTTTTTTTTTGTGTGTATGTGTGACCGTAAGTTTTGTATACTATCGATTATAAGCTGCCAAAGTATTGACACTTACAAGGAAAAACTCAACATAAAAATCTTCGGCATAGGCCTAGTTTAATCTATAGCTTACATGTAATGATTAAAAAAAAAAGAAGACTTTAACGATTCTCCTATTTCATCATTATGATAGACTTTCATTCAGTTCTATTCAGTTCAGTTTTATTTAGTTCTGAATACATAATAAAATCAGTGTACATTAAACGTATATGAAGAAATATTAACTTATTTTAAACTGAACTGGCCTGGGCTCCAAGATAAGCGGAGCTTGATGCCTTCTCAGACCTGACAATTTAATATAATGAAGCCCGTGACAAGTGCATTGACAAGTACCCTCTCCCTCAAACAAACTATTAACTAGGCAAAATAGAACGCGGAATCTAGAGTAAATAGCCCACATTTACCAATTAACAAGTCTTTAGGTATTCCCGAGACATTCTGTGCGGGGAAAACACAGACATGGACTTTACATTTCCATGTATGATTTTTCTTTTCACTACCGATTTGGGAATAGAATCACCTGTCCATTGGTCCAACAATTTGGCATTTCAGTGAAACCCCGAATGTACTCCTCAATTTTCCTTGACATGAAATTCTTTTCGAATTTGTAGCTATACAATCTTGTTTACCGCCAGGAAATTAATCAGTCTATATCTCTCGCTCTCTGAGCACGCATCCACACGCAATATTGGAAGATACACCTTACGCCTTCCCAGGAGGGTGGAAGAAAGGAGATAGGCAAACATATAAGGTGTTCATTATACCAAAGAGATATCTCTTTGATTATACTGACGAACTTGAAAGATAGATGTAGAGGCCGAGGCTCATTTTACGCGCGTATGTAGGGAAGACAAGTAAAATGTTGTCAGGGATTTCTCTGCTTGTAATTCAATAATTTAATAAAAACTTTTGCGACTAGCAATTTAATCCGAGCCTTGACCCCAAGCAGTCCCAATGGAATGATTCTTCGAGTCTTCTTCATGTCAATCAAGTTCATGTTCATTTATTGGATAAACAGGAGAAGATGTAGAAGAAGATGTTGTCTCAGTGGGAGGATACTAACAGGAAAAAGAAAGCAACACGAAATAAAACAAAACAAAATAGATACAAGACAATACCGCATGCAGAACAGATAGGTAAATTAAATGAGGGTAACTGATATTTATACCTTGGTAAAACAAATTTTCAGCAAACTTGGCTTTACTTGGTTTACAGAAATAAGAAATAACAGTAATAATGTAACAACACGATACAGTTAATGATTAAAAATATAAATGCAATTAATTTAATATGAAAAGGACAATCATGTGTATAATAACACGATGCAAAGACAATCTAATACGTATTCAACGATTACGGTTGTAATAATATTGGAGAGAATACTCTCTGCAGTATATCATACACCTAGGGTGATATAGCACAGACAATTAGAATATAAATAGATTCAAATATTCATTAGCGAGCAAAGGTAGAATGAACAACGGAAGTTTCCTATGTTTCTCATGTTTAATATTTTAAAGACATGGACAGATTAAGACACATAATCGCAGTAATGTAGCGTCCAAGCGTGAGTCCTGAAGCGTCCATGCGTTTTGGCATGAATATGTGCAACTGTAAAAGCTCGCTTCTTTCTTAAACTAAGGTGTTACAAAGTTTTGGTATGGGGTCATGAATTTGGATCAAATGAACAGTCATATTGGAAGCATATGCGATTTTTCAATATTTAATGATCATTGTCGCGGTTGTAATCGAGTCTAAAGTGATGAAATTGTAAATAATAAACTCAATATGTTGTATAGTGCCCTCTCAAGACTGATATTACTTTAAAACAATGTTTCTTGACTACAATCAACCAATTTGCTATTCCAGTTTGGAAATTATATATCAGAACTGCATATTCTGAGATTTTCATGGTCGTAGCTACCATGGAATGGCCTTAGGCGCTATTTGAAATATTTGAAATTTACCGGGAGCACCGGTAAATTTTGATTATTCAATTTGCTCGAAAGCAGATTTTTAGTGCTTATAACACATCCACAGGGGCATCCAAATATATCAAAAATTTAAGGAATTACTATCCATCCAATTTCAAAATTTCCCAAAACTTTGCATTACCTTTAAAAGGCTACCATGTTGTCACACGACTAATAAAAATCTACGATGTATACAAATAATCGCTGACAAATAGTCATGATTTTTTTTTAATTAACTAAATAAATGTAGATCAAAGGGCAATGCAAAGTGTTTAATCAAACTTTTACTCCATTAAACATTTCTTAAAGTGTACTGTGGTTGCAATTCTGAAGGGTTTTTATTTCCTAACGATAACCTGCGCATACATCTTTGGCATCAAACATGATAGAAAGGCAGGCACGATTTTCTTAGTCTGTCAGAAATCGATTACTTCTTATTTTTTAGTTCACCATTAAATTTTTGCGTATTATATAAGGTGGAAAGCAGATGGTGCCGCGGGCTCTAATTATTTACAAATGTCATTCTTTTATGAGAGACCTCAGTACGTGGGTGTTTGTTTTCTTTAGAACTTCATAACTCCAATGCCCAGCACCCATCTCAGCTGACTAGTAATCATTAAAAATAAACTTATACAAGTAGAATTTCGACATTTTATTTGACGTCATACAAACATGCCCCGAAACCCCCCAAAAAGTGATTGAACTTTCCTTTCGACCTACTTTACAAGTTTTCTGTCCAAAGGGAAGAAGTACAGTCCAGCGCGTTAACTCATTGCTATGCAGGTCAAAGTATGACTCTAATGGGCCGTGCATACGTCGTTCCCCATCGGCATATAGATTGAGGGGTCTTGTTACCCCTCTTGCCCAAGTTATTTTCCACCGGCCCCCGTCACGTGGGCCGTTCCGTACGACCACCGGCAGGTGATGGCAGGAGCTGGTGGATGGCCGGAGTTCCTTGGAAAGATCGATAGCCTTAAGTATACATCACGCACGGAACGCACTTCAGACTAGACCAGAACATTAATCATCTTAAGCGCATCCCACGACGGTTTGGCGACACACGCTCTTGCGACAGGTTTTTTCTTCCGAGGTCAATTTATACCCTTCGAAAGTCCTAACTTCAACTGGGAACCTAATACTACGCTAAACCCTAAACCTAACCCAAAACCTAATTTAAAACCCAATTGCAATTTTCAACTTAGACACCATATTTTGATGAAATAAATCTTGGAGCAATTGTCGCAGGAGCAATTTATGTCCGGTCAATCACAAGACCGCCTTTCCACTTAAAGATCTTTGTTCGAAAAGCACTGGGATTGGATGATACTCTTGGAGCGCGTCTATGAATAAATGCTCTTAAGAATGAGCATTACTTTGAACATCCTTGCTTATTTACCATTCATTGGCAAACTGACCAGAAGAGCATGGGCGATGTGCGGAATATTTCTTATCAAGTATCACAGCAAAAATGCAGCATAATGATTGATTATTGCTTGTTTCAGTCAACAGAAATCCGATTAAGTGTTAAATACAAGCGAGAGGGGAAGGCGCTTTACTTGGGGGCCCTGCAGTTCTCCTGGGCTGTGCCGCGAGAAAAGGGCGATATAAAAGCGAAGGTCAATGAAAACATCTTTAAAATCTTAAAATGCTTTTAACAAAAGTGCCTTCGCATCAGTCGGGGAAACAATTTACCCGTTTATCATACCATGGGAATGCCGAGTGTAAATGGCGATGCTGTGATTTTGAAAGCGAGCGGTAAAGTGTTCCCCTTCATATCACCAATACGATCTATCTTCGGTAGATCTAAAACTATGGATTAAGGCAAAGCTTTTCTTGGATACGAGAGGAGTACCTCTGGGATTTTTTTCTTGGCATTACATAAAGCCAGTGACCCCCTCCCTGAAGAAATGATTATATAAATCGCAAAATATCGTAGCTACATGTATAAATCGGCGCTCACATCAAAATGTACTTTATGAGTGCTGTATACAGGGCGGAACCGGCCTCTCTGATCGAGGGGGAAGGAGGGCGGGGGGGGGTTGGAATGTAGGATGCCACATATCCACTGCAAGTTGTGTTGATTCCTTCAAAAGATTGTTGAATATACCACTGTTTGTGTATTCCAGCGATGATAATTGACTTAAGCAAAACAAATGAATGTTTTATAGACATATAATTATTCGTGCAGAGTAGAAACAAGGATAGCATTCCTCTGATGATTCATTGGAGGAGTTGTCCAGTCGTGATCATGTTTGTGTAGAGATGGCGCCAAAGCACGACAGAACCAACACTCGCCCTTCATTTGCCCCTTCCCCCTTCATCGTCCTTCCTTACTTATGTTAAAATAGTCTTAAGAGTGGGGAGGGGGTAATCATATCAGGGCCTTAATTCACTTTTTTCAAGGGTCTCATCGATCAAATCCGACTCCGCTTGGTTGAGCTTTTGTTTCTTACACTTATCATTGTGAGCGTTACCATTGATCAACAACCTCATAAATCTTAGAGCTAGTAATTGTGAATAAATCCTTCAACAAAAAAACACCGCTCATGTGCCTTACAGCTAGCGCTGTAACAGTATAAATAATTCAAGAGTAGGTGAAAAGTTTCCAGAATAATAAGTTGAATTGTCATGAGTGCAAGTCTTGAAAATCCCTGGAATCTAGGACAAATTTGCTACAATATTACTGAGCACAATATATGCCTTAAAGCATATCTAAGTACAATTCATAACATATCATTTAACTAGTTTATGATAAAAAAAGAAAGACCGTTCCTCTCTTTTCATGGATAGCGGAGAGGAAGGTGGGATGACAAATCTCGAGGTAGCCCAATTATTAAAGACGATACGGAAGAAATAAAATATATTTGACATTGATTGGAATTCAAGGCTATTAAATTATGCATAGATCTCAGAGGACATGATGAATGGATATAATCCGTGTCTTTTTCTTTATATAGAGTAAGAAAACTTACTCTGCAGTTTGAACAACTCCATATAAGTTGGACACTAATTGGAAACGGATTTGAAAAATTGATCTACAAGGGATTAATATAATGACTCTAGGTAGAGATTTAGGAATCACGATATTCAGTCGTTAAAGAGTAAAATTGAAAACCCGAGCTATTGATCGATCATTTCAATTTCCGAGAAAGTAATAATTTCCCTCTGTTTGATGACCCGTTAGTTATTACAATTACATCATTTGAGTTCACCTAATAAAACCTAAAGGTTATTCTGAAAATGGTAAATAAGACATGGAATGCATAATATTCCATGGCAGCACTTAATACTGAAGGAAAGACAAAGCTATTGCAATTATCTTGCTTAGTCATTATCATCACT